>CM077572.1:23035406-23635406 GCA_039657325.1 Stephania cephalantha | reverse complement strand
TTGTAGATTATCTATGACTCTATCCTTTTTAGAGTTGGACTTTATTTAGGACTCTATTTGGATTGTGACTAGGAGATGAAGTTCTTTTACAACTCGACCTAGTGTACTCTAAATAAGACATTAGGGTCACAATTGTTGTAGGGAATTCCTGAGAGAGATTTTTCCTAGAGAATTTTTTTGAGAATTTTTTTGTCCTAGGATTTTTTTGGGCTAGCACTCCGGATCGTGATCGTCCGTTCGTGTGTGGATTTCTATTAGAGGACGTTCGTCTCTGGCAGCATCTTGAAAGAATCGATCAACACCAAACAAGGCAGACATGGAGTTGTTTTTGTTAAGGTATGATTCTCTCTTAATACATCAATTTAATGGACTAAATATGATCTTCATTGGGGGATGTTCGAAAAGGTTTCTAAAACTTCCGCAGTGCATGATCTCCGAAATCCAACAGTGGTATCAGAGCAAAGGTTGCTTGAATTTCATTAAATTTGATATAAATATCTAACTTTCACATTGATATAAGTTGAGAAATCTTCATGCACATGGATTTTTTTTAATTTTATTTTTGTAAGCCATGTTGTCCACTCTATGTCATAATACGTGATTAACTATGGGTCTTGATTGTTGCCAAAATAATGTGTCCAATTTAGTATTCTATGTCTAATATGATTAGAGGAGATCTCATTGGAATAATAATTAATTGATTTTGGCTAATTTGTGCTTTTTATGTGGCAAGATACTTTAGGTTGATGACAAGTTGGGTTACTTTAATTGGATTAAATATAAAATAAAGAGCTTTGGCTAAGATGGAATGCGATCCCTAGTTACCCAACTTGTTGAAGTGCCTTAACCATCCTAGCAAGCAAATCAACTTGTAATAGGATTACAGATCAAAATTAAAGTACAAATCGAATTTTCATAGTATTACAAAATAAAATTAAAGGAGTTTGGATGAGAGTAGGATTCGATCCAATTACATCATACCTCCTGTTGAAGAGCTTTAACCACCCCTACTAGCAAGCCAAGCTTGTATTATTTGTAATATGATTATAAAATAAATGCTTATTTTTGTAATTGGATTACAAAATAAAGGCTTATATTATTTGTAATAGGATTACAAAATAAAAGGAGAATTTTTAGGCTTATATTATCCCTAAACCTCAAACACGTTGGAGTGCCTTAGCCATCTATGCTATCTATTCCAAGTTGTAATAGAATTACAACTTTTTTATATTAATTGAGTTATATATATATTAATTTAAAGAAGTTTTAATTGATTAATTACCAATTAATTGGATGGGGTTATTGTTTATCAATTGGATTGAATTAATTTAATTAGAAGGTGTTTTAATTGTATTAATATCAATTTAATTAGTGGGACTATTATTAATATTAATTAGAATATTTAATTAAAAGGGGTTTTAATTAAATAGAGTCTGATAAAAATTATATGGAGATATATTTAATTAATGAGATTAATGAAAATATAATCTTTGAGGCACTTGGAAATTTTTTAAAGTATTTAATTTCCTTGATTTTTTTTATGATGCATTGTTGATATATGAAGATGTTTATTCTTGTTTTATTTTAATGATATTTATTCTATGCATATTGGGTATATATATGATATTCCATAATTAAGTAGATGCTAGAATTAGTCATTGTAAAACACTACATGGATCATAAAACTTGATAAAAAAAAAATCCCTCGATTAGAATTTTATGTTAATGCCACCAATTTTTAAACACTTGTCAAGGCCTCGATGACATCAAAATGGGTCTGCCTTCTCAGGGTGTATTGTGTTATCTTAGTGAGGCAAGCTGGGTAACGGTTTCCTGGAAGTTTTAAATTGGTTTGACTTAATGAAGCTATCAAAACGGTTTTGGGCTTTAGGCATAGATGAGACATAACATGTTGTGACATATGATGTCTAGGTCTCATAAAGAACCTAAACGTTGCATATGATGCAATTGGTAATGGATACCTACCTAAATAACTTGATTTTGAGTGTCATGCCTTAGTTGTCTCAAAATTAAGTGAAACATGGATCTTAGACCATGAAATTAATATTTACGTGGGTTATTGATTTAGCGGGAGTTTAATTATTCACTAATAAATTATTCTGCATAATATTCTAAATGTAGAAGTTAAACTCCTTGTAACACTAATTCATAGCAACTGCGATCGATCCTTGAGAAGGATAAAATAATTTCTAAGACTAATTTCCTTGTTTTGATTTGAAAATTGATAAATGTTATCAACCATATAAACAAGGATGTATGTCTTAGATTAATGGTTCCTTTTAAACTACAATCTATTAGTACAAGGATTAAATGTCATGTTAGGAAATATATAAAACTAGATTTTAGGAAAGATTCTAGACCGTAGAAACTAATGACATGACAGTGATACTGAAGGAAATGTTCCATCGGTAAGTCACATGGGAAAGGTATAAGATTACAAAATTCCTAGATTCTTGTAAAATGGTTGAGAACCTATTAATACGTCTTTATTTTTGGAACTAGAAAGGAATATATTAATTATCTCAAAAGGCTTGAATCTTCATGTGCCAAAAGTTGGCAGTAGATTTGATCTATAATTCATCAAAATAATTTTGAACTATATAATATGAATGACATGGATAAATTTGTTTACAGTTGCATATGATGTTTAAAACTGTAAGACTAAATATCAAAAACAAAAGGCCTTAGATATGTATTTGATGGTTCATAACAGAAAGGAACTAAATATAGAAATGATAAAGGGAAGGTAAAGGTTACCAAAGATGTTTATTTGTCGGACACATAAATCTTAGTTGTGAGCCTGAACTTTTGTCTAGTTCTAAAGAAAATCCTTAAATGACAAATTTTGTTATTAAAAGAATGAAATTGTTCATTTTATAATGAATTACAAATCCTATAAGGAAGACATAATTTTGAATTGGTATGAACATTTCAAAATGAGTATAAAAAGAAATCATTTGGAAAACTATTAATATACTTTGATGAGATCAAAGTGGATAATATTTGATCTAAGAGTTTAAATGAATATCTTTGAATTTGTGGGATTGTCTTGCAATTAACTCCACTAGGAAGGTCATTTGAGAAATAATGTTTCAAGAGGAGAAATCGAACTATATAGGATATAATTCGATTTATGGTGTGTCACACAGACCTTCTTAAGATGTCCTATTGAGGCTATACTTTAGAAACCAAGGAACTCGGACTAAACCATATTTTCCTTAAAGTGGTTGATAAAACTCCATATATGATATGGAATAAAAAGACCTAGTTTGTCTTTTTTGAGATTTGAGGCGGCGAGACTTACGTAAGAAGTTAAGTCACATAATGTTTGATGCCTAAATCTTTTGTGTTTAATTGAGGTTGAACACTATAAGTAAAGTGTTTATTTTAAAGACACTATTTGGAATAAAGTAAATCGTGAAATGTTCAAGTGCCACAAATGAGAATCGAACCACTTTAGGAAGATCAACAAAGTTTTGAACTAGTTGAGTATACACAAGTAACATATATCTCTTGAAAATCTAGAATTAATAGAAATTGGCCAGAGAAATTTGAAATTTCTTATTATTGATAGTTGTGATGTATTTTTGATACTGGATCAGAATGAATCACTACTTATCAAGAAACATGTCTCATCTAGATTAAAAGAAAAAACTAAGTGTTATTAACTCTAAATTTTAATTCATGTATGTTAACCAAGTTTGGAACTTGAATTATTTACCTGAAGATGGTATGATCATTGGATGTAAATGAGTTAAAGTGACATGAAAAAGAAAAGATGCATACTTAAAAGCACGGCTTATCAAAAATTCCAATCTAAATCAAAGTGTTGATTACGATAAGATTTTCACTGGTAGCTAAGCTCAAGTTCTAGAATTCTATTGTCATTACTTCATAATTTGACTATAAGATATGACAAACTGATGTCAGAAATAGCATTGCTCTATGCTCCTTAAAGATGTGTGTGAAACAACTTAAGGGTTTTTTTATTATTTTGAGAATTTGAGAAAGGTATGCAAGCTTAAAGGATCCATTTATGGATTATAGTAAGCTTATCAGAGTCGGGATCTTTGTTTTGATGAAATAATTAATGAATTACATTCATTGAATCAAAGATAAACCTTGTGTATACATAAAGGTTAGTGGAAGCGCAATTATCTTTCTAAATCTGTATGTTAATGATATATTTTTCATTGAAAACGACGTCTTAACCCTGCAGAATGTCAAGTTTTAGTTAAGGAAAGTTTCTCAATGAGATTCTTAGCTAATTAGGCCTATATCATTGTGATATAGATCTATGGAGATAGATTTAAGAGGCTAATTGCTTTAAATAAGAGTGTTTATATAGACAAATAACTGAAAAGGTTTCAGTGTACGAGATTCTTAAAAGAATTCGTACTTATGTCTTATAACATAAGTCTGCGCAAGACTCAACGTCTGAAGACAAATGATGAGCGAGACGATGTGAATAAGATTTCATACGCGTAAGCTATGAGAATCATCACATATGTTATACTTTGCACTCAACTTGATATGTCATATGCTTTGGGCAAAACATACATACATCTCATAGATTCCAGTGAAGGTCACTGGATATTTATTAATAACATTATTAAGTACTTCAGAAGCACTTGAGAGATGTTATTAGATTTGCAAAGGTTTGAAAGACATGAGTCTTGTAAATGGTTACACGATGCAAACTTTCAAATTAATATAAAAGATTAATGATCGCAATATGGATGTGTTAACTTCATAGGAATGAGTTGGAAATGTTCTAAACTCACTCTAACAAGTCATATAACATAAACTGAGTTTTTAGCAACATTTGATGCAGCCAAATAAAATGTTTAGATCGTAAGGTTCACGATGGAATAAGATGTGGTTTCAAGTGTTGAAAATAATATTGGCTTTTATTGTAAAACCAATGGAAAAATTTAAGTTATGGAACCTAAATCACACTATAGATTCAAATAATCACTTGAGCGTTTTTGACTTATAAAAGAGAGAACGTAAAAATTTGCAGAACATCAATAAGAAGCAATGTAGCATGTACATAAACAAACTTCTTCCACTAAGAATGCATTAAGGCTACTCAATATTGGATACGTGTAGGATTGGACCTAGTGCAAGTGGGAGATGTTGGGGTATATGCCCTAGGCCAATTCAGTAAACGTTGTTTAACTATTATAAGTAGATGCATGTTTCTTTTATAATAGTATTCATGGATAATTATTGTATTATTCTAAATGTCCCTAGTCAGTTATTATTGTGGGAACAATAATAAATAAAAACTACTATGAGTGTTGATTGATAATCATTTGATGATTATGCGTATACGGATACGGATCAAGATAATGGGTATATGTTGGGAACAGATGCTGGACCGACCCGCTATAGAAACACTACATGGTCAATGTCATAAGTGATTCTCATGAGAGTTATATCATTTAGTTCTTTGACTTGAGATCACAATAGACTCCAACATTAGAAGCACAATAATTTGATTTAATCAAACGTTGTTTTTAACCGGATGATTATAAGGATTGTGATTGGTCATTGTTCGACAAATGTGTAGATGTTGCGTGATCAAGATGGACTTTGTCCCTCTCTTTTAGAGAGAGATATCTGCTCGATATGTTAGACTGATAAATGGTCATGTCTAATGAATTGATTAGATCAATGTCACTTGACAATTTCAGTCTACTCGAAGATCGAGACTAGTATATTGAACTATAAGGGTAACATTCCATGTCTTATGTTCAATCAAAACACATCGCGTGGCAAAGGTATATGATATCCACTGTCTATTAGATTGTATCGATTTATTGATCTTCATGCTACTTGGGTACTCATAATACCTTACTAGAGACCGCTTATGACTTGTATACCAAAATGATCTTGGTTCACTACCAACATTGTATGAACCTATTGGGTTGCACACAAAGAACATATTTGGTTGATTTAGTATTTTCCGGGTTAATGAATTTTATTTGATAAAATTCATTTTGAAGATTCTCATTAAATTTCCTAATTTAACTAGGATTCAAGATTCTCATACATTTTTAGTGTGACTAGAAATTTTGTCTCTTAGTAAATCTTATTTTAAATAGGACTCTAATTGGAATTATAGTATGAATTTAATTCTTATTTTAGTTTTAGGTAAATTACAACTCTAATTAGATTAGTAATTGTAGATTATCTATGACTCTATCCTTTTTAGAGTTGGACTTTTTCTAGGACTCTATTTGGAGTGTGACTAGGAGATGGAGTTCTTTTACAAGATGCTCAAAATGAATATTATTTACTTTCAAGTAAATAATATTATTTAATGAAGAAATTTTAGAACATAAAAGAACCAACATAAATCATATGCACCTTTTTGAATATGATTCAATAGGCACCACCTATTGAATATGAGGTGCTTTTCATTTTTGCGTATAGTGTGTGGACTTTTTCTACGACAGTTGTTTAAACGGTCCAACATAAATCAGATAAAAGAACATCTTTTAATAGATTAAACATAAAATATCATTGTGAGGGAAAATATATGCACCTTTCCCATTTCAAGATCCCCAACACAGTCACATAAAGCTTGAAAAGAAGTCAACAGAGTCCTAAAGAGTATGAAGTACAAGGTCGGTAGTTGTCTTGACAAGTTAATAAGCTGGCGAGTAAAAATACCCTATATGTTGCGAAAAAAATATGAACAAAGTAATACCTCAAAATCTCAAGCCGAACAGACACAAGAAAAAGAATGTGACAACTTCCCAACTGAAGTGTAAGAGTAGATAAAACTTCAGCATAGCTTTGTAGGACAGCCTTCTTCCCAACCTTACCACCACCTCTGCAATGCAGGAAAAAAACTACTGTAAATTCATGAAATAAATGAAGAGAAAGCTATTACGCTAGTATACTATAAATAAGACATTAGGGTCACAGTTGTTGTAGGGAATTCCCGAGAGAGATTTTTCCTAGAGAATTTTTTTTAGATTTTTTTCGTCCTAGGATTTTTTGGGGCTAGCACTCCTGATTGTGATCGTCCGTTCGTGTGTGGATTTCTAATAGAGGAAGTTCATCTCTGGCAGCGTCTTGAAGGAATCGATCAACACCAAACAAGGCAGACATGGAGTTGTTTTTGTTAAGATATGATTCTCTCTTGATACATCAATTTAATGGAGTAAATATGATCTTCGTTCAGGGATGTTCAAAAAGGTTTTGAAAACTTCCGTTGCGCATGATCCCCGAAACCCAACAAATTCGCACTTACTGAACTTTGCATATACCCGGTTATCCTTCGGAGTCTGCAATATAATTCTGAGGTGGTGCGAATGCTCTTCATCAGTTTTTGAATAGATCAAAATATCATCGATAAACATGATGATAAACTGGTCAAGATAGGGTTTGAACACCCTATGCATTAGATTCATAGACATAGCAGGAGCATTAGTGAGCCCAAACGACATCACTATAAACTCATAGTGCCCGTAGCGAGTACTGAAAGTCATTTTTGAGATATCCTAATCCATGATCCTAAGTTGATGATAACTAGACCTCAAATCAATCTTCGAAAAATGTCTTACACCCTTCAACTGATCAAACATATCATCAATCCTGGGCAATGGACTTTTTTCCTGATAGTCACCCTATTCAACTATTTATAATCAATATACAAACGTAGGGTTCCATCCTTCTTCTTTACAAAAAGAACCGGTGCTCCCCACGGTGACATACTAGGATGGATAAACCCTTTCTGTAGCAACTCCTCGAGCTGAGTTTGCAACTCGCGCAATTCCTTTGGTGCCATACGATACGGAGGAATAGATATAGGTTTTGTACCAGGAATAAGATCAATGATGAAGTCAATGACACGTAGCGGTGGAAGTCTAGGTAAATCAAATGGAAAAACTTTCAAAAATTCACAAACTAAGGGTATTTCATTAACCTTAAGTTCCTGTTCAGGCTTTCCAAATGTAACAACTCCCGTCGTAACTTCTAAATCTCAAGGAGTAGTTTCCCTTCCACATTTTGCAAATCGTGAAGGATTATAGCCTTTATAGACTATAAATTTAGAAAGGTTAGGAATGTGAAAGATCACTGCCTCATGGAAACAATTAATACTAGAATGGTACGGTGATAACCAATCCATCCCTAACAATGCATTAAATTCTAAAAACTCCATTACCCTCAGATCAATTGGAAGTTCATTATCCCCAATTCTGACTACACATTTCTCACAGATCGGGTTAGGATAAACCTTTTCACTCACTGCTGTGCTTAGAATAAAAAAATTATTGGCTTTTACAGGTTTCAACTTCAACTCATCAACCATTGCACCAACAACAAAAGAAACTGTAGAGCTGGCATCAATTAATACATGCATATCTCGACCACAAATGTTCAATATATTTTCAACTAATCTTCGTTTGGCCTCTGGGTCTGCCTCTGCTAATGCATGAGCCTGTCCTCGTGCAGGTGGTGTGGTACTGCCTATCGATGTGGTTGGCGGTAAGGAACATTCCCTCGCAATATGTCCCGATGGCCCACCCCTGTAGCATATCAACGGTGCTCTTTGTGATAAACTACTAGCCAGAAAAGCCTGCGTCGATCCACTTAGTTTCTGTGAAGACTGTGTCTTTCCCTTACCCCTACCTTTGGAGTGTGAAGGCGGTAAAGGTGGCTTGGCTACTGAAGCCTAAAAAACTGGTGCAACTGGTGCATTGACAAAAGTCTTCCCTACAGACCCTGTATGTGTAGCTGTACCGGCTACAACCCTCCTCTTATTCTGTCGGAAATGAACAAATTCATGTACTTTATTACTTCTAAGATACTATGGTGCTGGTGGTGGTGTAACTACTATTCCAGAAGGTCTCGCTAAAAAGGCTGCTTCCACTTTCATCACACTCTTAAATATAAAGGTGTAACTAGTGTGTGGATGAGAGGAAACAATAACCCTGATTTCATAGTTCAGTCTACCAAGAAATAAATCAATTTTGTTCTCCTCTAGCTCCACCATCTACGGAGCAAATTCACTCAGCTTTGTGAACCTCCTCTCATATTCCTTAACCAACATAGCTCCCTATTTTAGCTGTATAAATTTAGTCTTCTTCTTATTCCTAACTGACTTCGGGGAAATATTACTTATAGAATATGGTCATGAACTGTGTCCAAGTAATGATAATATTCCTTTTTCTCTCAAGGGAATTCCACCACTTCCTTGTGGAATCAATCAACAAAAATGTAATCAGTTTAACCTTAAACTGGTTCTCAACATCTACAACAACAAATTGTTGCTCCATCTCTAGTATCCAGGTCTCAGCTACCCCTTCCTCCATAGTTCCATCCAATCTCATAATGTCATATTTCATGGATTCCTTACGAGTTATAGGAAATGCGGCGTTCTCATAATCTACAGGCACCTTGGCAGCTGTCTCCGACACCCGAATATGCGGTACTACTGATTGCATTGGAGATACTACTGTCTCAGCTCATCCCTCAACTCTGCTAACCTCAGGACTGGTTGCAGGCTGTGCCTAAATTTGATGTACTGGTGGTCCCATCAGAGCCATCAGCATTGCCATTAGTTTCACCTGAGACTCCACTAACTCTCTCATTTGTTGCTCCATCTTAGACTTCCATTGATTCTTTATCTCCCTCCTTGAGTTACAGACCTTTATGATCCCTCTCCTTCATCCGACATTAGATTTTGTGGTTAAATGAGAGATAAGATCATTAGGTAACATTACGAGAATTCAAGGAAATCATATCTATACAATATATAACAATATATGCAGCAAATAACATATAATAGTCTTTTCATTTTCATTTCCCCCCAAAACCATTTATCAAACCCTAAGCTTATTCGTAACCCGAGACTACTCTCAAAGTCAATAAACTTAGATTATGGTATAATAGATTATGCTATCATTCACTGTGAAAATCATTCAACAGTGAAACTAGGATCAGAACCTTGTTTATGATACCATACTACATCATTGTTACCACTTTTATCTTAAAAAGCGATAAACCTAAGGCTCTGATAGCAAGCTGTAGCATCCCTTATCCCGATTAGGACGATACTTGGCCTGAAACTCGAATTAAGCCCCGATAACCCAGGAAGACCTAACTAGAGCTAGCAGCCTCTCTGTCAATACCTGACAAACTAAACCTGTATATTTATATCGAATAAACAAATCAAAGTAATACGGAGCAAAAATTTAAATCTTTTTTTGATATATACAAATATACGATAATACAGAGTTTACCAAAACTCAAAGCCTTTATTTAAATGTCCTAACCCCGTTTATATAGAACAAAATACGTCATATAGAGTATATAAGTACATGAAAGCTCATTACATCATATAGAAGATACAAAACGCCTAAATCTTCTCTTTTCCCTTGGCGAAGTGTCGGGTTGCAAACCTGAAATATTAAATTTGGGTGAGCACTCCAACTTGCTTAGTAAGTAAGGATTCACATTAAACATCAACATTCCAAATAGTAATCAAGGATATCATGCAATAACAACTTGCACCAATGATATTTAACAAGAATATGGAAATCATATAAATTCAATAGATAACTTATGCAAATCAAGTATTATGGACTATTACACTGCGATCCCAATATTTTTTATAAAACTAGGGCCGATTACCCACCGACGCCATTAATGAGATTACTAGGCCAACATATTGGCTGATATGCTCTCTAGACCATCCATTAATGCCTAATGGTTCTATCCCAAACCCTCAAGTGTAAATGTAACCTACGCAACCTATAAACTAAGTAGGAAGTTTCGTATAGGCCAGGAAGATAACCCATCTCCTATATAACCTGGTCTCAGTTCCAGGAATTTACTATCGTGAATCACAGTAAACACTATTTTCTGTTTATTGAAAACAATCATAGTGTACAAAGTCCCCCGTTCCAGTTCATACAATACATGAACTACGTATACTAAATAGGCAAACAACATTGATAAATAAGCGAACCCATACTTGCCTCGGTCTAATATTTTCGTCCAATTCCCTAACTTTCCGAGCCAATAACTCTCTCCCGGGTAACCAACACTTATCATAGATCAATTATAGTTAATATAGGTTCTTATAATCTAATTAGAACCCTTAATGACACCCTTAAGTCACTTAGAGATCCTCATGAAATCACATCAATATTGTTGTTTTCAGGGGTGGGAGCGTGCTCCCTCAGTGGGTGGGGTGCGCTCCAAAAACTTGGTTCATCCCAATTGATGAAGGGAGCACATTCCTCTGTTAGGTAGAGCACGCTCCACCCAGTGCTTTCTTCGATAAAACGCAAGGCAACAGCTTTGTTTCGCCTATAACTTCGTCAAATCACCCAAAAATAGCTGTATAAACCATCAAAATCGATCGAATAGGCCCTTTAGTGAGGTGAGAAACCATAATCGATCAACAAATAACATGAATAACAAAGATTCCTGCATCACTATCAAATTGAACTTTGATAAACACTTGAACAAATCATACCTATGTGATGCTCACATGCTGTTAATTTGATTAAGCTTCTCAACTAAGCTTGATTCAACACCTCAGACCACTTCTCTCGATCGAAATCGAACTCCTAAATGCTCTCTCTCGCTATTGATCAAACGAATTATGGAGATAAACATGAATTGATTTATATATATGGATTTCCTCGAGAGACGCATCGCTTCATCTGGAGATTGATCGAGCAGTTAATGCATTAAAGTGACACACCTTATTTTGACGCTAATTTTGACACATTGCACACTCGTGCTCCGTTCGGGATGATCAAACAATCCATACATTTCTATTATTCTTTTATTTTTCAATATATATTTATATATTCCAAAAACATATAAATATATATATTATGTATTATTTACCAATAAACTCATTGGACGTGCCTACAAGATTCTTTGAGCGTGCACATTCATGCCACGTCTCCCTCATCACGCGTTTTGTCCCAATAAATCATAGTTTATTGGGTATTTTTCATTTTTATAGGCTTGTATATAATCCGTTATTATATCACAACCTATTTTTATTTTTTATTTAACAATCCAAACAAACACGTTACATCATGCAAACGCACAAACACGCTTATCGAGGTACACCAAACTTAATCACAAGCCTAACTCGGATTAATTAGGATTTGGATTTGTACTAATCACCAGCTTAAGGTAACAGGTCATTACAGTTGGCATGATAGCTATTGTTGCAAGCAAACTCACAAAGTCGCAGAAACATCTCCTATGACCTTCCAAATTGAAGCACACAAGCTCCAAGCATGATTTTGAATATCTGAATTTTTTGGTACCATACTGATTTCACATACTGATCCCGAAGATTTCTTTGACTGCGTGTCAATATACGGATGAAAAGTCTTGGTGAATTGAAGTCTGGTACCATACGGATCCTCTATTGCATGCCAAAGTTGCGAATTAAGTTGACTATCCATGTCTGACACTATAAATAATGAAAATTTGTATAGTCTAATAATCTCTCGCTCGAAAAACGTGTTAAACTATGGAAAGCTATATCTCGGGAAATCAGAATAAAGTGCGTTGATTTTGTTAATCGATCCACGATTAACCAAATAAAATCTTGTTTACACAAAGTCATCGGCAAACCATTAACGAAGTTCGTAGTAAGGTGTTCCTATTTCCCTAGAGGGATATGAAGCGGCTGGAATAGTCCTCCAGGCCTCATGTGCTCTGTAGACTAAACTCATAACTCCTACCATAGAGGCCGACACCTGCCTTCATCCCAGGCCACCAAAAAAATTATCACATATCATGGTATATTTTGGTTTTTCAGGATGCGCTGTGTAGTTGGATCTTTGAAACTCCAGAAGAATGACAATGTCTTAAACACAATTCAACGAATTCACTCTTATATAGGAAATCTGGACTCTGTGCCATGTCTTTGAACTTCTAATACATTGTATCAGCTCTTTGACACTCTGAAACTTGCATAATGTATAATGTCGGAATCCTCATCTGTTAGTAAATGTGTGTCTCTTTTGTATCTGAAACCTCTGACAAACTCATGGTTGTTGTTACCTTGATTAAACCAAACTTGTGGGTCATTTAACATATCATTGTCTATCTATCTTGTTCTTTCTTACTAAGGGCATTTTTTACGACGTTCGCTTTTCCAAGCTAATACTAAATAGTAAGGTCACAGCCCTACACTAACTCTTACCACCGTCATTGTCTCATATTTAGATTCTTTTGAATGAATAGATACTTCAAACTCTTATTATCTGTATAAAGTGTAAACCTCTAACCATAGAGGTAGTGTCTCAACACCTTAAGTGCAAATACAATCGTTGTAAGGTCCAGGTCGTGCACAAGATAATTCCTCTCATAGGTCCTCAACTAACATGACAAGTAAGTTATCACTTTTTCTACCAACATCATTGTACATCCCAATCTAGTGCCACAAACAACCGTGTAAATCGTGAAATCTTTGCTGATAATTCGATATTTATATAATTTTAGTAGTTTATTTTTGGAAATTCTTTAAAATATATATTTAATTATATTTATTGATCCTTTTTAGGTGAAATGGAGTGCGCAATTGAATCTGGGGTGAAAACTGCGTGGAATAGAGTATTTACTTGCACTGATCAGATGCCAGACAATTTTGCCTCGAGTTACGCATTGTGAGGTGGGTAGAATAGGAGATAGCAAATTTCCCAATGGGTTGTTGCAACGTCAGCGCCTCCATTGGTTCTCCTCGAATGAGCGGTCGCCACCTCACCCTTACCATGCCTCAAGCACGTCAACATTTCACGTCTCAGCAGCAATTCATTCTCCACCAATCCACCTGTCGACCTCTCAACCCCTCAAGCAAGTCACCAACCTCCATCACCCAATAGCATACCGCCACCTCACTATGGACAACAAATATGAGTAGTTTCATCTTGCTTCAGTAGCCGTTTGATCTCCTCGGGATCCGTGCTTGCACCACCTCCAACTAATTCAGGAGTTTTTGCTTGATTATTACATTTAGGGATAAAAATTATCTACCCAACACACCCACAAAAATATTTCCAAAACTAACAGATTTGTCGCCACGTCACCGCCACATCACGTGCCACCTCAAAGGTGTGGTGTTGTCACTTCCAGTGGAAGGAAGTCGTGACTTGCAGTCACGACTTCCTGCTGATTTTTTTTTTTTCATTTTGGCAGCGAAGACTATATATGTGAATGCAGTCACGATTCCTGCTGAATTTTTTTTTTTTTTCATTTTGGCAAATGAAGACTATATATGTGATGTGCTGCAACTATATATGTGATGTGCTGCAAGTCACGACCAAAATGTGATGCAACTATATATGTGATAAAACTTACACTTCAATAATGGACGGAGAAAATGCACATACAAGGTTGATGTTGTAGAGGCGCCATCACTTAACACAGGGAGTGTGGATCACTTACAAATAGCGTCGAGATAGAAAAATAGAAAGTTTTGGAATTCTAGTTCGTTTAGAATTATTAATTAGGGTTTCAAATTATATTCTTATGAGTATAAATAGGTATTAGGACATGGTAAATTCACCATAATAAACCAAGAGCAATACATTACAACATATTATCATAGATTAGTATAGTTTTTTAGTATTGAGAAGAGCTTTCGAAAAAAAAGACATTGAAGAGTCATATTTGCAATTCAATCTTTGTTTCATTTATTCAATTAAAGTTATTATTTAGTTTAATCTCTAATTTCAATGATGTTTATGAATTGTATTATGTTGATTTCAATGATGAGTGAGTAGTTTATTTATCATAGGGATCAAAGGATCTATGGTATGAATATTATGCAAAAAGGCATATGCATGAAATATAATGTTTAAAATTGCAATTGTTAGAATTTGTGTTTGATTCTATGTGTAATGCTATGAAGAACTTGATCACATGTTTATTGATTAGAGGTTTTAGGAGTTACCATGGCCATTTGAGCTTTTAAGTCAGATATGAACAACACAACTATAAAATATATAACATCTACGGATAGTTCTTGATTAGGGAGTTATGGATAGTAAACTTAAGTGTTTATGACTCTAAAGATTTGGTACTTAATGTTATTTAAGACTTGCGTTATTCAAACCGATAGGTGTAGTTCTAGTTTGCACATTAAGATTTTTTTCACCACGACAGTAGGTTGAAGTGAATATTAAGGAAATATGTCTATTCTAATTAAGCATTACACAACATAATAAAGATGAAGGAAGTATGATATGGGAAGCATGGTAATTCATTACTTAGGTGAAGTTGTGAACTAAGAGTTTTCTCAATATAAGAAAACAAGTTAATTTACATTGTTTTATTAGAATAGAATAGTTTAGTTTAAATCTAAACAAAAGAAATCTTCTTAACAATATAGTTAACTCAACTAAGTGAATTGTGTCAAAATACACATTTCCCAGAGGAACGATATCCGTAATCAACCTTTGTTGATCACATTATTACAACAATTGAACCATTATGCTTGCGGTTATGATCACTAATGCATATGAAATTTCATTCATATGGTCTCGCTTATCATTTGTCTTAGGAAATTGATTCTTGTTGAGACTTATGCCATGATACATAGGTATCAATATTCTTTTAGAGTCTTGTGAACTGAACCTATTCACTGCCTTGTCTATGTAAGCGCTCTGACTTAGACCAATTAGCCTTTTAGATCTATCCTTATAGATCTTTACCTTTAAGATATTGGCTGCATCTCCTAAGTCCTTCATTGAGAAACACTTCTCTAACTAAGACTTGACATTCAGCAAAGTTGGGATGTCATTTTCAACAAGCAATATATCATCAACATACGATACCCGAAATACAACTACGCTCCCACTAACCTTCTTGTATATAAAAGTCTCACCTTTATTCTTAATGAAACCAAATTCCTTAATTGTTTCATCAAAACAAAGATTCCAACTCCGTAAAGCTTGTTTTAATTCATAAATAGATTTTTGAAGCTTGCACACTTTCCTAGAATTCTCAAGATGAACAAACCCTTTAGGCTCTATCATTACACGTCTCAAGTAGCTTTTCATTAAGAAAAGTCACTTATATCCAATGGTCTTACCACCTTCAGGTAAATCAACCAGGTTCCAAACTTTTTTATCATACATGGATTGCATTTCAGAGTTCATGGCATCAAGCCATTTATCTAACTCAGAGCCAGACACAGCCTCCTGATAACTAGTGGGCTCATTTTGATCCATAAGATCACTACTATCAGTAATGAGAAATACATATCTCTCAAGCTCATGTCTTGTCCCACCAGACCTTCATGGTCGGTGTGATACTTGTGGAGGCTAAACTAGTTTAGAACTTTGTTGATCTACAACTAGCGGTTCAGTTTTCATTTTTGGTTCTTGTGCTTCTTCAAGACTTACTTTATTTCCATTGGTGTTTTTTAAAAAAAATTGCTTTTCCATAAAGGTACCATACCGAGCAACAATCACTTTGTTCTCAGCGGGATAATAAAAGTAGTATCCTTTAATTTCTTTAGGATAACCTACAAATGTACACTTACTAAATTTAAGGCCTAATTTTTTTGAAACTTGATGTTTAACCTAAGCCTTACATTCCAAAATCTTTAGGAAAGACAAGCTAGATCTATTTCCATACGATATTTCATATGGTGTTATATCAACCATTTTAGTGTGAACGCATCAGTTTCTAAGGTATAGCCCCAAAAAATATAGGAAGATCGCATGACTCATCATGGATAGGACCATACCTATTTAGTCTGATTCTCCTTTAAGAAACGTTATTCCATTGTGGAGTTGATGGTGGAGTCAACTGTGAGACAATTCCATAATTTCTAAGATGATCATCAAATTCTTGGCTCAAATATTCACCACCTCAATTTGATCGAAGTGTCTTAATAGTTTTACCGAGCTGATTTGTACTTCATTATAAACGTAGGAAACATTTCAAATGATTTAGCTTTATGCTTAATGAGGTATACATAACCATATCTGCTAAAATCATCAATAAAATTAATGAAGTACCAGTAACCTCCTCTAGCCATAGTATTTATAAGACCGCATACATCAGTATGTATTAGACCTAATAAATAACTAGCCCTTTCACTGTGCCAGTAAAACTTTTAATCGTATTGCCTAACAATCAAGCTCATATGTTTCATATGATTCAAAATCAAATGAATCGAAAAATTCATCCTTATGGAGCTTATTAATGCGTTTCTTATTTATGTGGCCAAGATGGCAATGCCAAAGGTAGGTATGATTCAAAATGGGAGTATTTATGGACCTTTTCATGTTAAGAATATAAAGACCATCACATAAACTAGCATTTGCATAAAATAAGCCTTTATGAGAGATGGAGAATTTATTATTCGCAATAATGAAATTAAAACCATCTAAATCCAAACATGAAACTAAAATGATGTTTCTATTTAAGGCAGGGACATAATAACAATTATTTAAAGATAAAACAAGTCTACTAGAAAGAACTAAATCATAACATTCCACAGCTAGAGCAGCAACTCTTGCTCCATTTCCCATGCGTAGGACGATGTTCTCTTTCTCCAACTTTTTACTTCTTGTGGCCCCTACACATTAATATAAATATGAGAGACATATCCGGTATCCAATACCTAGGTATCACTAGTAAATAAGTGAATATCAATAACGAAAATACCTGAAGCGGCATTCACACTACCTTTCTTCTTTTTCTTTAGATTTTCCAAGTAAAGGTCATAATTTCTAAACCAACAACCGGAGTATGGATGAAATGAAAGTTACCTTCCTTTTCTTTCTCTTTATGGGATTGAGAAGTAGAAGTAGCCTTGGGCTTGACTTGTTCCACAGTCTTTGTGACAGGCACAACAACCTTGGCAACTGCATATTTGGCCTTGACCTTCTTCTTCTTTATGAGTTTTCCCTTTTGGACCATCAGCACATTAGTAAAGGGTTTCTTGATATTATTTTCAGCAGTATTGAGCATCAAATGAAACTATTAAAAGGATTTCTCCATGTTATTCATATTATAGTTCATCACAAACTGTATTGAAAATGAATTCATGATCAGATCCGTAGCCAACTTTTGGCTAATGAAAAATCAAAGTATATCAAGTTGGTCAACATAGCCATTCATCTTCAAAACATGAGGACTAACTGACCCACCCTCGGCCATCTTGCAAGAATGAAGGTTCTTAATTGTCTCAAACTTTTCTTACCCAGCCTGCTGTTGGAACATTTCCTTCAGCGTCAAAGCTGTCGTAGGCTTCTAGGAGTTCCATGTCCTTTTGAAGTTCAGAAATCATGGTAGCCAATATAATGCATGCAACATCTGTTGAGTCGTTCACATGCTTAAAATATGTATCGTTCATAGCTTTAGTGGCATTAACTGGTGGTTCCTCAAGGATAGTATCATCCAAGACATACAACTTGCATCCATGCTTAAGAACAATTCTCAAGTTTCTGGACCAATCAAAAAAGTTTGTCTCGGATAACTTATCCTTCTCAGGGATAGGTCGCAGTGATAAATGATTGGTGTGACTTGGAGAGGCCATTGATCTACAACAAATATTATGCAAAGTTTATTTTAGTATAGAGGAATAACCTCCAACTAAATTGACAACCCTATAAAAATACTATATTAATTTAGAGGACCAAAATCCATATTTCATCTAGTTCTAAGGCAGCTATGTCATGAAACATTGATGTAGATTATTTAGGTAGGTAGCTTTTACCAATTTCATTTTATTTAACTTTTAGTTATGTTATGAGATTATGATATCTTTTATCTCAGCATGTTTTATCTCATATTATGTCTAACGCCCAAAACTCTTTTGATAGCTTTATTAAGTCCAACCATTTTAAACATCTAGTTAACTCGTAACTAGCTTGCCTCACTAAGATAACACAATACACCCAATTATGGCCGAAACTATATTCGTGTGATCGAAGCGTTGACTAGTGTTTAGAAGTTTTGTGACACGTGACTTAAGATTTTAAATAACGATTTTTATTAAGTTTTATGGTTCTTGTAATTTAAATTTAACAATTAAATATCATATATTTTCTTGTTTGTAGAATCATTAAACAAGTTAGGAAATTTAAATACTATTCACTAATAAGCAAATTTTCTTACGCTAGGATTAGTTAGAGGTCGGTCCAGCTGGCCAGTCAGTGGGTTTTTTTTAGACAACATATTTTAGTTTCGAAAATTGAAATCCGCCTAAGATTTCTCATTATTTTAGTCAATCTCATTGATTAGAATAACCCCTTCATTTTAGTTAAGTTAATTAAAACGATTTTAATTAACCCGAGCCCACGTCCAACTAATCCGGATTCTAATCCAAATTATAAAGATTACACAAATTGTAACTTACCATGATTATCGAAATCACATTTTAAAATTATTTCCTATCTCATAGGAATCTCAAACAATATCTGATTTTATATATATTTCTATTCCTTTCAAATAGGGATTTATTAACGAAATAGATATAAACAGAAAAAGTATACGTTATTTCAAAATCAATAAGAATAATTTCGATCCTTAACCAAATCAATTCAAAACATGTATGTGAACCTCAAATTACTACTCTGAATCCATTCATATCATACTAGTTTTGAATTGATATTTGAACTTCTACAGTTTAAGAAATTTTAAATAGTATAACTTAAATATGTATACCGAAAAATAGAGATTTAGTCCATGCATCCAATACATAAAAGGTAATGATTATACATAGCAATATCATGGATCATAAACACGAAATCGAATATTTTCAATCATAGTTCGAATTAACCTAAGCATGGTTACTAGCATGAAAGCAAACTAACTTGCAATTAAATCATAAATATACATCACATGCATCATTCAAGAACATGCCAATAATCATCAAAACTACATGCATATCAAATATACATATATTATTAATATGCTTTGATCAATATATCTCCTATATAACAAAAAAAACATGCGTCAGATTCAATATAATCGAACCCGAAAGTTCTGATACCACTATTGGGTTTTGGGGTTCGAAAACGTAACGGAATTTTAAATTTTGTTTTCAAAATCCCAACAAGATCAAACGAAATCCATTGATCTACTTATCATAATTGAGATCATACATTGAACGTTGGTTTCCTGTTTGTGTTGATCGATCTTCAAGACGTTCACATGAATGCCCTTTATCAACAATCCACATACGAACGATGACCACGAGTTGGAGTGTTAGCTTCGGGAGACCAAGAAAACGTTTTTTTCTTTTCTCCCTAAAGTCCAAAAAACTCACATAAATAAAAAAATTAAAAACCAATTCATTTTAGGGTTTCAGCCTCTTTTGTATGTCTACTATGCTTTCACTTAAACACCTATTTAAACAAATATTGTATTTAGGGTCTTACCACTTGAAATCATGCAACGTTAGCAGTGAATCAAAACTCATTTTGGTGCACAATTCATAAGCGGTCTCTAGCAAGGCATTATGACTATCCAATTTGCACAGAGATCAAAATCGACACAACCTAATCAATAGTGTTTATCACATCCCTTTTTCATATGATATCCTTTGATTAAACATAAGGCACAAAAGTGTCATCCTTAATGTTCAATCTTACTAGTTTCGATCTCAAGGTAGACGAAAAACATTCAAGTAACATTGATCTTATAATTGCACTTAGACTTAGCCATTTATCAGTCTATCATATCAAGGAATCCACTGATATCTCTTTTTGTACGAGAGTGACAAATTCCAGCTTGATTACATACCTTCACCCATTATTCACATAATATACAATCAAAACTTTTATAATTGTCAAGTTAAAGACAACGTTTGATTGCACCAAACCATTATGTTCCTAATGTTGAAGTCTCTGGTAATCTCAAGTCAAATGATTAAATGATAAACCAATCATGAGTAACACCTATGACTTAATCCATATGGTGTTCTCATATGGTCGATCTAATACATTGTTCCCTAACAAGTACTCATGATCTTGATTTGTATTTTTATACACATGATCATCACATGACCATCAATCAAGACTCGCACTAGTTTTAATTCATTATAGTTCCTAGTATAATGACCGACTAGAGACATTTACACTATTTTAGTAAACATCTATGGATTTTATTATAATGTAAACATGCAAACCAATTATAATAAACAGCAAATGATCTGCTATCTCATTAACTAAAATAATAATCAAAATAATGTTTGACCTAGGGCACATGTCCCAACAGTATCAACAAAATGCATCACTTAATATTCATCCAAATGCATTAATGTAGTATAATAAATCAAAATAATGTGTGATTCGATAAGTGTAATACGTATCTTGAGGCATATACAAGTGTATCTCGAGATTCATAATTTTTGGGGTGTTACAATCAGTACAATAGACCAATCATAGATATAAGGTTTTCACCTAAACTCTATCCAAGGTCTCATACCTCAATGGCAACATTAATGCACAATTTTCCTTAATTGTCCACCATTATTGCTAAGCTAAAATTGGGCATTCATTAAGCACATAACAATGGATATGGAAAGAAATTAAAAAAAATGAAAGAAATCACAAGTATTGGAAAGTGCATACAACCTATCAAACCATTAATCCATCTATCCCAGATACAAAAAATGAAATCATATTACCTGTATTTCGCATGAGATTTCAAAAATTTTAAAAAATTTGCGAAAAAAATTACCATATCTTTGTATGGCTCGTCCATAACTGCAAATACCATTCAAACTTATCTGAAACTTTGTCCTCAAGGTTCAAGAAATTTTGATCATGATGCATAAACTCAAAAGACAAGTGAAAGTAAAAATGGTAGAATAGAGATGAAATGGAGTGAAGTGAAATATAAACACATCTAAGAAACTAACGGTATGCAAAATGAGTGATATGCAGTGTAGTGTGTCAATATTACATCCCAAAACAAAAATGAATCTCTAAACTACATCAAAAGGAAAAAAAATAGGTCTTTCTCCTATCTAGGTGACTAATGAAAAAACTCGTAGCAAATAATATAATAAGAGTAAGAACTATTGAACGTAGGAGTTGAATAAAAGGATTACAACCAAAACTTGTGAGCCCAAAGTCTTTCAACTATTGAACGTAGGAGTTGAACTATGGTTTTAGGTTCTACTTAAAAACCAATAACTAATGCAGTGACTTAATAAGTTGGTTTCAAAAATCCCAACCAAGTCGTAAAACACCTAAACCCTCATAATAAGTCAAATTCCTTAAAAATAATGATCTAATCATGCTAAAAAAATAATCCGAAGTCAAGCCTGACACAAACACAAGGCATGCTCTCCTTTGGTGCTCCTTTTCTTCTATGAACTAGAAAAAGTCCAGGAAATCAAGGAGTTTATTAAACATCTAAGCAACTAAAAACTAAACTGAAATGCATGAAATTAAAGAATAAAGCGGGGTTCCCTCCTAACAAGTGTCTTTCTTTCAAATCTTTGGCTAGACTTGGCATGAAAAACCACGTGACATCCACTACTTTGGAATAGTCTTGAATAAATGGCATCAAAATAGTATTGTACAATGAAATAGGCACTCCATCTTTCAGACTTGAAAGCTAATCTTGAAATTCTAACACAAAAGTATCTATAGTGTCTTAGTTGTCTGACACAAATGTGTTAACATTTCACAAAATCTACAAGTGTCTCTCTTCTTCCAACCCCGTTTCGAATTTCATAATAATGTGTGAAACAAGAGAGATGGGGTTACTAACACCATGGGTAAGTCCTCCTTGTTCACTTCATGTGGTTCATTTGACCTTTGAAAAGTGACTTCAACTTCCTTCTCGACTTTATTTTCTTCATAAATTATGCAATTACTGAAAATGGTCATGAAGTTTAGTTCAAGTCCTTCACTGTATTCATCTTCTTCTTCAATGAGACTGTCATCGTATGATGTAAGCTCATCCATCTCAACACACTCCAATGCAATATTACTTGAATTTTCATTTGGACCAGAGATTGGTTGCATAGGTGATTGTCTCTTTGTGAGCAAATTGTCAATCTATTAAAAACTTGAATTCATCTTTGCACTTCCCTCTAGACGTCCATCTTCAATTTGTTGTTGCAAAAATTGCCAACTATTTTATCCTATCTTCAAGGGATTATTCTTGGTGCTTGATGAGTCTTTATTTATGCACTTTTATATGGGGAGTTTATCATGGAAATGAGATTTAAACCTTTCTTTTATGGTTTTAAACACTTTTAATTTTTATAGGCCATTTGAAGGAATATGAGTGTTTCGGACAATTTCGGGGGCAAAAACAAGCTTAAATCAAAACGTCAGTTGGAGAAGTGCGGGAAAATACACATAGAGTAACACACACATGATGCTAGATTTTGCATTGACAGTGTCACCCACAATGCTATATCTGAATTTTACCAACTTGCTCTATCGACTTGCTATTTTCATCATGTCGTCCATGAAGCTATCCTTTAATAACCACGGCATCAATGACGTCGCCAAACTCGTAAAATATAAGTTTTAAGACTTTTTATAAGCTTCTTATTCCAGGGAGTTGTTATTCTTGTACCCAAGCACACCTATTGATGAGTCATTATTTGTGCACTCTTTCATAGGTGTTTTGCTATGTAAATCAAGTCCAAAGTCATTTTTTTTATTTTACATGGTATTTAAGTATTTGTACGTGAATTAGGCAATTCTAGGAAAGAAGTCAACTAATGGTCAAAGCAACAGTAGGTTTGACACTGTGTAGAATAACGGACGACGCTAGCAAAGGACAGCGGCGCCATAAAGGTGTCAGGCCAGATTTAAAAACGACATCAGAATTGAATTGACGACGCCAGAATTAACATAGGCGGTGTCACCCATGGCTCTAGACTCAAATTTAGAAGTTCTAGCTAACTTGAAGACTGATAAGTCGTCAGATATGCTATGTTTTTTTTACACTTTTACTATGAATTTTGATATTTTTATCATCATTTATACTAATAAATCTTTGTTGTGTTTTCAAGGTTAAATTAGGCTATTGGATGAAAATGAGAGATTTTCCATAAGAATCTGTGAAAAAGACAAGAGAAGGTTTAGCGCCTCTATTTAGTCAAACATTGCCATGGAATCGATGGGCTTAACTTATGTGTACTGAAGATTTAACACTAGACTTGGACCAGGAAAAGCCTTATGAAGACCCAGGAGAAAATTGAGAGTCAAGCAGTCAACATATGCCCAATGCCTAAGTAAAGCACTTGGGGTGTACATATGGCGCTATGATGGCATTGGGCTCGATTTGGAATGAATTGCACAGAAAATAGTGCATCGCAGCAATTTGATAGAGATTCTTCAGCGATGTGTCTATTCTACGTACGACACTGAACAAATCTAGGGATCTTAAATCCCGTAGTCGGTGGATTTATTGGATTTGGTGAATCTATTCTGTTGTATTTCCAACCCATATAAATACCTAGGGTTAGATGTATGGAAGACATCATATATCATCTTATCTTTTCTCTCGTTTTGAAGTTTTGAAGAGAGGAGTCTTGAGAGTTTTGGTTTTCCTATTTTTAGGTGTTCTTCTTTACTTTGAAGGTAATGTTTAATTCATTTTATTGTTGTAATTAGTTTATATGTGCACTAGTAACTAAGTTCTCACTGGGTTGAGAGTTTTCTACAATTGCAATTATTAATGATATGAGGTTTTGCTCTTTAAAGTGAATTTTTTCTTTCATTAGAATCTTGTAACTTTAATTGTATTAATTATAAATCTACTAGTTTTTCATTAGATTAGATTGAATATGTTTTGCTTGTGTAGTGGCCAATGCATAGGTGGGTGGAGGAGATCTAGGTCAACAAACCTACCGCAGCTCGGTAAGAGGGTTTACGTTAGGTGACAAATATAGCCTTGTCTGTTGAAAATTGATGTGCTCTTGCACATATGAAGTATAAGTTGGGTGTAGTTCATACAAGTTACCACTTAGGGCAAGTGTTTTTTATTGAACTCTAAGGCTGCTAATTCATTGAAAGCCTTCAGCATATCCAGTGATTTTGCGGGTCTAGTTAGTATATGGTAGTGTCGCTCGTTTCTACCATTGACCGTGGAAAATAGAATGTCCACATTCGAACTTGTCTATGAGAATCCAATAGGATGGATATCTTTTGTAATCAATAATTAAGTCAATTACTTGTCAATTGTGAAAATGCTCTCAATCCATACTTTTATTATATTTTTTGAATTATTGTTTTTAGTTGTCTATGCATACTTCCATTGTTTAGTGTAAGTTGTTAAGTTTATTTCTTCTAGATTAGGTTGATTAGAAATCACCCCCACCCCAATTACTTTTAATTGTAGCTTAGGAGTCCTTCTCAGTCTATATGGGTTCGACCCCATACTTTCCTCACTACATATCGAAGTAGTCGATAAATCGAGACTATTATTGGTGTTGTACGATGTGGCATCAATTTTCAGCACTGTTACCGGGGACTGTGTTAAACGGTTTTTTAGGTTAACATGAAAAAAGAGCTAAGAAGAAAAATAACTCATTTTTAGGGAAGCAAACCAACTTTGAGGAGGTTCTTAACCACTATGCATAGAATTCCCTACCCAAGCCGGATAGTTCATGTTAAAAACTAGACTTATCCATAAACTTCCAACATTTTTTACAAGAGATGACGAGGATCCACCGAAATTCTTGGCAGAATTCAAATGGATTGTTGTAGGTATGAAACCTACTACAACCGAGCTTGATATGGTTAAGTTGAAGGCTTTTCCATTTTGTTTGAGAGGTAATGCTTTGGATGGTTTGTTCCACTTACCCCCTAGATATATCCTTTCTTATAACGATCTACACCTCAAATTTCATGAATAATATATGCCAGCGAGCAAGATTACCTCTATTAAGAGACAAATCTCCACCATTTACATGAAGGAAATAAAATCTTTCTTTAAGTTTTGGAAGATGTTTAAAAGGCTTTATCATGCTTTCCCACAACACGGTTTCACTGAAAAATCATTGTAAGAAAACTTTTATGAATGGCTAACTAATGGTGAGAAATGGTGGGTGGATATAATATGTAATAAAAGTATTTTAGAAGTTACACCCTTTGAATCCAAGAAAATCATTGAAAGAATGGCAAATCAATCTAAGCATTATGGTGTAGTAGATAATACTTACGTGAGTCGAACTGGAGTCGATTCGCGAGTGAATAGGCTTGAGAGCGAAATATCAGAATTAAAGTCCACGTTGAAGTAGTTAATGTTAGGATCAAGGATAGTCCAAGCTTGCAATACTTGTTTTGAGTACACACACACACCACAGACAATTGTGCTTTATATTTTAGGGATAGATGTCAAGTTGATGTGGTTGAGCAATTTTCAGGATCATTTCGGGAGAGATATTCAAGTTCCACGAAATTTGCCCCATTAGTTAGGAGATAGGTCGGGATGATCAGAGTTATGGCCTTCAGGCCAATGATATTCATTTTGTTGTTCTAGAAGCATGATAATTCCCCATATAGGTGAAAGCGATTATTATGGGAGAACTTCATAATCTATTTGAGTCTTATAGTCAAAAGTGTGACACGAGATTTGGTGAGATGGCAAAACAGATCGAGCAAGTTATGACTTATGACATCTGAGAGTTTCATAAACTTGATTAAGATGCTAATTAAGTATTTTCAAATTTAATTCGGGATTTAGGTATCCGAGGTGAGACCATCATGTTACGGATCGAAGATCATAAATTTAATATTATTTTTATGTGTCGCGTGACTAATTGGTGCATTATACTCTATTCGACGCTAAATAGAGTTAAATCGAGACTTAGACAAGGTGTCCGCGTGTTTCGTAGAGCATTAGGAATTTTTCCAGTTTTTGGAAAAATTGGAGTATATTTCAGGGTTTAATTTGAGTTCAAAATCAAAGGGATAAACATGAAAAAAATAAAAGAAAAATGAAAATGACAATTAGGGGCATTGGTTTGTATGTATGAGGATTAAATTGAAAGGGCAAACTGGTCATTTGACCAAACCAAAACCCTTTCCATACAAGTGAACCGAAATGAGGGTTTAGATCAAACCTCCATTTTGTTTCAACAATATCGATGCCTTCTTCTTCTTCTTCTTCTTCTTCTTCTTCTTCTTTTGCTCGTTTTCCATCCTCTTCATATTTCTTTCTTCTCTCCCACAACTCAATCGTTCTCTCTCTCTCTCACGGTCTCTCTCGCCTCTCTCTCTCGACAGTCTCTACTCTTCACGGTGCTTTGCTCTGCTCTGCTGCTCTCTTCAGCTCGGTCTCTCGTCTCTCGTCTCTCGTCTCTCTCGGCCAGTGAAGGTAGAGATCCGTAAAAATCAATCCAGTGGAGGAGTAAATTGTTAAGGTAAACTTTTGATTCGAAATTCATAATTTGTTTAGTGAGATTAGTTGTTGATTGATCAAATTGTGTATCTTTAGTTCGGTTAAGTGGAGGAGATGGTTGTCGAAATCATTGTTGTTGATTTGGAAAGAAAGCTATGAATTCAGTTGGTTATTTGATTTTGTTGGTTAAATTAGTGGATTGTTTGATTGGTTTGGAAAGATGAGAAGTGATGTGGGTTCGGTAAAAAGGAAAGAAATAGTGGCTATTGTGTGTATTGTTGTTGTTATTAGGTTCGGTTGGAAGTGAGAAAGGGGAGGTGGATGAAGACGAACTGTTGTTGTGGTGGTGGTGGTGTTGTTTACTTGATGAGTGTTGTTAATGTAGTGCAGTCTTATTTTCATGTCATGTTGGGGTATAGTTTTGAGGGATCAAACGATCGATTTTGGTTGAACTTCCACATTGGTTTTAATGTTTATATATCAAAGTAGGTCCCTTAGAATCAGCTTGAGGTTTTGAGATGGTTTCATAGGTCTATTGAAGTCAAATTGGTGGCTTAAAAACAAGTTTTGTGAAAAACATTAGTAGTGCAGTCCAGTTTTTTTGCTAACTTAGGGATCATTTTCTAATGATCAAACAAAGGTTTTAATGTCGAGTTTCTTATCGAATGCGATGTATATATACCAAATTTGACCTCTAAGATTCAGTTTTGTATTTGAAGGCGGTTCGGTAGTGTTTTGAAGGCGGGAAAGAAAGCCAAAAATTGGGACTGCACTGTCATTTTTTAAAGTATTTTGAGTAGGCATGTTTAGAAATTTATTTGAGACATCAAATGGGGTCCAATTGACTTGCGAGTAGGTTTTTTAAATCCTAATATGATCTACTTTGATGACCAATATAGGTTGTAGCCAATGGAATTGGTTTGGTCAATGAAAAATATAGTAGAATACGACAAGTTAGTATGGTTCAAAACTGTCAAATTGGGACAGCTGCGACTTAGCAAGTTTGCATAATGATTTAAATGGGCATTTATTATCCAAATTAAGTAAGGTTGCACTTTTTAGAATCCCTATATATCCTATTTTGAACAGAACCTAAGCTCGGACCTTGGCACAACTTTTAAGTTGGTGAAAAATAGTCGTGAAAATGGCCAAAACAAATGAACTAAATTAATTAGTTAATGAAATGAATTATATTGATTGAGTTGTCAAATGAGATGACGAATGACTTTATATCTTGTTAAATTGAGTCAAATTGAGACTCTTTTAAGGTTCCAAATTAAGATTTGTAAATAAGGAACGGCTACATTGATAATTGGGTTCTAAACTTTAGTTTGGAAATGTATAAGTAAGTTTTTATTTATTTTCGAATCCAATAAATAGATTGAGACCTATTTAGAGTTGTTAAAATAGTTTGAACTCTATCATGAGTTGAAAAGTGTTTTTAACTCCATAATAACTATTTAATGTGAAATTCTATGATTTAATAGGACCCATGAGAATACGTGAAAGTCGGGAAACATCGTGTGAGGCTTTGCTATAAATTTCAAGTTGGTTGGATAGTAAGTAAATGCTACAGTGGTCTTTCTATTTATGGAATTTATCTTCGTACCTGCATTTGTGTTTAGTCTGCATTACATTTTGCATCATTCTTGGTCATTCATTCATGTCATTTCGGACGATGGCTTGTTAGTGCTACGGCTCACGAGTGGGACTCGGGGCTAGGTTTCTTGACCAGATAGACTGGAAAACGGAAGACCCAAGGCACGCAGGTTTTCCGACGAGCATGCATTGGACTTTTATTACTGTTTTTGGTTCATTCTTTGGTTCATTCTTGGGTCGGCCAACCTTGAATAGTAATAAAAGGTTTTCACGTTATTATTCAAATTTCTTGTTATTTGGAAATGCAATTACATGTCTCCATGTATTCGAACTAACATTTGCAGGAATACAGAGAAGTGTAGGAGTTTACTTACCTGACATCTTCGAGTTGTTTTTGATGATGTCCGGTTCTATGTAAAGACAAGGAAGAACGAATAAGACTCGAAGAACCTCGGTGAATATTTTCATATTTTAAAAGTTTAATATTTTTGTTATAAATGGTTTATATATATATATATATATTGTTTTGGGTTTCGAGGTGAGCGTAGGTTGTGAAATACTATCGAATAAGTTATAACAGTCTCCTAAATTAGTTTAAATTAAGTTACGAGGTTTATATTCAATTTTTATTTATATGAAATTGTTAAGTTGTAACTAATGCATTGGAAACTCTAAGATAGTTTAGAGATTTCAATTTGATATATATAGTGAACTATGGGAGTTATGAGTCCTTCTAAGCTTCTCCCTATTCTGCTATCTACTAGGTGGATTTTTCGGCAAGCCACTTTTAGGGGAGGTGTTGTCGAAATTTTTATAAAAATATGGAGAGCAATCGATATTATTTTCTAATGTGCTCCGATTGAATAAATCATGAATTAAGTTTTATAGAGGATATAAATTTCGTTTTAGAGCATTATTGAGAATTGAATCACAAATTATTTTGAGGTTAAGTTAATTGAATTGATTAGGTACCTAATTAGGGGGAATTTGGCTAAGTCAAGACTTTGTGAGACGGGCCCTGACAAACTTGGTATCAGAGGTATGGTTGAGGATGATGACGTTGAGTTTAGGATTGAGTCGATCGAGAAGTTTATGTTAAGGCTCTTGGATTACATTAAGTTACATGAACTTAAGTAATGGTTTTGAGGAACAAGGTTCAGTAATAAGGTCACGATTAGTTGGGAAGTGATTGTGAATTGGGGATACTTTGCTATTGTGATATTTTTGTTGTATATTATTATATTATCGCTAGATATGCGATAAGAAGTTTATTCTCCTTGTCTGTTTGATACCTAACTTATGAGATATAACGAGTTAGATTAAGAACAGGTAATAAAAGAGGGAATAGACTTTGTGAAATGATACTAAGCGTAAATGGTAAGTGACAAAGACTTATGCAGTCTAAAATTCACAAAGGTGTTGTAAGTAGTTCGATACTAATATAACTGATGGGAGTTATAAATTACAAAACCGATGAGAAATTTGTTGAAAGGGAAGTTCAAATGATTTAGGAATATAAGTACTGAAAATAAATTTCTTGGAAATCGAAAGTATCAAACTATTACAATTATAAAATGCTCAGAAAGAACCAAAATAGACTTAAAATAAGTCTCAAACGATTGAGAATCGTTTGTAAACATGAAAAAAAATTGGGACTTTTAGGAAGCACAAGATATGACAACTTTAGATTATAGAATGAGGTTAGTACCATTTGAACTAGTAATTCAGAAAGACCTATTCTATCAAGTATTAATTTAATTCATAACGAATTGCGAGTTGCGTTTGAGAATAGTCTCAATAAAAGAAAAAAGGAGACAAGTTTTGAAAATAGAAAGTGATTAGATAAATCGATTTTTGACTTGAAAATCACAATGGGATTGCGATTAGGTTTATCAAGTTGTCTAAGTCAGTTTCTACTAAAATAAAATACTTTGAAGTAAAGTATTGTCTCATTTGCAAAACAAAACACCAAGTGGATTTTGAATAGAACCATGTATCAAAACAATCAAATGACTTTCAAAAGAAGTATGAAATGTTTTTGATTGTTTACTACTCAAGTGACTTAATCAAGCAACGATGAGCATAATGGTTCTATGAATTAATAAATGTTTTGATAGAACGAATGAAAATTTACGAGTTAGTAGTAATCTTTGTTAATATCGGATTAGGTATTGTTATAAAACAAATATCGTCAAAATTTATAACTTGAAAATGAGAATTATAGTGATAAGATCAACGTGTTAGAAGTTTAGATTAGGTAAAACAATATGAAAATAGCTAGGATTAGCTATTAAAAAAAACATAATATAAGTATTTGTGTTGGAAAATGCAAAGTACCCAATAGTCACTTCTAACCAAATTAAGTTATGATGCTTATCACTACGACTTAAAATATAATAAAGGAAGAGATAGATGTGCTTATTGAGAATCAATAAGTGATTTTATTAGGATGTCAATATGAGTTCCTATATTGCAAGAATTTACATTTAAATGAATTGAAGGATTGAAATAGTATCCTTTAAGAAGTTGAATTGTCGTTAAGTTAATCAAAAAGAGTTTGGAAATTCTAATTCTTCTATCTCTTTAGTTGAATAACAACAAAGAAATGAAATCCTTAAAAAGTGAATTGATGAATCATGATCACTAAGATACTTTGATATCTTACATAGTCTACCAAATATTTAAGAAAAACTAAGACAAATTGAATATAACAAACTGTTTAACTGTTTGAGTTACAAAAAGTCTCTGTTTCGAACAAAGGTTAGTTAAGGAAGACTTCTATTGATTGAATGATCATAAAAAGTCGTACAGTCCTTCACTAAAGTCTCAAAAAGAGAAGAGATGTAAATTGTTTTCTAAGTCAAGATTAAGGAGTTGTAAGTGGTTTAAGTGTCTATCGAAAGTCGTGGTAAGTTTGTAAAGGAATTAATGATGAGATAGATGTAAGAATAGCTAGTATTGACAAAAATGAAACCGAATAGGCTCTGTATCGTAATTACAATTCATTCACAACGTAGAAGACTGGTGTGAGGGCCCTACCTATCTTTGAATAAACAAATGAATTGTGAGGTTCAGTATAAAAGATTCTATTTCATTGGAGTCAATTGAAAGCTTAAATATAGGTAAATAAATGGTCAATAAATTCTCACATGCACATGAAAATGGAAATATAAGGTTAACAAGTCCCGACAAGACTTAAGATATCATACTATGAATTTGATAAAATCTATTGTATCCTTACAAGGATTTTACTAGGAATCAAACTCCAAAAGCGAAAATTTTGAACCAAAGTAGTATATAACTGATATCAGTGAATATTTTTGTATATTAGTTCAAATATAGTCTACCCACGTGACTAGTTAGTGGTGGAGTTTAAAGCACTATGTTTCTTAAGTTGGAGTTGATGTAAGATACCTATATAATAGCAAAGATATAAATGAAATGAAAAGAAATGTGTGACTTACAACTCAATTTTTATTATTCGTATTGATTGAGAATATTGAATAGAGGATAGTATATCTGACTAAATATGTTGAAAGAATTGGGTATTCTTCCATTGTAATTAAGGGAAGTCAGAAATGTATTGAGTAGAGGTAAAAAGCGATATCATATTTATAACTTGTATGAGATACAAATTAAAAGTTATACTATGAGAGTATAACTATAAAAAATGTCGATATCTTTGTTTAAGTATGTATGTCTACTCAAATTAAGGATAATTATCTCTATTCAAATAATGTGAAAAGTCTAGTGAACAAAAATAATTGAGATTGATGTAAGTGAAAGAAATGAGGTTCTTACTGAACTCGTGGTTAGAGAATGATTTGACAAATTTAGAAAAGTTGTTAATTTTCTAAACAGGTAAAGAAAAACTTAAGTGAATTGGCTGACGAATCAGAATTGTTAATTGCTTTCTAGTCCACAATATAAATAATATTACGAGTAAACATTTAAAGAATGAGAGAGTTGCACAATGTATCCGGTTTCATTTTTTGATCAGATTAAAATTGAGATCTCTAGTCATGGGATGACAGATGTAATTAGAGATCTATAGTCGTGAGATGACTTGTGTAATTTCAAGTTTCTGTTGAATAACGCTGGAGCAATGATGGATCAGATAGACACGCAACTCTACTTTGTATCTAATGTCGTGCTCAAATATTATTTGCATCACTAAATAAATATTTAGACTAATGATATCTAAGAATTGATCAGCCGACAATTCAAATAAAAAGATGATCAGTGATGAGAAAGCAAACTAGTATGTATATGCAAGAGTTTGGTGGATAGGGAAAGAATTATCAACGATTTGTGGAATAGTTGCTCAGTTAAGAATAAATATTGTTTTTATGAAAAACAAGATATGTTAGAACTTTCTATGTATTGATGCTTGAATGAGATTCAAGGCATGAGATGAGAATGAAGTAAGGTTATCGAATATTTCACAAAGTTGACTCTTTAACTCGTCATAAATTCCCAAGATGTCGGGATTGTCTAAGTAACAAAAGTAACTTTTCATTAAATCAAGAAGTTGGAAATGAAAAGTTAAGATGCGTATGATCTCTACCACTGAGTTGTTGATTACAACGAAAGTGATTAGGTCTTCTTAACGATTCACCTTGGAAATAATTTTTACAGTTTTGAATTAAAAGAGCTATATACGAATGATCATTTTTTTATATCTCTTTTGGTTCAGTAATCTATAAGTTTAAATTTTGAGGACGAAACTTTTAATTGGTAAGATAGATTGTGACATCCGAGAATTTCATAAACTTTAGTAGAATGCTAATTAAGTATTTTTGAATTTAATTTGGGATTTTGGTATCCGATGTGGGACCTACATGTTACGGATCGGAGATCATAAATTTAATATTATTTTTATGTGTCGCTTGACTAATTGGTGTATTATACTCTATTCAACGTTAAATAGAGTTAAATCGAGACTTGAACGCGATAGTCGCGTGTTTCGGAGAGCATTAGGAATTTTTTTATTTTTTGGAGAAATTGGGGTATATTTCAGGGTTTAATTAGGGCTTAAAATCAAAGGAATAAAGATGAAAAAATAAAAAAAGTGAAAATGACCATTATGGGCATTGGTTTGTATGGATGAGGATTAAATTAAAAGGGCAAATTGGTCATTTGACCAACCCAAAACCCTTTTCCATACAAGTGAAACCAAATGAGGCTTTAGATCAAACCTCCATTTCGTTTCAACAATATCAATGCCTTTTTTTTTTCTTTTTCTCGATTTCCATCCTCTTCATATTTCTTTCTTCTCTCCCACAACTCAATCGTTTTCTTTCCCTCACGGCCTTTCTCGCCTCTCTCTCAACAATCTCTCCTCCTTACAATGCTTTGCTCTGGTTTGCGGCTCTCTATAGCTCTCTCTCTCTCTCTCTCTCTCTCTCTCTCTCTCTCTCTCTCTCTCTCTGCTAGTGAAGATAGAGATCAGTAAAAATCAATCTAGTGGAGGAGTAAATTGTTAAGGTAAACTTTTGATTCGAAATTCATAGTTTGTTTAGTGAGATTAGTTGTTGATTGATCAAATTTGGTATCTTTGGTTCGATTAAGTAAAGGAGATGGTTATTGAAATCATTGTTGTTGATTTGGAAAAGAAAGCTATCAATTCAGTTGGTTATTTGAATTTATTGGTTAAATAAGTGGATTGTTTGATTGGTTTGGAGAGATGAGAAGTGATGTGGATTCGGTAAAAAGGAAAGAAATAGTGGCTTTTGTGTGTATTGTTGTTGTTGTTATTGGGTTCGGTTGAGAGTGAGAAAGGGGAGGTGGATGAAGATGAATTGTTGCTGTGGTGGTGGTGTTGTTTAATTTATGAGTGTTGTTGTTGATGTTGTGCAGTCTTATTTTCATGTCATGCGGGGGTATGATTTTGAGGGATCAAAAAATCGATTTTGGTTGAACTTCCACATTGGTTTTGATGTTTATATATAAAATTAGGTCCATTGGAATCCGCTTGAGGTTTTGAGATGGTTTCGTAGGTCTATTGAAGTCGAATTAGTGGCTTAAAAACAAGTTTTGTGAAAAACGTTAGTAATGTAGTCCAATTTTTTAGCCAACTTAGGGATCGTTTTCGGATAATCAAACAAATGTTTTAATGTCGGGTTTCTTATGGAATGTGATATATAAATACCCAAATTTGACCCTGAAGAATCAGTTTTGCTCGGAGGCGGTTTAGTAGTGTTTTGAAGGTCAGAAAGAAAGCCAAAAATTGGGACTGCACTGTCATTTTTTAAAGTGTTTTGAGCAGGCATGTTGATGCATTAATTTGAGACATCAAATGGGGTCCAATTGACTTGCGAATATGTTCGTTTCAATCCTAATATGATCTACTTTGATGACCAATATAGGTTGTAGCCAATGGAATTGGTTCGGTCAATGAAAAATATAGTAGAATATGACATGTTAGTATGGTTCAAAAATGTCAAATTGGTGCAGTTGTGACTTAACAACTTTGCGTAATGATTTAAATGGACATTTGTTATCCAAATTAACTAAGGATGTACTTTTTGGAATCCATATATATATCCTATTTTGAATAGAACCTAAGCTCGGACCTTGGTACAACTTTTAAGTTGGTGAAAAATAGTCATGAAAATGGCCAAAACAAAGGAACTAAATTAATTAGTTAATGAAATGAATTATATTGATTGAGTTGTCAAATGAGATGACAAATGACTTTATATCTTGTTAGAATGAGTCAAATTGTGACTCATTAAGGTTCCAAATTAAGATTTGTAAATAAGGAATGGCTACATTGATAATTAGGTTCTAAACTTTAGTTTGGAAATGTATAAATAAGTTGTTATTTATTTTGGATTCCAAAATAGATTGAGACCTATTTAGAGTTGTTACAATAGTTTGAACTTTATTATGAGTTGAAAAGTGGTTTTAACTCCGTAATAACTCTTTAATGTGAAATTTTATGATTTAATAGGACAAGTGGGAATATGTTAAAGTCGGGAAACATCGTGTGAGACTTAACTATAAATCTCAAATTGGTAGGATAGTAAATCACACTGGTCGACTGATAGGGACGCGACTTTCGAATTCGGAGCTGGGTAATTAAAAAGCTCAACATAGATTTTCAAGCTGGAGGGAAGGCCATATTACTTCAACTAATGGAATTAGATGAGTCTAGATTGGACGCATATGAGATTTCTAAGTTGTAAAAGGCGAAATCAAGACAATGGCATGACCAAAGAATCAAATATCGATCCTTTGAGCCAAGGCAACTAGTGTTATTATTTAATTCAAGACTGGAATTATTTCCAGGCAAATTAAGATCACGATGGTCAGGAACATTCAAGGTAGTTTCCACTTGGCCTTATGAAATGGTAGAGCTAATCACCGATAGTGGTAAGACATTTAAAGTAAATGCGTAGAGAGTTATACTATTTTACAACACGAAGGTGAGACAAGATGAGCTTGATGGTTTCAAGAAGCAAATAATCAATGCCTTGAAGAAAAAAAGGGGAAACAATAATGGAAGGCCAAGAAAAAAGATAAAGGACCTCCTAAAAAAGACCCTCAAGGCAATGACATCAAGTTGGTTCTGAAGAAACTGGAACCAAAGTTCAAGTTTGTCTCGTGACTTCAACCTATCAAAAGGAGAGATCCTGGAGGGATAAACATACATATAAACATTGATGGGCACCAATTTTGAAATGTCCTATGTGATATGAGAGCCTCGTTCAATGTCATGCCATTGATGGACATGATTCATGTAAACTTGAAGATCAATTATCCAGATAGGACAAGTTTGCAAGTAGCAGACAATAACTTAATACCTACTATAGGAAGAGTTTTGAATGTGCACACGAAAGTAGGTAGATTCACATTCATGGCGGATTTTGAGATCATGAACCACAACATGGATGATGATGTATCTATGATACATTTGCGTCCATTCTTGAACACGACCAAAACAAGTTTGGACGTTAGATAAAGGAAGATCATGATGAGTATCGACGAGGGCAATGATGCTGAGAATATTGTCTTTATCGATGATGATGAAGTACATCCGAACGGGAATGACATCATACTCTCTGATTTGCAGATTGAGCTTCTCGATTTAGACTCAGACTAAACAAGTGAAAATGTACCACGTTAATGACATTAAATTAAGAATTACTAGGAGGCAACCCAGGGGTTTTAAATTTTAATTAGTAGTTAGTTATTTAGTCTAAAAATTACAATTAATAAGTATTAGTTCTAACTTTCAAAATCTTGTGTCGAATATGCAGGAAAGACCATTTGCCAGGCGATGATTCATCGAAATAGAAATGTCTCGCAAACTTATTTAAAAGAGCGAAAAAGGAGCAAAGGAGTTCAAAGCAGTGAAGGTAAGGTGCATGGGCAAATTAAAGGTAATATTTATTAATTTTGTATTTTCATGGATTTTACGTGATCACGACACCTTGTGTGAGTTGTACATAAAGTCAAAGGAGCGCAGAAAGAGAATTAGTGAAAAATCATATGCGGAGATGTTGGTAGATAACTCAACACGGTGGGTATTACCCTCGACACCGTGGGTACTAGTTACGACGCCAAGGTGGCAGCAGGTAAGAAATGGGAAAAGGCCCACTCGCAGTGGTGGCGCTATCACGACACGATGCCTTATAGGTACGGAGCCGAGGTCAAAACAAGGGTTCAAACCTATTTTTATACCATTTCCACACTTGCACTTAAAGCCTACCAAAGCCCCCAAGCATACACCTCTTCAGAGTGAAAGTTTGATAATTTTAAGTGAAATTAGTAAGTTCTTAGTGATATGGAGTGAAAATACAAACACAATTATGGATTTGAACAAGTACATGAGCTACGGCTTGGGTTTTTTGAATTTGATTCCAAAGAGATTTAGGGTTCTAGTTTTTTTTTAGAAAAGTTAGAGAGTTTGGATTGGAAAAGACTTGGAGGAGTGATCTACACCAAAAATTAATCTGGCATTGAAGAGATTTACAATTTCATCTAGTTATGCATTGAATTTTGAGATTTTTGATGATATTGTATGGTATTATGGATTTGAGGTTATAGGGTAGGATTTGCAAGATTTTGTGAATGTTAGCATTAATACTACCCATAGAGATTTAGTTCACATCTTTGCATTATTTGGCGTATGCATGATCCATGTTATATTAATTTTGATTTTTAAGTGATTTAAAGATCGAATTGCATTGCATTTTGTTAGTTGCTTGAAATTTAAATGAAATGGCAAGAACAAGGAACCAAGTTAGCAAACTAGAGCAAATTACTTTGATGCACCCCAATGATGAAGAGCCTAAACCTTTGAAATCCAAATATTTCATTTTTAAAGAGGTTAAGGAACGATACGATAAAATTTTACGTAAGGAGTTCATTTGCGAAAGGGGAATTAATTGCCGGCAAAATACAATAATAAAGTGAAAAATTTCATTAGGCACCGAAATTGGGAGCAACTAACTCAAGACTATTGGAAAAATGAAGTTAAAGGAGTGAATGAGACTATTTTTGAGTTATATGCTAATGCAAGTTCACGGCTAAGGATGAGCCAGTAAAGGTGATAGGGGTTTTAGTTCCATTCAATAAACGTAAGATAAATACTTTCTATGTGGTCTTTACTATTTATGAAATTTATCTTCGTACCTGCATTTATGTTTAGTCTGCATTGCATTTCGCATCATTCTTAGTCATGCGTTCATGTAATTACAGACGATGGCTTGTTAGTGCTACGACTCATGAGCGAGACTCAGGGCTAGGTGTCTTAAGTAGATAGACTAGAACACGTAAGACCCAAGGCACGCAAGTTTTCGACGAGCATGCATTGGACTTTTATTACTATTTTTTGTTCATTCTTGGGTTGGCCAATTTTGTTTATGAACCTTGAATAATAATAAATGGGTTTCATGTTATTCAAATTTCTTGTTATTTGAAAATGCAATTACATGTCTCCTTGTATTCGGACTAACATTTGAGGAGTACAGAGCAGTGTAGGAGGTGCTGTCGAAATTTTTATAATAATACAAAGAGCAATCAATATTATTTCCTAATTTGCTCCGCTTAAACATATCATGAATTGAGTTTTATTGAGGATATAAATTTATTTTTTTGAGCTTTATTAAGGATTAAATCGCAAATTATTTTGAGGTTAAGTTAATTGAATGAATTAGGTGTCTAATTAGGGGAAATCAGGCTAAGTCTGAACTTAGTTCGACGGGGCCTGACAGGAATGAAGCTCAAGCAAACAAGGAAGAAATAATATGCACTCAACATTCTGTTGAGGCTAATAAGATCACTTTGAGTAGTAGAGCTGAACTCGAATGTCCTAAGCAGTCGAATCTACCAAGTAAACTGAAAGAGGTTAAAGTAGAGACTGAGCATAAGATAGAAGTTACTGCTGCACCACCTGAGGAACTTACGGTAGAACCAATCACCAAACTTCTTGTTATTAATCCTCTATTTCTCCAGCATCTTGCAAAATAAAAAAAAAGGAGTAAGACAAAGGAATCATAGACACCCTATGGAAAGTGGAGATCAATATCCTTTTCTTGGATGATGTAGCCAACATGCCTAGGATTGCCAAGGTCTTGAAAGAGTTGTGTAGCGATAAGTTGAAGCTACACGAAGATGAGAGAGTCATCGTTAGTGAAACTGTCTCAGCCATCCTAAAAAGAAACTTCCTCCTAAGTGCAATGATCCATGAATGTTCTCAGTGCCAATGACCATTGGTGATAGACATTTTTCTAAGGCAATGCTAGGACTTAGGAGCATCCATAAATGTCATGCCTTTGTATGTGTTTGAGTATCTTAATTACAAAGAACTCAGAGAAACCGAGGTAGTGATCCATTTAGCAGACAAATCTGTTGTACATCTTATAGGAGTCTTATAAGATATCATTGTCGTTGGAGGATCATTATACTTTCCTACGTAGTTCTTCATCTTAAACATGAAAAAGGAACCATTCCCTAATTCGTCCTCGATTTTATTAAGATGTCCTTTCATGAAAACAGCACATGCTGAGATTGACATCGCAGACGGATCTTTGACTGTGGAATTTGATGGTAATGTTGAGAAATTTAACATTCATGATGCCATGAAATATCTCGCTGATGTATCCTTATGTACTTTGGATGCAGTTGATCTACTGGTACAAACAAGTATTGACTATCCCAAAGGAGATGCATTGAACTCAGTCATTTGTTAAGGAGTGACTTTTGATGATTTGGAGCACATTTGTTCACTCGGCAAAGATGTCGAGGATGTCGTTAAGGAGTTGGTGTTTTATGAACTTCGTTCAGAACTCCCTGTCCCCATGGATTTGTTCTCGTCTAATCCCAAACTTAAACCTTTGCTAGACAAATTTCCTAAGCTCGATTCGAAGGAGCTTCTTGATCACCTGAAGTATGCTTACTTAGGTGAGAATGAATAACTTCCAGTAATCATTTCCAGCAAACTCTTGAAACTGAAAGAGGAAAGACTAGTGCGCATCTTACGAGACTACAAGGAAGCGATAGGATGGACACTAGCTGACATCAAGGGATTCCATATGCACACACAGAATACATCTGGAGGATGACTGCAAACCCTCGAGGCAAGCTCAAAGGCGATTAAACTCGCCTATGATGAAAGTAGTCAAGAAGGAGATTCAAAAACTTCTTGAAGCAGGGATGATTTATCCCATTTCTGATTGGAAGTGGATTAGTCTACTGCAAGTCGTACCCAAAAAGACTGGAGTAATCGTTGTGACCAATTCCCTAGGAGAGTTGGTACCTACCCATGTCCAAAACGGATGGCGTGTTTGTATTGACTACTGAAAACTTAATGCAGTTACAAGGAAAGATCATTTTCCCTTGTCATTCATAGATCATATAATTGAGCATACGGTTGGAAAATCCCACCATCTTGTTGTTTAGATGGGTATTCAGGGTTTCATCAGATTCTCGTTGCACCAAAAGATCAGGAGAATACCACTTTCACCTGTCCTTTTGGAGCATTTGCTTACAAGCGCATGTCGTTTGGGCTATGCAATGCACGCGCAACATTTCAACGATGCATGGTAATCATTTTCTCTGATTTTGTTGAGAACTTCATTGAAGTCTTCATGGATGATTTCACCGTTCACGGAGATTCTATCGACAATTGCCTTGACAATTTGACCAAAGTGTTATCCCGATGCATTGAAAAGAACCTTGTTTTCAACTATGAGAAATGACATTTTATGGTAGACCAAGGTATCATTTTAGGTCATATTGTTTCATCTAAAGGTCTGGAAGTTGATCTAGCTAAAGTTGATGCCATTCATACCTTGCCCCATCCCTCCACTTTGATAGAGATACGACATTTCTAGGTCATGTAGAGTTCTATAGATAGTTTATCAAGGATTTTTCCAAGATAGCACAACCTATGTGTCGCTTACTTCAAAAAGATGTTCAATTTGTCTTTGATGATGAATGTAAAAAGTCTTTTTCCACACTGAAAACTGCATTCACCTCCAACCCGATCATCAAAGCTCCTAATTGGTCGCTTCTTTTGAGATTATGTGTGATGTGAGCAATTATGCTGTGGGAGCCGTGCTGGGAGAAAAAGTAGGTAGTGAATCTCATGTGATTTATTATACAGGGGTTTTTGCTTGATGAACACATTTGGAAATAATAATTACCAATCTAACACACCAACAAAAATATATAAGAAAACTAACTAATTTACTGCCATCTCACTACCACATCAGTGTCATGCGGCTGCACACGCGACTGCATAAAAAGCGTGATCCGCGATCACGTTTTGCTTTTTTTATTTTTTTTCATTTTACAGATTTAAAAAAAATTGACTAAAAATTAAAAAATAAAGCAAGTCGTGACTTTCGGTCACGACTTCATTTCAAAAGGAATTCCCTTTTTTTCATTTTTTTTCATTTTTTCTTCAATTTTCTTTTCCATTTTTTTCTTTTGCTTTTGGTTATAAACACAAACAACTTATCATGACAGTTTAGTCCATCAACACCAAACTTGTTTGAAAAAATAAAATAAGAAGAGACAATCTTATATATCACTTGCAGTCCGATCAGAACCAACGTTAGCCTAAACCAAACTAAACATACAAACTAGTCTAAAATTTAAGGTTGGCAGTAGGTTTTGGATCTTCATCTTTTACAACAAAAGTTTTCATCTTCTACAATAAAATACAATCATCATAAACTCGAGCAATTTGCAGAATTCATGCTAGTCATCTAAGAAATTTCATTTGCAACTATAAATGAGGAGCTTGCAAGTCGATCTCATGCTATAGCTATCCATAAGTTTATAAATAAGAGTTCCACAATATACCTTCATAAGCTTGTAGATGCAATGCTTTCTCTTTGTGTAATTTTCATAAACAATATTGCCTTGGTAATCCCTTAAATCTATAAAAATACATTGTTAATTAACTTAAATGTCCACAAAAAATACCACATTGTTCTCCTCACATTGAGCATTACCACTTTAGGAATATCGTAACCAAGTACAAAGCATTAATAGAAACAAAAAAGATGTCTTGTTATACTTCAAAAAAAAGATGTCTTAGTCCGACCCTAAATAATGACTTCCAATCCCACAACGTGTTCTCCTTATGACTTGCACATTACGACTTAAAGCTAATGGCACATTCGAAAGGCCCACATCAGCACGCAATGGATTTTGAGCATTTTCTTATTGAATTTCATGAATATCATGTCTCCCACCATCATCACTACTTGTAGTCTCGGATTAATTCATCATTATTGGACTTGCATCAAAATGACATGAAAATGTAGGTATCCTGGCAAAATGAAATTCTTCTGAATGTTAAGAGGTACAGATGGAGTTTGTATAGTCTCAAACTCATTGTTGAGAGGTACTGATGGAGTATGTGTAGTCTCGAACTCGTTGTTGAGAGGTACTGATGGATGTGTAATCTCTAAATCATTGTTAAGAGGTACGAAAGGAGTATACACTGGAGTATTGTGCCTCGAACATATATCTTCATGAGAAGATTGATGAGATTCTTCAAAAAAGGTAGGCATATTATGGATGCGATAATCTGCATGTATTGCAATCAAAGTCGATGCAACTACATCTCTAATACGTAGAATAGAAACATCATCACTCAATGTCAACTGATGAATTGTTGTCATTCTATGGGCCTACATATAAAGAAATTCATGAAGTTGCATGTGAAAACAAAAGCAAAATAACTATTATGAAGACTTCGTGATTGAACATCATAAATTCGTACTTATCAATGCCTCAACAAGAGCTCCACAAGGAGACATGAATCGTAGTGTAATGCAACGATACCATACCATGTACGGGTCATAGAATCCCAATGGCTCCTCTAATAATTCATCATTCCTAATATTAGAAGAACGTTCGGTCCACATGGAGACATAATCACTATGTTCTGCACTTCAATCTTTGTCGGTATTCCCTCGCAAGTCAATCTTATGTCGCTTCATACTTGTGTCATTTAAAGGTGGTATCTTTTGTTTCAAATCGAATTATCACATGACTCTATTAGGATTATACATTTCAACAACACAAAAGAAAAGTAGAGGTGCACTCGTTCGCCAAATAGCACGATCGCTACTACAATACACAGGCAAATCCCCTATCACTGTCTCAAGATACGGCTTCCAAATTATCTGAACTCATGAAAAGTAAATTCAAATGAATGAAAATTTTCATTTCACCATTTTACAAAAAGAAATTTGAAGAAATTAATTAAGTGTATTGCATACTTCCTCGGGTGTTTGCATGTCAATCATTTCTTTGTATTTTGATAGCACGTGTATTTATGTTCTTGTGGTCTCTAAGGTGTGTCTCCACCTATACAAACATGGAAAAAACAACACAATGCATGCGTGAATTCACATGTAGACAAATGAACTTAATTGCTTTTTACTTTGTTAAAAATTATAATTATCTATGACCAAATGGATGACGGGGAAATAAATTTTCATTTGGTCTAATTTCGTTTCGAAGAAATTTCTCATTATTGGTGCAAGAAAAGACAATATGTCCCAAGCCCATAATTGCAATAATATTACTAGGCCTGCAATCTCTGTTCCATCAATATCAGTAGTAAGACACGATTGTCTATATAGGTGGGCCAAAGTTGCACTACCCCAACTGTATTTTCTTGCCACCTCAAAATCTTCCAAAAATTGTAAATATGTTATGTGTACAAGATTGTTAGACTTGTCTGCAAATAAGGTTCCTCCAAGAAGTTATAATATATATGTTCTTGCATAGCGTTGCATTTCTACGTCACCAACATTATTTGGAAGGTTTGGAAACCATTTTTAAAGTTGTTGAATTTGGACCCGACTTCCAGTTTTGTTATTTTCAGGGAATGAAAAGCCTAGTAGCTCGAAACATAAGGCATCATAATCTTACTCTACAATTCCAGTGATTGGTAATCCATCAACAAGTAACCCTAAAAGTATTTGTACATCTTGTAGGGTAACAGTCATCTCGCCAACTGGAAAATGAAATGTGTAAGTTTCTGGCCTCCACCTCTCAACAAGTGCAGTAATGAGATGTCAATCAATTCCTATGAAACCTATTCATGTCGTTCCACAGAACTCAGCTTCCTCAAGGTACCCAACTATGCGTTCGTCAAGTGGGACAAGTTGATGTAATGCTGCTGAATTATACCTGATAGTCAAGATACCAGGATCCTCTTATGCAAAGAACAAATAAGTTACATTAGTTCAAATTTAGCTACAAAACTAAAAAAAAATGAAAATACAGAACAGAAGTACTACCGGTCCATTCCAAACTCGAGTAGATCTATGTGGAGCCTGCATAGTAAACACTAAATCATCTATAGGCCCAGGATCCATATCACGCTTGAACCCAAAATATTAGCAATGTTGTTATTAATACAAGAAACAAATGAAAAATATCAACGATGAAGTTCATTCAAGAAACAATAAAATTAATACAAAAGTACCTAATTATACTTAAACAACTTCAATTAAAACAAGAGCATGGTTTAATTGAAAGAAAGTACATCAATCACATAGTTATAATTAAATCAACTAATATAAGAAAAAGATGAGTGAATGCAAATGATAAGACTTTGACACATCTTTCATTGTGAACGATTAGGTGGTTGTTTTTGCTGACGGTGAGAGCAAGTGCGCCTATTGTTTCCATCCTTCTTACACTTACTACATCGCAACGTTGTTGGCGCTTCTCTCCATTCCTTCTCTCGCTGTATGTGATGTGGTTGTTTCTGATTGCCTCTCCAATCCATCTCAGTTCGCAAACGTCTTGTTTGAAGACGGCCTCTTTTTACGCTTTTGAAAAAGGTCAGGTAGCATGGTGTGTGAAACTCTAGAGTCAGACCAATAATCTTCGTGAGGAATGGGTTGGGAATTTGTAGCATAGCATTCACTCAACACAAACAATCTATGATATGACTCAATGTAATGTTAGACCATTTTCTTAAATGATACCCACGTGTTGCAGTGATTACTTCAAATTTGCCATTTTCACGATTCACTAATATAACATTGTGCCCTCCTGCTACCTTTCTCCAATGAGACAACTTATCAAGTGCGTACTTGGTGTATCTTTCGCCCCTTTCTAAGGCTGCATCTATTTCGTCACGTCTTTTGTTAAAGTAAGTTATGACACGATAAAATGTTACTTGCACTAAAGCGGTGACAAGGTAAAACCGTGTCCCTTTGAGGACGCTATTAAGCATTCTATAGTTGTGAAAAAAAATATTGTAAGTATTTAATTGTAAACATGACATAAATTAAAAAAAATTAAATAAATAATAGAATAAACATATTAACACAATTAAAAATCGTTAGATTTGTAGTCATCCATCTGTATCGATATCCTTTTTCATATGCATTGGTCCATTGTGCTCGATTAAGATCATTAAACCATATAATACTTTCCGCATTAATTTGTTGAACTTGTTGCATGTATGCCTTAAATTTTTGAGGTTGATGTTGTGCACCGGCTAAGTAGACTATATCCTTCAATTCTTTGCTCCCAAATCTCATGTTGAAATTACTACATATGTGATGAAGGAAAAATCGGTGTTGGGCTCTTTCATGGGTCCATCCATGTATAGGATTATTCATTGCTAACAATATACCCGGGTGTCGATAAAAAATGACACATATACCATTTCGATCAGTCACATGATGTCGCAAACAAACCATAAACCATCCCAACTGTCTTGGCTTTCCTTATCGACAATTGCAAATGCTAAGGGAAATATATGACTATTACTATCCACAATAGTGGCTATTAAGAGCTTGTTTGTATTTCCCATTCAAAAATGTACCATCGATTTGTATCATTGGTCTGCAATGTCTAAAACCTTCAATAGATGATACAAATGCCAAAAAACCTATTTTAATAAAACCTCATTGTTGGCATTTGGTTTGCTGTGGCTCCAATCCACACGTCCCTGGATTACTTTCTTGAAGAGCGGTCATCCACTGCTGCTACATTTTATATGATTCCTCCCAATCTCCAAATATCTTAGCAATTGCCTATTTTTTGGCAAACCAAACTTTTTTGTAATGAACATCATAACTAAATTTGTCCTTGATAACTTGATGATGATGATGATGACTAAGTGCAAAAGGGCCTAGTACTCAACCTTCAATCTGCACTTACCGCTATGTTACAATTAGAACTAGTATACAATTGCCTCGGAACTAAATCTAAAAATAGCTCCATACAATTTGGTGGTAGAAATTCTGCCACAATGTCCCAAGCATCTTTAAGAGTCGATTCATTAACTATTCGCAAAGGTAAATAGTTGTACATTCCAGTTCCAATGTACGCAGGATGTCGATATATCATATTCAATATCATTTTTTCAATGTCTATCTCCAAAGAAGTACAAATAAAACTCACAAGTTCATCGTACTCTAAACTCAAATTGGGTCTGAGATGTCGAATAGGTGGTGTTGTATACGAAGTTCCAAATGGTCCATCAACAATGGCACCATTCATATAGCATAGCAAAGTCACTCTTCGATCAACCATTATGGAATCTATATAATATATATGAAATATAATTGTCAATCAATCAAAGTGATGATAATAATGCATTCACCTAGTACATATAAACTTAACAAGCTCCAACGTGTTTTTAAAATTTATTTTGTAGTCATCACTTATTTCATTCACAAAATGACTCAATTACCAATCAATTTGAAGTAAATAAGAAATGACACAATTGATGCAAACAATAGAACAAGGGGGCAAGGAATCACTTTTGGTATCTTTAGAATTTATCGAGTAAGAAAAAACTTTGGTAGAAACATTAGTCTTTAGTTTTAAAAAATTATGAAAACTAAACCAAGCAACACAAAAAAAATGAAAAAAATAAACTAAGCAACACCACAATCAACTTTCCAATTTAGTTACAATTGATAAAAAAGAACAAAACACAAAACACCTTTAAATTTCATTGGTGTTTTAAGAAGTATTGTTCTCGTAAATCAAAATTAAATAAGAAAAAAGATTACAAGGCCTCTCACACAAGTTATTTCAAAATATTTAATTAAAATTAAACCACAAAAAAGAAGATTAGAGGGGGGCCATGTAACTTTTCAATATATAATACTAACCAAAACACCCCGCCAAATCGCCAAAAAAACTGATCAAAGTACATGGAATTAAAATGAGGGCGAAGAATTGGAGGAGAGAAGGGCACTGGTGACAAACATCCAGCAACAGGAGTGCTGGCGACGGGTAGTGGGAGGCAGGAGTGCCTGCAGGAACGATCAGTCATCAGGATTCCCTATGGCGAGGAGCGTTGGTGCCTGTGGTGGGCGGCGGGAGTGTAAGCACCAGCCAACGGTCGGCAAGAGTCCCGGTGGCGAGCAGTGAGAGTGCTTGCGATGGGCGGGGAATGCAAGCAGTGGCCAGATGGGAGGCGGAGTGCCTACGGTGGGAGGCTCGAGGTGGGAGTGCCTGCGGTGGAAGGCAATGAAGAAGAACGCGTTGAAGAGGGTGATGAAGAAGAAGATAAAAAAGTAAAACGATAAAACCTTAACTATCTAAATCATGAAAGTGGTTTTTTAAAAACAAATAAAATAACTTAAATTAAAAAAAACAAAACAAAACAAGGAAGTGTTGACTCGCGGTTAAAACTTCCATGGTTTTTGGTTTTGAAAGGAACTGCGAGTCACAACTTTTATTTTTATTTTTTATTTTTTTTTATCTTTTTGTAAAATCATAATGATGTGGCAATGATGTGGCAGTGATGTGGTTAGTTTGTTATATATTTTAGTGGGTGTGTTAGATTGGTAAATATTTTTCTTAATGTGTTAATCAAGCAAACAAACCTTTTTCATCTAGAACTTTAGATGACGCTCAAATGAATTACACCACCACTGAGAACTCCTTGCAGTTGTCTTTGCACTTGAAAAGTTAAGGCCTTATCTGCTAGGTACCAAAGTCATTGTCTATTCAGGCCATGTAGCTTTGCGTTACCTAATTTCTAGAAAGGAGTATAAGCCTGGACTCATAAAATGGATACTCTTACTTCAAAAGTTCGATCTTACAATCAAAAAGAAGAAAGGTGCCAAGAATCTAATGGTAGACCATCTTAGTCGCTTAGAGAACGGAGAACCATCTATTGCTCTCAATGACAAAATCCCTGATGAACGCGTTTATGTAGTGTCTTTTGAAGTTCCATGGTATGTTGACCTTGTTAACTAACTAGCCACCAAGCGATTACCATCGGACTGCGACGTGCACAAAAGCAAAAACTTGCGTATGATTTGAAGCATTATCTATTAGATGATACATATTTATGGAAGTTCTGTGCAGATCAAATGATTCAAAGGTGTATTACTCAGAAGGAAACATATTCTATCTTTTCTCACTGTCTTTCATATGCGTGTGGCGGTCATTTTGGTCCACGGCATACAGCTAGGAAAGTTTTGGAATGTGGCTTTTATTAGCCCACACTGTTACATGATGTTTATGTCTTCACCAAAACTTTTCATAACTGTCAGAAGTACGAGCCATTGCAACCAAGAGATACGATGTCTATGACTAAGATCCTTTTCTGTGAGATCTTTGACATTTGAGGCATTGACTTCATGGGCCCATTCCCACCTTCTAACGAGAATACTTATATCCTGTTAGCGGTCGATCATGTCTCAAAAAGGGTTGAAGCTAAAGCCACCAGAAGTAATAACTTCCGAACAGTGGTCAAGTTCCTAAAGTCACGAATCTTTTCAAGATTTGGAGCTCCATGCTCAATCATCAGTGACGTAGGGACTCACTTCTGCAATAGGATTGTAGAGTATTTGTTAATAAATTATAATGTCACCCATAAGACATCTACAGGCCTACTACCCCCAAGCTAATTGTCAAACCGAAGTCTCTAATAGAGAGATCAAATCCATCCTTGAGAAAAATGTTCACCTATCATGGAAAGACTGGAGTCTACGCCTTGATAATGCATTATGGGCATCCTGGATAGCTTTCCAAATGCCTATTAGAATGTCTCCATATAGGTTGATTTTTGGAAAAGCATGTCATCTTCCCGTAGAGTTAGAACAAAGAGCATATTGGGCAGTAAAATGTTGTAACATGAATTACAACAAAATTGTTGTTGAGCGAAAATTGGATATTCAAGAACTAGAAGAGATTATGAATGATGCATATGAGAATGTAAAGATTTACAAGGATAAGACAAAAGCTTATCATGATCGTAATCTGACGAGAAAAATCTTTTGTAATAGGTCAAAAAGTCCTTATCTTCATTTATAGGTTAAAAATCTTCTAGGGTAAGCTTAGTTCTAGATAGGTGGGTCCCTTCCCTGTTACTAATATCTTTTTTCATGGTGCAGTTGAAATACATAGTATAGAGAATGGGAAAACTTTCAAAGTGAATGGACACAAGTTGAAGCCCTTCTATGAAGACTTCGACAAGACCCTAAACGACGGAGTTGACCTAGAGCCAATTGAAGTACCTGCTGATCTTACAAGAGGAATTCGTAAGGCATTATGTGTCTTGACTTTGGATAGCAAGTCAAAGCAGGAATGGCGAGTGAAGGTAAAGCCAGAAGAGAAGACTAAGGAGAACACAACAGGAAGCAAGAAAGAGGAAATTGCTATAGAGAAAGTTGATGTGTTTATCCAGAGGAAGCCAAAACCCCCGAAGGCCAGGGTGAAAAAAAAAAATAGAAAAAGAAAGGGATGTCGCTACAGAAAGTATCGACACTGCCAGTCAAGAAAATGGAGGATCCAGGCCTTATAGAGATTTTTGTGAGCGTCAATGGAGAGACTTTTAAAAAGGCACTTCTGGACATTTGGAGATGTAATCAATGTCATGCATTTATCATTCTTCAAGAGGGCCAAAATTCTGTCCATGAACACTGAAAAGGTGGAAATCACCTTGGAAAATGGCAAGACCATCACCGTAGTCGAGATGACGAAGAATGTCCGTATGTATGTCACTCGATTCATTTATGAGGTGGACTTATACATTCTTGACACTTCGGATTTGATGGAGCATGCCATGATACTTGCGAGGCCTTTCATGGATTCTGCTAATATGTTCATTGATGTTAAGAGCAAGATAGTCTTAATAAGATGGCACAAGGATACCATTCTGATGCAAGATAGGAAAGTTATCACTCTTCTTGAAAAGTATGACTCGATCCCGACACACCTGGTGCCATATTTCGAAAACCTGAAGTTCCCAGTGATCGAGTTCATAGGTGTTGATATATCATATAGTTGGGAATAGAGGTTGAAAACACTGGGCTACTGACCAGCGCTCCTAGGAGGCAGCCTAGAGATTTAGGTTAGGATTAGGTTTAGTTATTTACTGCTTTAATAAGTGGCAGATGTTACAGTTGGGAACATTTAGGTTAGATTCGAAAAAATTGACATACTCACTTGTCGGATGACTATTCATCAGAATGCAGTACTGATGATTTTTTTTAATATGTTAATTGAATAGTTCATGTTTTGTTTCATAGAATTTGCCTATTTTCAACTTCTACTTTTACCACTTCATTCCATTTCATTTCTTACCTTCCATTATCATATTTCACTTGTTCTGTTGGAATGTGTATATTTATCCTACTTTCTATAACCTTGAGGACAAGGTTCAAGATAAGTTTGGGGGTATGCAGGTATGCAGATTTGATGGAATGCATGGATGAACTATAAGGATTTTGGTAAAAATTTCTACGATTTTTAAAATTTGTTTTCGAATTTTTCAGCGAAATTCACGTAATAATGTTTCATTTTATTCATTGGATTGATGGATTACTAGGTTGTGTACACTTTCCATACATGTTAATTCTTTCTTTTTTGTTTTTAACTATGTTTTTTAGCCAAAATGAATGCCCAATTCTAGCTTAGAAAAATGGTTGACAATTTTCGAGATTCATATGTGGAATGATGTTGCCAATAATGGACAAGACCTTAGGTAGAGTATAGGTGAAACATAATGTTCTTATGATTGGTCTACTAACTGAGTCTACACCGAAGAGTGCTAATGTGGAGTCAAAGATCTATGCTAGATATGAAAGCGGTTAGAAGTCCACAATAGGACATGAGTCAACTTAATCTCTACAAGTTACAGAATATGTTTGCATCCATTTGAAAATGAGTGTAACTTAAGAGTTTGGGGGAAGAAGTAGGCGTTGTTTGTTTAGCCTTTAGCCTTAGCCCACCTATAATTTATCCCTAGTTAGCCCAGTTGAGCCAAACCAACCTGATTTCTTCATCACCCATTATGAAACCTAGAGCCATTAGCCTGAAAATCCTTTCACCAACATTGGAAGACTAACTTAATCATAGTGAAAGTGAAAAGTTCTAACATGAGTTTATAAATAAAAAATAGAGTGTCCCACAGGTTCCATAGGAAAAGTAGCAGGGAATCTAGTGGTGGGAAAAAATGTGAAAAAAGGCATCCACTGGAAATGGAGCATGGATCGTACTAAAAAACTTGAAAAAAAAGAGAAAAATATAAAGAATATATATAAATGAAATGAATAAATGCGGAAGCTTATAAAAACTCCTCAAATAAAAAGATTTAACTTAAGTGTCTGTAGTTAGATTAAGTAAGTATTTCTAATGTTTTGAATCATTTAATATCCTTTCCTTATTATCCCAGCCTAGCCATAACAGCCCAAATGAAAGTCTTATTGACCGCAAATGATGTTTTGATTATATTAGTGAAATGGTTATATAAGTTTCTATTTGTGGAATCTTGGTATTCAATGCTCTATTTAGAGATTAAAGATTTTCGGCTTATAAAAAGTTCCAAGGTAACTCATGATTAATTGATGGTTTTAGTCTTGACAAAACTAGCCTAGTGTTTTGCGGAGTATTCTTCGAAAAAATGGTCAAAATACCTTTACTCAAAGTAACCGGCTTTGCTTTAGGGTTCTTGTTTCCTATTTGGCAAAATTTTATGAAAAATTGGATGAAACCATTTAAGTTAGAATTGGGCACTAAAGGAGCTCAATTGTAATTTATGTATGCAAGTTAATTGTCTCATACTCCTTTTCTCGGGACGAGCAATTATCTAAGTTTGGGGGTAGTTGATAATTTGTCAGATATGTTATGTTTTGTACATTTTTGCTGTAAATTTTGATACTTTTATCATCATTTATACTAATTAATCTTTGTTTTTGTGTTTTTAGGGGTAAAACAGGCTGTTGGATGAAAATGAGACATTTTCCACAAGAATCAGTGAAAAAGCTAAGAGAAGGTTCAGCACCTCCAGTTGGTCAAACATCGCCATGGAATTGTTGGGCTTAACTTATGCGTATTGAAGATTTAACACAGAACTTCGACTAAGAAAAGCCTTATGAAAAACATAGGCGGAAATCGAAAGTCAAAGAGTCAAGACACATCCAGCGCCTTGGCAACACCTTGGAGTGTACGTACGGTTCTATGACAGCGCCAGGCTCGATTCGAAACAAATTGCACAGAAAATAAAGCATTGCAGCGATTTTGTAGTCTCTTCAGCGATATGTTTGTTCTACATATGGCGTCGAACAAATCTAAAGATTTTAAATCTCGAATTCAATGGATTTATTGGATTTTGTGAATCTATTCCGTTTTATTTCCAACCAATGTAAATACATAGGGTTGGATAGGTGAAAGACATTATATATCATCTTATATTTTCTCTAGTTTTGAAGTTTTGAAAAAGGAGCTCTCAGGAGTTTTGGTTTCCCTATTTTAGGGTATTCTTATTTATTTTGAAAGTATTGTTTAATTCGTTTTATTGTTGTAATTAGTTTATATGTGTACTAGTAACTAAGTTCTCACTAGATTGAGAGTTTTCTACAATTGCAAGTATTGATGATATGTGGTTTTGCTCTTTAAAGTGAATTTTCCTTTCATTTGAATCTTGTTACTTTGAATGTATTAATTTTAAATCTATTGGTTCTTCATTAGATTAGATTAAATATGTTTTGCTTGTGTAGTGGTCAATGCATAGGTGGTTGTAGGATATCTAGGTCAGTGAACCTACTGTCGCTCGGTAAGGGAGTTTACATTAAGTGACAAATGGAGCCTTATCCGTTGGCAATCGATGTGCTCTTGTACATTTGAAGTATATTTTAGGTGACAGTTCATACTAGTTACCACTTGAGGCAAGTGTTTTCATTGAACGCTAAGGCTGCTAGTTCGTTGAAAGCCTACGGCATATTCGGTGGTTTTGCAGGTCTAGTTGGTATATGGTAGTGTCGCTCATTCCTACTATTGATCGTGGAAAACAGAGTGTCCACACTTGAACTTGTCTATAAGAATTCAATAGGATGGATATCTTTTGTAACCATCGATTAAGTCAATTACTTGTCAATTGTGAAAATTCTCTCAATTCGGGTTTTTATTATATTATTTGAATTATTGTTTTTTGTTGTCTATGCATGTTTCCACTGTTTAGTGTAACTATTTAAGTTCATTTCTTCAATATTCGGTTCATTAGAAATCTCTTTCCCCCTTCTTCCTTTTAATTGAAGCCTAGGAATCCTTATCAGTCTCTGTGGGTTCGATCTCGTACTTGCCTCATTACATATCTAAGTAGTCGATACATCGAGACTATTATTGTTTTTGTACGACGCGGCATCAAAGACCAAGACTTTCTATAAACACCCCACGCCGTGACTCGACGCCATCCATACATAATGGCGGCACAACTGACGACGCCAGAATTGCATAATATAAGTTTTATATTTTTTAGAAGGTTCTTATTTCTCGGGCATTCCTATTCTCGTACCCATGCTCACCTATATAAAGGAGGGATGTCTATGAAAGAAAATATGTTGTATTTAAAGTTATGTAGGAGTAGAGCTAGGTAGAGTAATCATGTTTGGCTAAGTTCTTTAACTCTCTTGTTGTAGTAGGTTGTTTTCTATGTCTTGTTGAGATTTTTTATAATAATAGTGTTTTGTTTCACTTCTCTATCTTTATGTTGTTGTTTTAAACAATGTCTCAATGGTATTTTAGAGTTTGTATATTCATTGCAAATCTCTATGCATAAACCTATTAACCTGCTATCAATTAAGTTCACTCTGTGATACCAATCGGGTTGAGAAGTGACAATCTCCTAGAGCAAGAAACCTGACACACTTGTTGTTCTAGGTATGTAACATTGAGAATTAGGCTAAAAATTGAAAGCGGTTGCCCAAGTTTTTCTAGGGTTAGGTGTTCCTATAGAGCTGTTAATACTACTCACATGTTAAATCTTGATAGCGGTTACTCAAAGTTGTACAGTGGAATAAAATAAGTATTTAGAGAGCGGTTGCCCTATCTATCGAGAATAGGGGGACTAAGGTGTTGGTGACCCAAATACCTATACCCTATCTAGGGAAAACTATTTTGAAACCCATCTTTTAAAGTCAATCATACAAGAAATGGAAGCAACATAGGGCTAGATTGTGGATTCCTAGACTTAGGTATGTTTTTATTCACTGATTTAAAACTTATTTACTTTCTTGTTAAGTAGGCTTTTAAATAAAACTTAAAAACAAAAAAACCACTAGATTTACTTTTCTGTTTGTTAAACTTGATTTGACTGAATCCTGTGGATTTGACCCCGTTGCTACCTCTACTAAATTCCGATAGAATTTGGTAACCTATTACGGGTAATATTTGACACGCGCGACACGATATCAAATTTTAGCATCGTTGCCAAGGATTCGATTCCAAATCGAATTAAACTTTTGTTTTCTTTTTGTTTTGTTTTTTTTCATTGAGTCTACTAGTTTATGTACAGTAGGATAACTCGATCTAAATTGATCGGTTCACTATTACCTTTGGATTCATAAATCAACAAAAATCCACCAGAGGTTGGCCAGCGAAGCTCTAAATAAAGAGTCCAGTTTTCCCCAACCTACTATGGCTGACGGTGATCGCCAGATTACCATGGGGCGCATTAATGAAAATCTACAAAATCTTCTTGCTCAGCATCCCCTATGCATAAACATTCTACGGAATGGCGAAACTTTCGAGCTTAATTCCGGCTTTATTCACCTTCTTCCCACCTTCCATGGCATTAAGAATGAATACCCGATGGCATTCTTAAAAAGGTTTCAGACAAGTTGCTAATCTATGAAACCTCCTCGAGTGGAAGAGAATGCGGTAAAGCTTATGGCTTTCCCATTCTGCTTAAAGGATAAGGCCAAGCAATGGCTCTTTTACCTCCGCCCTGGCTGCATTAACTCATGGCACAACATGATAGATGAGTTCGTTAAGGAATATTTCCCTTACGATAAGGTAGCCCAACTCATCTCTGAGATATGCAGTATTAAGATGAAGACCAGTGAGTATTTTGGTGATTATTGGAACAACTATAAGCGTTTAATTACTAATTGTTCCAGCATGGCAAATCCAATAGGGCCATTGTCCGATTCTTTTATGTCGGCATTTCCTTTTTAGAAAGGCGTGTGCTTGATAGCCCTCGTGGTGGTCGCGTTCGTGAAAAAACCCCTGCACAAATGAAGCAACTCTACGAGGACATAGCACAACAGTTCCGAATATACAAGGATATTGGTGTTGGCACTCGCCAAAGTCTGTTAGTTGGAGCTACTACTAAATCAACTTACAAAAAAATTGATCAGTTGACTTCCCTAGTGGAACGTCTCCTGAGTAATGGCCAAGCGCATGTTAAAGCTTGTGGATTTTGCTCAACCACAAGCCATGCGACAAATGAATATCTTACTTTGTTTTAAAACTATCAGCAGATCAATGTCGTAGGTAATCAATTCTAAGGGCAAACTCGAGTGCCCTTCAAAAATACCTATAATCATGCAACGGCGAGGAACAACCCTGTGACGACCCCAACTACTAAACAGGGCACCGCCCGACCTAATCCCGTAATCAAGCCTTAATCCTAACCATATAAGACTTAATTACGTATTATTCAGCCTTTCGTCCCTATATTTCTCAAAACACATGCTCAGATATATTATTCAATTCAGAGTTAATTAAATGTACATATTATCATATTATTACGTGTTTTAAAGATTATGCGGAAGCTTTTATTGTTCAAAATCCTAAATGTAGGAAACCTGGAAAATACAACATCACATGCATGTATATATATATATGGAACTATTCACTCAACCCAATGTACAACCCAAAACATACAATAAAGACAAACAATAATAATACAACAAAAGTTGAGTCATACAAAATGAGATATGAGAATAACCGAAATGGTCAAAGAAAGTCACCGATCTTCTCCTTCCTCGGCCTGCTGCTGCTCGACAGACATACACCCATTGTCACAAACTAGACGGTGAGCATAGTAATATTTAAGTAATAACTGGATAATTTTATGCCACATTTCCAAAATATAAGACAGGTATTTAAAAGCATTAAGTAGCTAACGAATTGTTGAAACAAGTAATGCAAGTAAATACCATCGTTAAAGATGTATAGACTGACACAGGCTAAGTCGAGATGATCTACGTCCGGTCGGCGGTGAGAACTATCACCTAACCTTTCCCACTACTATATGGAGTTGCGCTCAACATATCTCACACAAATAGCAGAGCTGCGCTCTACGCTTATACATCAATCTCATTCTTGCCAACCACCCTGAGTCCCATAACTCGTGTGCCGCGCAAGTGTAGTGGTGAGTGCCGGAACTCCGGTAGACCCATGTCCCCGTGAACCGCGCATCTCTCGTGCAATGGACACTAGATAATCCCTACTTTAGTTTTCAAAGACAAATAACTAGATAGGCTACAAAGCCCAAAGGAATATAAGACAAGTCTAATCAAATCCAAATTATCTAAATAGCTGTTTTTCATCAATTATCTATAAAAAAAATGATATCAAGAGTAGGAATTGGAATCAATGAAACATGTCACAAGGCATCATGTTACAACATTCAATCATGAATAGACATAAGAACAACATGATGTGAGATTACAAATAGCAATGTCTACAAATAGACCATAAACCAATAAGAGAATGAAATGAAATATAGAATTCTCACAGCTTTACTTACAGTTCAAATGCTTGTGCTAGCCTATCCGACCTTTCGACACTCCGAAATGCGTTCCCAAACTCTTGAGATCTCCCGTTAGTTCCCTGGAGTTGTTTGATAGGTTTTAGAGTGAGTTTGGACCCGTTTATAGTGTTTAAACCATGTTTAGACTTTGCTAATTTTTGTACTAACAGAGGCGAATTAGCGTACTATATTACACCTCTAGCGCGCTAATCAAGATTAGCGAGCTAGTTTTCAACATTAGCACGCTACTTCATATATCTGTCGTTCTAATTAATATTAGCGCGCTAGATTATCGACCTAGTGCGCTATGTGCAGCAGAACCCAGAATTTTGCATTTCGAATTTTTGGTTTTACCACACATAGGCCTTCTTATCACCTTAGGGACCCTCATACACATTACAAGAGGTCCCTAACACCCATCCCAACATCAAACAGCAACAACAACATTAAATTTATGAAATCACAAAGTGAATGGTGTGGAGAAGTTACCTCACTTGATGAACTCCTTCTTCCTCACCAAAGCTTCAATGGATTCACACTCCTCCTCTTCTCCAAATCTCTCCAGCAGCCTTTTTTTTTTCTCTCTTCCTCCTAGCAACGATTTGTGAAGATAAGAAACCATTTTTTTTTACTTATATGTTCAATTTGACCATATCGATAGGTTTAAACCTTAGCCATTGATTTCTATGTGCACACGTATCTCGAGGTTTATCTCATGGACCACCTTGTCCCACTTGTCCCTCAAGTCACCATTGAGTGACTCAACAAGTTGACACCTTGTCTCTTGATGAGTTAATGCGTGTCTCGATGCACATCGAATGCCTATTGTTTAATTGCACTAACTTTAGGCCCTTTAATGTTTATGCTTAAATGTGACCACATTAGCTACTTACAAAACCAACATAAATTCACATTTAACCTCAAATTAATTAAGCTTACCACATAACCCGCTACCTCGGTCCCACGTCGGCACACGACTCGAGGTACGTCTCTGCTTGTCTCGATACCTATACACCCATATAAAATTGACTTAATAGTCTACACCTATACAATACACTAGGCATACATCACGACAAATATAAAATATACCTCGGCCCTTGCCTTGGTAAATGGACATATTCACGATGTGGGTCCCACAGTACGGGTCGTTGATCATGTTTAAGGAATTAAACACGGTTATAGATTTTGGGCCGTTACAATTCTTCCCAACTAATGAAAATTTCACCCTCAAAATTTAAAATTCGAACTAGGAGTTATACCTGACTCGAATAGGTACGAAGACCTATCTCACATGTAGTCTTCCATTTCCCAAGTGAGTTCCGTATCATCGTGAAACTACCACTTGACAAGTACTTTTGGGATAGACTTGCCTCTCAAGTTTTGTCCCAATCGATCCAAAAATCGCACATGTGTCTGCTCCTTATATGAAATATCCTCACTCGAGATCTATCGACTCAAATCTCTGATCGGACGATCACCAGCTCTTGACTCAGCTAATCGAAGCAAGGATATATGAAAGACTGGATGAACTCCTGACATCTACGGAGGTAACTCAAGCTCATACGCAACCTTCCTTACCCATTTCTTAATCCTGAAAGGTCTGAGAAATCTCGGTGCAAGTTTACATTTTACACCGAACCTCTGAAGACCTTTCCGAGGGGAAACCTTTAAATATGCAAAGGATCCCTCGGTGTATGTGAGATCACCGCGATATTTGTCCGCATATTTCTATTGTTTGTCCTGGGCTCCCTTGAGTTTCTGATGAATCAGTCGTACCTTCTCCATGTGATCAACAACAATCTCAGGCCCCACGGTCTCCCGGTCCTCTGGCTCAGCCCAACACGATGGCGAGCGACACGGTCTACCATATAAAGCCTCAAAAGGCGTCATCTCAATATTGGCCAGATAACTGTTGTTATATGCAAACTCACACAACGGTAGGTACTCCTCCCATGATCCTCTAAACTCCAAAACACAAGCCCGCAACATATCCTCGAGAACCTGAATCAATCTATCTGTCTACCCATCAGTCTGAGGAGGAAAAGTCGTACTAAACTGTAGGCGTGTACCATACTACTCCAGCATACTCTGCCACATCCTGGACGTATACATAACATCTTTGTTTAACGTAATAGTCATTGGTACCCCATGCAATTTAATAATCTCTCACTCGAACAATATACTCAACCGATCAAACGTGTAAAGTGCGGGCACTGGTAAAAAATGAGCAGACTTCGTAAGTCTATCAACAATAACCCAGATAGAATCATGTCTCCGGGTGATTCTCAGCAGTCCTCTCACAAAACCCATAGCAATGTCTTCCTACTTCCATCGTGGAATGGGAATAGGCTATAGCAATCCTCAAGGTCTGCGATGTTCAACTTTCACTTGCTGACAAATCCCGCAGTTCCAGATAAATTTAAACACATTCGCCTTCATCCCAAGCAACCAAAAATGCCTCTTCATGTCGTGGTACATTTTGGTCCTGCCTGGATGAATGGTGAATCGGGAACGGTGTGACTCCTGAAGAATCTCCTCTCTCAGTTTCTGGTAATGATGGTATCCACAGTCTGCTCCTGAATCGTAAACACTGGTCAGACATCTCCATCCAATCAACACAATCTGTACTATGCGCTAACTCACTAAACCTTGAGTACAACATGTCGATCCTCTAACCCTCTGACACTCTCTGTGTAGACACGGTTTGTACTCTCATCTGCGCTAACTTCTCTGTTGTATATGTATCAACATGAAATGTAATCCACTCTATCGATGTCTCCTAACTATAATCAGACGTCGACTTCCAAAAATATTACAGAGACAGTATTAAGAGATTATGAAATGCAGAGATAACTTGTCGGCATTAGACTCCGTAGTCTCACTTGACAGTGTAGATACAGGACTGAAACCTAATTTTGATCAAACTAGACTCCGAAACAAGCTTATCCCGGTGTTTTTCAAAAAATAGGGTGGGTTTACTTTTTTATTCATCAAATAGGTGGGGTTACTTTAAAATTACAAAAGTAAGGTATGTCTCCTTTTGAAAAGGAGCTATTGATGATGATGTGGATGTATGACGTGGTGTGTTTGATGAGGTGAAATGAATATCTCATTTTCAAAAGGAGTCATCTATACAAAATACAAAACTGACTTAATTACTCCTTCTCAAAATGAGTTATTTGTTCAACTCGAGGTGGAGAACTCATGCAAATGACATATGCGTATCGAGATGGACAAGCCGCGTCACGTACGTATCTCGAGGTGGACAACCCGCGTCACGAACGTATCTCGAGGTAAACAACTCATGTAAAGGACATGCACGTATCTCGACGTGGACAATTCATGCAAACGTCACGCATGTATCTCACGGTCGAGAAGTCAAGCAAACGCTACGCTCGTATGTCGAGGTAGCCAACCCATGCTACCTCGTGCAATTCATGCAAATGTCATGCACGTATCTCAAGGTGTGCAACTCATGCAACCTCGTGCAATCGATGCAAAATGTCGTGCACGTATCTCAAGGTGGACAACTTATATAACCTCGTCCAATCAATGCAAACCGTGCAAAGGACATGCACGTATTTCGATGTATGCAAACCAATCAATGCAAACCGTGCAAATGTCACTGTCCAGTGCACATAACACGAATGGCGCATTCGGAGAATGCGCCATTCATGTTATGGAACAAACCACGTGGACGCCACGTGGGATGTTCAGAATACATGAATGGCGCATTTTGAGAATGTGTCATTCATGTTATTGAACAATCCACGTGGACGCCACATGGGATGTTCAGAATACATGAATGGCGCATTCTCAAAATGCGCCATTCGTGTATTTTCAACATTGCACACTAATGATGCATTTTCAAAACGCGTTTTACCTTAGTTATGGAATAAAAAAAATACTCACTTATTTTACTCATTTAAACTAATTTTTGTTGTACATCTTTAAATTTTTCCAGCTTATCCCCCTCACTCACTCTATGTATACAGGACTGAAACCTAGTTTCAATTATATTAAGGGTCAAGTTTCAAGTGTAACAAAATAACGAAACCCTATGAAAACTGCGGCCAAAGTACGTTTGAGAACAGATTCCAAAACTATTAATTTATATAACTGTTTCAACTTGCTTTCAACTAGCCAACTTGTGGTAACTTTTTAGCCTTGAAAACCTCAATATTTGTCATGATGACTTGAAAGGAACTTGTAGTACTCATGTCATACTTTCTATACACTCTAAGAACACTCAAATCAGATCACCGATGGAGAAGTTATGAATTTTCCAATATGGCATGTCAATTAGGCAAACTTTATTTTATTTTGAACTGAGAAATTTTTCCAAATCAATATTTTTGCAATTAAATCTTCAAAACTTGAAAATAAACACCACGAAACCACTCGATTCCAACATCAAAATATTCCCATAGCCCGTGAAATCAAATTGAACTAAAACCAATAATACATTCATCTAAAAACCCAATTTGAATCAATATCAACTCTAATAACATCTCCAAAATAACTTTCAACTAAATCACATTAGTTCAATTCATCAAAACCTTAACCTACGTCGGTGGGATTTATTTCTAATTGGCACACATCAACCCAATACATCAATTCACAATTATCCCTATTAATTCTCATCAAAACCCCGCAAGAGAAATTGAAAAATCGCGAGAATTCAAATTGAATTGAGTAAAATGACATGAATTGAAAATTTACCAAATTGCTGGCCGAATACCTCGTTTCCACCATAGAGACTTAGCTCGAACTGATGGTCTCGCAATGCTCTACAGTTTTGCAGAAAGAAACTAGGCAAAAATTTAACGTCGAGAGCTTGCGAAGTGAAAACCCGAGTGAGAGGGTTAGGAACGAACGATCGTTCAATTGAAATCAAATATTTTGATCTGTTTTATATATATATATATAAACCTTCAGCTGCTTGTCAGCAGATTAATTTTTTATTTATTAATTCCTGAAATTTCTATTTTGATGTGTTTTCACTTTCGATGCTCGTTTTGAACCCGATTTTTCACCAAATTGAGCCAAACTCTTGACAAAATAGTCCATCTTCATAAAATGTCCATAGCACTTATTTTGGTCACGACAAAACCCCAAAAATCTTAACTTTTTCTATGACATACTAAAGTCTTTTGGACCAATTCTCTTGCCATAGTAAAGCAAACTTACACCAATTTGGATCCAATTTCAACCTCGATCACCGCCAACTGATACAAAACTCGAGGCAAAGTCTTTTACCAACTTTGTTCTCATATTACATTACACCAATCCCGACTTGCATGCAAATCGAGACGTAATCTTCATGTGAGGATTAACACTTGGTTAATTAGTTTTCGAGCTACTAATAATTTATTTTCACTCGTTCCCTTTAGACACGCACTTGCAACCCCGATTATGACAAATTGAGGATACACCTCAACACACTCCAACTTCACGACAAAATAACGTATATTACATCCACTAGGCATGCAAAACGTAAAAATAATATTTAAACTTATGATATTCGATCCGTAATACATGGGTCCTACCTCGGATACTTAAATTGCAAAATAAATCTAAAAATACTTAATTAGCATCCTAATCAAGTTTACGAAATTCTCAAATGACACAATCTTCTCAACTAATTAAAAATTTCGTCCTCGAGATTTGAACTTATAGGTTACTGAACCAAAAGAGATATGAGAAAATGATCTTTTATGTACAACTCTTTCAATCCAAACCTGTAAAACTATTTTCAAGGTGAAAGCGTTAAGTGAACCCAATCACTTTCATTGTATTTAACAACTCAGTAGTAGAGATCACAATCATTTCAACTTTTCATTTCCAACATCTTGGTTTAATGAAACGTTATCTCTGTTACTTTGCAAATCCAGGCAAGTCGTGAATTTCTGACGAGTTAACAATTAGCCTTATGGAATATCTAATAAACCTTTCTTTACTTCTCATCTCATACCTTGAATCTGATTCAAGAATCATCACTTAGCAAGATCTAGACTATCTTGTTTTTCAATAAAACCATTTTTATTCTTAACTGAATACAATTTCATAAACTGTAGATAATTCTTTCTTCATTCATCAAACTCTAGTACGCATCTCAGTTTTTTTTCTCATCACTAATCATCCTTATTAGAATTGTCGATCGACCAATTCTTAGACTATCATCAGTCTAAATATAAGTGATGCAAATAATATTTGAGCACAACATTAGATACTAAGTAGAGTTGCGTGTCTATCTGATCCATCATCATTCCAACATTTCTCAACAAAACCTAAAATTACACAAGTCATCTCATGACTATAGATCTCGAATTACATTTTTCATCCCATGACAAGAGATCTCAAATTACAATCCGATCAGAAAATTAAACATAACACATTGTGCAACTCTCACTTATTCTCTAGATGTCTACTCACAATATTATTTATATTATAGACTAGAAAATAATTACCAATTTTAACTGGTCAACCAATTTACTTAACTTTTCATTTGACTATTTAGAAAATTCACGACTTTTCTAACTTCATAAAATCATTTTCTATTCATAAGTTCACCAAAACCTTTCTTCCTTTAAATTATTGAGATCTCCCATAATCTCATGTCTTAATCACTTACTATTCACCAATTTCTCTCATTGTTCGAATAGATACAGTTATCCTTATATTGAGTAGATACAAACTTTTATATAGAGACATCGACATATTTCATGATTGTACTCTCATATTAAAACTTTTAACTTGTATCTCATACAAGTTATAAATTTGATATCTCATTTGGCCTCTACTCAATACAATGGAAGAGTATTAAATTCTTCGAACATACCAAGTCAGATACCCTGCATCTATTCGGCATTTTCAATCACCAAGGATACTATTGACTAACTGAAATGTAAGTCACACACCTCTTTTCATTTCATTTATATCTTCACCATCATTCATGTATCTTACATCAACTCCAATTTACAATAACTAGTGCTTTAAACTTTACCACTGACTAATCACGTGGTGTAGCACTATAATTAAACCAATGTACAACATATTCACTGATATTAGTTGTACACTATTTTGGTTCAAAACTTTCAGCTTTTGGAGTTTTTCCATCTTCAAAAAATGTCCATAACACTAATTTTGGTCACGACAAAACCCCAAAAATCTTAACTTTGTCTGCGACATACTAAAGTCTTTTGGACCAATTCTCTTGCCAAAGTAAACCAAACTTACAAAAATTTGGATCCAATCTCAACCTCGACCACCGCCAACTGATATAAAACTCGAGGAAAAGTCTTTTACTAACTTCATTCTCACATTACATTACACAAATCCCGACTTGCATGTAAATCGAGATGAAATCTTTACGTGAGGATTAACACTTGGTTAATTAGTTCTCGAGCTACTAATAATTTATTTTCACTCGTGGGCTTCAGACACGCACTTGCAACCCTGATTATGACAAATTGAGGATACACCTCAACACACCCCAACTTCTATATTACATCCACTAGGCATGCAAGATGCGAAAATAATATTTAAACTTTAAATTTTCGGTCCATAATACATGGGGTCCTACCTCGGATACTTAAGTAGCAAATTAAATTTGAAAATGCTTTATTTGCATCCTAATCAAGTTTACGAAATTCTCAGATGTCACATATCCAGATAGGACGGTGGAGAAACGCAGAGGGATGGCTAAGAATGTATCTATTCGCATAGGAGATTTCATGTTCATCAAGAACTTCTATTTGGTTAATGAAAGTAACACCTAATGTGAAAAGCTTCTATTGGGATTACCATTCTCAGGATAGCTGGAGCATTGATCAATGTGTAGTTATGATACATTAGCATCCGAATAGGGAAGAGGACGAAGCTCTTCCAGGACGAAAGTGATCTTACATGACGAAGAGCGAGTTTTCGCAAGATTCTCCGTACTGGCAATCGAAGTCATTAATTTGGACCCCGACTAGGGAGGAGGTAAATTCATCGAGCCAACGACGTTAAACAATAGCGATACTGAGAGGCAACACATGAACAATTTTTGTAGTTAGTGATCGGTTTTAATTTTTGTTTTTCTTATTTCCCTAACCATGCATGAAGTATTGTACTAAATTATATATATGTATATTATCCATCTATTTCCACCATTTCTTTTATGTTTGGTATGCCCAACTTATTTTGAACCTTGAGGACAAGGTTCGGAATAAGTTTAGGGTGTTTAGGTGAATGGACCATTCGACAGAATCATTGGTTGAAAACCCGCAGGTATAAGCTTTACATTTTTTAATTTACTTGCGACTTCAATGGAATCTCGGTGGTAGTTCTTCCTTTTTATCACATTTCTTATCTTCCACTTCTTTCATTACTTAGAAATTCGTACAATAATGCATGCATGTTTTAGGTAGTTTAGTATATTTACTATTTTTAGAGTCTTACCTACGAGCGAAACTTTGCTTTCAATTTTTGGAGAAAAAACTTGGTCAAACTATTTACCTTCAGACTTAGAAGAAGTAGAAGCGTTTTTACACCTACCTGACAACATAAATAGGAACTTGGGGTAAGGATAAGCTATAACTTGAGACCAAAGTAGGTAAGTGGTCAAATTAACTTTGCAAGAAAATTCAAAATCTTTAAGATTCTAAAACTAGTACTAATCCACTTGTAGTATAATTGTTAAAAATTTAGCACTTATAAGAGGAAGAAGTAGTCTTATTTACTATAACATGGGCTTGAAGATTCTACATTGGAAAACTAACTTAACTCTAGCGAAAGTGAGAAGTGCTAACATGAGATTTCTTAAAAAAATTAGATAATCCCACAAGTTTCGTAGGAAATAAAGCAAAGACTTGATGGTTGGAAAGATAATGAAAAATCGATATCCACAGGAAATAGAGAATAGATCTTACAATAAAAAAACCATAAAAGAGGGGAAATGAGGATCTCTAGTTGAATAAAAGGTGAAAGTTAAGAAAAAAGGAACTTCTATAAAGAAAGATTTAGCTCAAGCGTTTGTAACTAGGATATGAGTTTTTTCAATGTTATGAACCAATTAATAGCCTACCTTCAAATAAGCCATACGGACTCTCTAAGGTGCGAAAATATGCTAACAAGTGAAAAGTGATGATAAGGTCCATTTAAAAGAATTCGTCTAATAAAGAGATCAATTTGGATCTACTATTTTGATGACGAGACCTAGAAAACCTATAAGTAAGTTGAAGGTTATGGTTTTTAAATGCTTCACGTCTTGAAAAATTGTTGTCTTGAAAGGTGGCCATGTTTGACCAGCCTTCAAAAATTATGAGTCTCTTATTAAACAGATTGACTAAGTTTCAATTGTAAGGGCTCCATTGCTTTTCTTTGTAGGTATAAAGTCTTAGATTAGTCGTTTGTCAATTTTGTTGCATTATATTTAACCGTTATAGTAAAATAACCTTTTGCTCGGGATGTGCAAAGTTTTAAGTTTGGGGGTATTTGATGAGTTATTATTTATGCACTCTTTCATAGGCATTTTATTCTCTAAACCAAGTCCAAAGTCGTGTTTTGTGGCTTTACATGTTTACGTTGGACATTTACATGGTATTTGAGTATTTGTACGTGAATTAGACAATTTCGGAAAAAATGTCAACTAATGGTCAAAGCAGCAGCATGCAGAATACCGAACGGCGCCAGCAAAGGAGCAGTGGCGCCACAAGGGCGTCAGGCCAGATTAATAGACGGTGTGAGTATTGAACTGACGGCGCCAGAATTAACACAAGCGGCGTCACCCATGGCGCCAAACTCAAATTTAGAAGTTTCAGCTAACCTGAAGACCAAAACTTTCTATAAAAATCTCATGTCATGACCCGGTGCCATCCATACATAATAACGACGCCTCTAACGGCGCTAGAATCGTAGAATATAAGTTTTGTATTTTTTTGGAAGGTTCTTATTTTTTGGGTTTTCCTATTCTTGTACCTAGGCTCACCTATATAAAGGAGGGACCTCTATGAACGAAAATATATTGTATTAAGATTGATTTAGGAGTAAAGCAAGGTAGAGTAGCCATGTCCAGCTAGGTTCTTTAATACCTAGGTAGGGGATGAAGCTCTTTAGCTAGAAGTAGGTTATTTTTTATGTCTTGTTGAGATTTTCTATAATAATAATGTTATGTTTCAGTTCTCTATCTTTGTGTTGTTGTTTTTAATGATGTCTCAATGGTAGTTTAGAGTTTGTATATTCATTGCAAATCACTAGGCATAAACCCATTGACTTGCTATCAATCAGGTTGAGTCCGTAATACCAACCGGGTTGAAAAGGTGCAATCACCTAGAGCAAGAAAACTGACACACTTGTTGTTCTATGTGAGTAACATCGAGAACCGGGCTAAATCTTGAGAGCGGTTGCCCTTGGTTGTCTAGGGGTAGGTGTTCCCACAGAGTTGTTAATGTTGCTCACGTGCTAAATTTTGAGAGCGGTTGCCCAAAGTTGTATGGTAGAGTAAGAAGAAGTATTTAGATAGCAGTTTCCCTATCTATCAAGAATAGTGGGACTAGGGTGTGGTGACCCCAATACCTATATCCTATCTAGGGAAACCAAATTTGAAACCAATCTTTTTAAGTCATTGATACAAAACATAGAAATAGCATAGGGCTAGATTATGGATTCCTAGACTTAGGTATGTTTTTATTCTCTTATTTACAACTTATTTACTTTCTTGTTTAGTAGACTTTTAAATAAAAATCTTTCAAAAAACCTCAGATTCACTTTTCTTTTTGTTGAACTCAGTTTGAATGAATCATGTGGATTCGACCATGTTCTTACATCTAGTACATTCTAATAGGATTTGGTAACCTATTACGGATTATATTTGACACGCATGACACGTGATCACCTATATAAAGGAGGCACCTTAATGGAGGAAAACACATTGTATTCAGAGTGATTTAGGAGTAGAAAAATGTAAAGTAGCCATGTCTGACTAGGTTCTTTAATACTTATGTCAGGGAGGAAGATCTCTAGCCAGAAGTAGGTTGTTTTTAATGTCTTGTTGAGATTTTCTATTATAATAATATTTTGATTCAGTTCTTTATGTTATTGTTTTCATGATGTCTTAATGGTAGTTTAGATTTTGTATATTCATTGCAAATCTCTAGGCATAAACCCATTAACCTGCTATCAATCAGGTTGAGTCTATGATACCAATCGGGTTGAGAAGTAGCGATCACTTAGAGCAAGAAACCTGACACACATATTGTTCTAAGTGAGTAACATCGAGAACTAGGTTAGATCTTGAGAGCGGTTGCCCAATGTTATCTAAGGGTCGGTGTTTCCACAAAGCACTAAGTGATGCTCATGTGCTAAATCTTGAGAGCGGTTGCCCAAGGTTGTACTGCAGAGTAAGGGAAGTATTTAGAGAGCGGTTGCCATATCTATCAAGAATCGGGGAACCAGGGTGTTGGCGAACCCCACACTTATAGCCAATGCAGGGAAACTATTTTATAACCCATCTTTCTAAATCGATGATACAAGACATGGAAACAATATAGGGCTAAATTGTGGATTCCTAGACTTAAGGTATATTTCTATTCTCCGATTTACAACTTTTTTACTTTCTTGTTTAGTAGACTTTTAGGATAAAACTCCTTCAAAATAAACCCCAGATTTACTTTTGTGTTTGTTGAACTCAGTTTGACTGAATCCTGTGGATTCGACCCCGTGCTTGCCACTACTACATTCCAGTAGGATTGGTAACCTTGTACAAGTTATATTTGACATGTGTGACATGTGATTAAATTTTGGCGCTGTTGCAGGGATTCGGTTCCAAATCGAGTTTAACTTTTCTTTTTCTTTTGTTTTTATTGTATCTATTTTGTATTTAAGCCCTCGTCTCTAGCATATATTTTGCAGGTAACTCGACAATGGCTTTATACTCGACAAATTATGGTTATTACGATAACTCATACTATTATAGTATGAATGGAGTAAGTACATCAAATTTTAGACATGAGTTTTCTAATTGGCCTTCTATTGACCAACAGGGTAATATGAAAGCTTATGGAGTTGATGCAGATGTCTCTAATCCCACTTATGCTTGTTATTACTGCCCATAATATGAAGATTATCCTGAATGGAGCTATGCATCACCACAACCCAACTTCTACAAGTTTATTCTAAGTCCACATATTCCTTGACAAGAAGTGTGTTCTCTTGAAAATTTTTTGAAAGATCTAGTCTCAATCAATGAACGATTCCATCATGACAGTCTACGCTATGAAGAAAAGATGGATCATTGGCGAGAGATGAAGTCAAGTTTCCAAAACATGGGAACTCTAATTAGTCAAATCAATAGTAGCCTCGAGAATTTGATTAATGAATAAGATTTCGTTGTGCCTATACATTGTGATCAAGAAAAGAATGCGAGTGGTATTACATTAAGAGGTGTTGAGGAAGATGAGTGTTGGAGTGAAGCAGAGGAAGAGTTTGAAGCTCATTCATTTAAAATGGACATTATAATGGCAAAAGTTCATGAAGAAACAACCGAGATGAAAATTGAAGTCACTTTGGAAAGACCAAAGGAACCAGAATAAGAGAGCAAAGGAGGCAGCTCTCGGTATTGGTAAAACCAATTATCCCGCCACGAATATTGGTTAAGTTTGAAACAAGGATGATAGAGAAAGGGCATTTGGAGATCTTATGCGTCGTTGACACTTTTGTATTAGATGGTCACGACGAAGTAGAACTTTTCGTAATAGAGGTCATAGATAAGTCCAAAGCCATAAAGAAAGGCACACATGTCTCATTACCTAAGACAGCGAGAATGTCATTTGTTCACGACTTCTCCAAACTAGTGGGTGTCACGTGATATGTCATGCCAACTCGGGCCATCAACTTTAAACACCGGCGCTACTGGGAGGCAGCTTAGATTTATTTTTCTTTTAAGACTTTTCATTTTCTTATTGTTTTTTGTTAGTTTAATAATCTTATCTCTCAATTTTGACTCATAGCTATAATGTTTGAAGCATTTTTGAAAGGTATGAAAATCACTCGATCACCCCGGTCAGGTAAGTCCTCATCATGATTTTTTCAATTTTAAGTCTGTTAGTGATGTCGTGGCCCATGTTGTGTGTTCAAACGCATGACGACAAGCCAAACCAGACGGCGTAGCAAGGATGTCATAGAAAATAGGGAATAAATTTATGACGTCGCCCTTGGTGTCATAAGAATACACGTACGGTGCCACGGATGGCTCTAACTGCGAATTATGGGCAAAAGCATTTTGCACGACGAATGTTCATGCATCGTATTCACGTCATGGGAATACACGCACGATGGCAACTTCGAGACTATATATGGAGGGTTCATTTTCACGAGATTGAACCATAACTTTTTATGCTTATAGCTAGTTAGAGAGAGAGGGAGAGATTTTCAAACTTTGTTTTAATTATTTAACTTTGTTTTTAGTTTAGTTTTTATGTTATCTAATCATGTATGACTCTTATATTAATTTATTTCCACAGTATATTCATTTTTTTCTTCCACCCTTTTCTTCTATGTTTTGGTATGCCCAGGCTTAATTTTGAACCTTGAGGATAAGGTTTGGAATAAGTTTGGGGTATTTGGGTAAGTGGACCGTTGGACGAGATATTTGGTTGAAGACTCAGGTATGATCTTAAAAAATTTTCAAATTTTTGCGACTTCAATGGATTCACGGTGGTATGTTTTCCTTTAGTTTCCATATCTTGTCTTCCATCTCATCTATTTCATTTAGAAATTAATACAATTAGCATGCATGCATTAGTAATTTAGTAGTTTAGTATTTAGTAGAGTTGTGCCCATGATTAAAACTTTGCTTTCGATTGAGGATGAGTAGAAACTTGGTCAAATTGTTTACCTTCAGACTAAAAAGAAGTATAAGAGTTTTTTCCACCTTCCTGACAACGTAAATAGAGACTTGGAGTAGGAATGAATTATGCCTTGATACCAAAGTAGGTAGGTAATTAAATCATTTTTGTGGAAAATTTTAAATCTCTGGGATTCTTAAAACTAGGACAAAACCACTTGGAGCATAATTGTTAATGATTTGACACTTTCAAGGGGAAAAGGTAGGCATGTTTGTTTTAACTTCATACAGGCTTTAATGAGACTTTTATTGGGAAACTACTTTAATCATTATAAAGTGAGAAGTGCTAACAGGAGTTTTGAAAAATAAAAAAAATAGAGAGTCTCATAGGTTCCGTAGGAAATGGAGCAGGGAACCTAGTGGTTGGAAAAATAATGAAAAATCGGTATCCTCGAGAAATGGAGCAGGGACCGCACAAAATAATAATAAAAGGGAGAATAAGTGAGGTGATATGTGTAGAGAAAGAAAAGCAGGAGTCTTTATGAAAAATCTTCCGAAAAAGATTTAGTTCAAGTGCTTAAAAGGTAAATTAAGGGAGTTTTTTATGTTTAGTTTCATAGTAGCCTATCTTTCAATAAAAACCATATAGACTCTTTAAAGTGCGAAATTTCAGAAGTGGTGATTAAAAGTCCATTTAAAGAATATGCTCGAATTCATAAAATTTAGCTATCACTTGAACCTACTACTTTAATGGAAAGACCCAGAAAAATTATAAGTAGTTAATGGACATAGTTTGAACTAATTTAAGTCTTTAAAAGTTGTTGTCTTGAGAGGTAACCAAATTTGAGTATTCAAACTAGCCTTCCGAAATTCCGAGTTTCTTATTAATTAGATTAACCAAAGTTTAGTCGAAAGAACTCCATTATTTTGTGAATTGGGTACAAAGTCTTAATAGCAGGATAAATCAATTTCAAAATGTTAGGAATTGGAATCAATGATAGTAATAGAGTACGCTATGAACAACATCATAAAATGAGAAATAAACAAGGCATAGCATATGGATTTCAACGGTAAATTCAATTCGAATAACTGAGAATGAATAAATAAATGGAATGAAATGTAAATAAATGTCTCACTCAGTTTACTTACATACACAACAATTCCTAAGCTATCCGGCTTCTCGTCGCGTCACTGTACGCACCCAACACCCCGTAATAGCTCCTTTACGGTCCTCACATTTGACAATTTATCAATTTAGACTCAAGATTAATTATGTACAATTCCTAAATTGGTCGAAATCGAATTCGAGACCAATTTACCGATTTTGCGCTTTTCGAGGTAAAACCCCCGTAAAAGTCTCGTTTGAAATTTCAAATATTTTATTTTTCATAGAAATTTATCAATTTCTATTTATTTTGTCGAAATTTAATTTTTCAAAATCTTACCTAATCTTTATGGAATTTTTCCCAATTTCCTCCCTTTTTTCTTTTCTTTTTCTTCTTTTTTTTATTTGGGGTTTCGAACCGGCCGAACCGGTTTCGAACCGGCCCGGTTCATCCAACCCATCTTCTCCCTTTTTTTTCTTCTTTAGGCTGAACCGGGCCGAACCGGTTCGGCTCACCCAAGCCGAACCAGCCGGTTCAGGGTCATCTTCCTCACCCTCTCGCACGACAGAGAGATCTTTGCTTTGTTTCAATTTTTTTTTTTTTTTTCGTCTTCATTTGGGGTTGGGCTTCCATCCCCAACCCTAGGTTGGGTCTCATATGCGGGGAGACTACTCCCCTACCTTCCTCGATCTCGGACGACGCCATGGCGTTCGTCCGAGCTCTCATCACTCAACAACAACGCCATGACAACAACGACAACCGAATTCAACAACAACACGAAATCAACTCACCTTGCTTCACCTTCTTCAAGCTCTCGGTCTCTCTCTTTCTCTCTCTCTCTCTCTCTCTTTCTCTCTTTCTCCTCGGGTTTCTTCTTTTCTAGGCCTTTGTCGAAGTTTTTCTTCTTCTCTCCCAACCGATTGTGAGAGAGTAAAAGAGATAAGTTTAGACTTTGGTCTCATTTGACCAATGTATAAATGCGGGTGACTTGAATGTGAGCCACACATCGCAACCCACACACGTATCTCGAGGCACATCGGTGGTCTTGCTCACACCACTTGTCCCTTGTGTCACTCTCAAGTGATACCAATACTTGACACCTTTTCTAGAGATGTGTGTGTGTGTATCTAGATGTATATCTAGTGATGTATGTTTTTTCTTGAACTTAGGCCCTTAACCATATATATTAGTAGATGTGGTCACATATAAACCACTAATCATATATCATCATTTTTTAATGCAATAAAATGTAACTTGTTCGCTATACCTACGAGCCGCTACCTCGGGCCCACGTCTAAGCACGCAACACGAGGCGCGTCCCCGCTCGTCTCTGATATCGCATATCTATATATATATTAGATGTGGTTAATATCTCATTTCATTTTTTTCATTTTTTATACAATAAAATTCAACTAGTTACGCTTACCTCACGAGCTACTACCTCGGGCCCACGTCTAAGCAAGCAACACGAGGTAAGTCCCCGCTTGTCTCGGTATCTGCATACCCGTAGAATTGACTTAGTAGTCTACACATATACAGTACACTAGGCATACAACACACAAATATAACATTTACCTCGACCACCGTGCCTCGGTAGTGACACATATCTTGTTGCGGGTCCCACGTCACGAGTCATTTGGTTCTGCTTAAAGAATTAAACGTGTATTAATTATTTGGGCCGTGACAAAAACACACAAATCAAGGCACCCTTAATTACTAAGGTAATTTACATATTTGTACTTTTACATAAAATGAATTAAAGAATCTTAATTGTAACAAATGTTTGGATTGTATAAAGGCAAAATAGGTAAAAAAAGTAATAAATGCACTCTTAAATTTTGAAAATGACTTATAATTTTGATAGAGGGTTTTTTGCTACAAAAGACTTATAAAAATGACCAGAGGGAGTAATCATTTAACCCTATTATAACCTAATTGCTTGGATGACTTATCATAAAATCCTTACCTTTGGCCTTGTTTATCCATTACCTATTTGAAAAGCTTAATTAACTCAGTCTAAGTGATGTAGAGCACATGAGTGAGAAAATGTAAAACCTCAAGTTTAGGGAAATTTTTGGGAGTTCCACAACTTCAAAGAAAAATAATTTTCACTTTTTGAAAAAGACAATACGTAGAGTTGAATGAAGTTAATGGTTGGAAAAAGGGCAAGAGCACATTAAAAAGTATTAAAAGTGCTCAGTGAAAGTATATATGGATACAAAATCTTTTTTTTATGCTCTTAGTATTTATCATGAGTTTAGTCTAAGTTTTTCCAACCTTTATGTTATTCTTATATACCCCTTAACCATGATTGTGTTTTTTTGTATGTTTTTTTGTATGTTTTTTTAACTTTTTTGATTTTTTTTAATTTTTTATTTTGTCAAAGAACCATGATTGTGTTAGGCCTACATTAGTGGAGATTGGTTTTATAAGTTCTCCTATGGAACTCTTTGCATTACATGCCCTATAAAGAGATTGTAAATTTTTGGCTTAAGTGTATATTCAGAGAAAACTCATTATTATTTTATGCCTTTAGTTTTGACTAAGCCTAGGTTCTGAAAGAGTGATTCTCAAAAAAGTTTTGCTGAAAATTTTAACACTTTTTGATTACGAGCTCTATTAGATATTACACTTGATTTGGAAAAAAATAAAGTTCAGATGAAACCAATTAGTTATAATCCGATTAGAAACCCTTAGTTTCATTAGTAGAGGCATGTAGGATAGTTTTTTTTCATAAGCATTGTGGATCTATAGGAGTTGCATTATTAGGAGTCTAGTTGCATTTATTGCATTTGCCTTATCTAATATTTCTTTGCTTGAGACACACATAGTCTTAAGTTTAGGGGTATTTTATAAGTTCGTAAAAGTATTAAATTTAGTTCTGCATCTACATTGTTTCAAGTTGGTGAAGTCTCCTTTTTCGGTACTTATCTCTCTTATTTGTATTTTCAGGGTAATTTGGAAGGAATTTTAATATGATTGATATTGTCAAGTCTGTTGGACTAAGTGTTCTATCACTTATACTCCTCCTGAGATTTTGATGTCAACAAACAATGTGAAATGGTACTAACAAGTTTGTCAAGTATTTGCAAGTTCAAAGGAAGCTACACTTTAAAAGTTCAAGTGGAATGGAAGAAATGAGATCAGAAAAGCTCAAGAATAGGTTGGGACATGGAAAAGCATCAGAAAGCCACTTCTATCATCTGTACAACCTATATAAGGTATATAAGTTCAATCATACAAGCCAAATGCATTAGATTCATGCATTTCATGAATTTTAAGTTTTCAAGTAACTTCAAGTCATGAATTTCAAGAATTTCAATTTTGCGAGTTGCAAATGTTTTTAAATCATGCAAATGTGTTTTTTAGCATGTATTTGATGTGTAAAGATTGTTAGAACTGGTTTTGAGTGCACCTGCATTAGTTTGGATGGATTTTGAATATTATCAAAAATATTTGCAAAAAAAACCTTATGTGTTTCATGAAATCAAAGTTTTTGATTTTCGGGGTTTATGAAATCATTCAGAATGTCCAAACGGGTTTTGTGAGTCCTACTTTAATATGTTTTCAGAGGTTTATTAGAATTGTAGATCAGCTAAGGAGTCGCTTTACAAAACCATAAAATACTTGTTTTTAGGTCTCTCTGGTTAGTGCAATAATGAACCATATTAGCGTGTTAACTAGTCTTTTTACGACTTTTTTAAAAGCTTACATCTTCATCTTTAATTTGAATTTGTAGATTGTTTTGAACCCTTGGATCCCCACAACGGCTAAAAACAGTAAAAAAATTAGAGAACACTCTCAAACCAATTAAAACATACATTTGACCTCTCAAGCTCTAAATTTTCCTACAATCCAAGTTTTCACTTTGATTTGACAAGTTTTGTGTGTATAATGACTTGGTGTCTTTAGAGGCAATTAGGGCTGGAAATTTGGGTTATGAAACATTTAACATGACACGACGCGACACATAATAAACATGTCATGGGTTTGACATGAGTGAGTTTGGGTCATAAACATGTTAACACGTTTATACACGTTTAATAAACGAGTCATTAACGTGTCGACCTGCCTAACTCGTTTATGACTTGTTTAACATGATTACATCACTATTAGGTAATCTCAACTTTTCAAAACATAACCTTAAATCCTCCCTAACGCGGTAACGCACCACTCCCTAGTTCTCACTTCTCGTTGTTCTCGATCGACGCCTCAACTCAATGAAGAAGAGCAAGAGCTCCTCTGTAACTTCTCAAACACAAGGAAGAAGGAAACCTCAGCCTCAGGTAACACCATAACAAACTCTATATATATATATATATATATATATATATATATATATATATATATATATATTTGATCGATCATCCCAAACTCTCACACAAACCCTTCTCTTCTTCTCCAACAAATCAACCCCTAGAACTTCGACCAACCCACCCCTACCCCCCACCCCCCAAAAAAACCCTAAAAAAATCGATCGAAAACCCCCCAACTCATTCTAATTCTTCGACATCAACCTCTTCGGCACCTGCAAAAACTCACCATGAAGACCTCCACCCCGATGTTGCAGCGCGACATCCCACGCATCCTCTTCGGCGATGTCCTAGGGACTGCACAGACATGCAGCAAAAAAAATGAAAACTTTCGAATTCTGACGCTCTTATGTTAATTGTGATGTTGTTGTTATTTTGGAGGTTTTATTGTGAAATAGTGTGGCAACTACTATGATTTATTAAATTGTTTTGGAATGAATACAATTGTTTTCAAGTTTAACATTCATAGTGTAATTGTTGGATGATTAAAATCAGTTGTGTTGTTGTTTTTGAGGACATCCTTGTTTCAATGGGAGAGAAAATGTTAGTTATTTCCAAACAATTTTTTTGAAGTAAGTCATTATCTAAACAATTGAAGTTCAACTTTTAACAATGAGCATGAGAATTCAATGCCTATTTCTTTATTCCTAGTATTGCATACTTATATTTTGAGTTGGATACTATAATTTTTTGAATTGTGACACTGCACCTCTTTCTTTATGGCTACTTATTTTCAATTCAATTTTTACATGGTCTAGGCTATTGAGTCTTTTTATTAATAATATATATTTATAGCTTGATTTTGATGTGCAGGTGGACATTAACATTCTTAAGATTAATGATGATGAGTTCAACACCGACAATACTGATGATGTTGAGCTTGAAAATGCTAATATTGATGATAAAGATGCAAAGCTCAAGCGTGAGAGAAAGAAAACTTCTAATGTATGATAGCATTTTGATGAACTTCCAAAGGGTTTAGATGGGAAGCTAAGGGCAAGATGCAAATATTATAAACTGGAGTACATCCATGATAGCAAATTCGGCACAGGTAACTTGCAACGACATAGTGCATCTTGTCTTAAAAGAAAACATCATGATATTAGTCAGTTGTTCCTTTTGCAAGATAGTGGTGCTATTTCTCTTCGTTCATCTAAATTTGATCATCAAAGGTTTCATGAATTGTCGACAGAAGCTTTAGTGATGCATAATTTTCCATTTAATTTTGTTGATTATAAGGGCATACAGAGGTTGTTTACTTTTTTGTATAAAGAAGTTCAACTTGTGACAAGGAACACTGCAAAGGCTAATGTAATTAACAGGTATAAAAAGGAGAAGGAAGTAGTAAAGTCATTGTTAGAGGAAGCTACTAGGATGATATCTTTTACTTCTGATTTACGGACTTCTTTGACCACTGATGGATATATGTGTTTGACATGCCATTTTATTGATAGGAATTGAACTTTGCAAAAAAAAAGTCTTAAGTTTTATGTTTATGCCTTCGCCTCATTCAGGAATTGCATTGTCTGGCAAAATTCATAATTTGTTGTGTGAATGGGGGCTTATAGTAATGATCTTTCGGCTGACACACTAAGGAATGAATTGAATCGTAAAGACTTACTTCTATGTAAAGGTGATCATTTTCATATGAGATGTTGTGCCCACATTCTTAACTTAATTGCTCAAAAGGGAATAAAAGGAGTTGATCCATCAATTATCAAGATTCGAGAGAAAGTTAAATATGTGAAGGGGTCTCAAGTACGAAAGCAAAAGCTTCTTGAATGTGTTAGCTGGGTGTCGAGTGGGAATAAGATATTAATTCAAGATGTGTCAACTAGGTGGAACTCAACTTATCTCATGCTTCAAAGTGTCATTCATCATCGTCAGGCATTCCAACATTTGGATTTAATTGATTCGAACTATAAGTATTGTCCTTCAAAAGAATAGTGGGAAAAGTAGAAAATTTTTGCTCAGTTCTCATTGTGTTCTATGATTCCACATTGATGTTTTGTGGAACCAATTACCCTGCAGCAAATTTGTATTTTCTAGCAGTATATTTATGTTACATATAATTGAAAAAACAAATAGAAGGGGATAATGAACACTTGAAAGCTATGGCAAGTAAGATGTGGTTGAAATTTGAAAAGTATTGGTCTGAATTTTGTGCAATTCTAGCTATTGCATGTGTGTTTGATCCGTGTTATAAGATGCCATTCATTAACTTTGCGTACACGAAGATTTACGGGGAAGGTTCTCTTGAATTTCATCGATTCAATAGCAAGTTGCAAAGTTTATTTGTGGCTTACAAGGCAAGGTCTTTTTTTAAACCTTCAAGTTTTACTACGTTAAGTAATGATCTTAATGCCATGAATGATGATAGCTTTGATACTATGGAAGCATTCAAGGTAAAAATCTTATTTTGTTTCTTTTATATAGTATGTTTTTGAGATTGTGGCTATGTTCTTATATTTCTTTTATATATATCATATTTCTTTTTAAAATGTTCTATGTTATGTGATTTAGGAATTCGATGAAATGACATTCAATGAATTTGGAAACAATTCGCAAAAGTGTCAATTGGAGCTTTCCTTAGATGAACCAAAGATGCCAAGACATATGAAGTTGGATATTCTTGACTTTTGGAAGTCAAATCAATTCCGTTATCCTGATCTAGCTTCAATGGCTCAAGATATATTGAGCATCGCGGTGTCAACTGTAGCTTTTGAAGCTTCTTTTAGTGTTGGGGGACGTGTACTTGACCAATATCTCTCTTCACTAAAGCCCGAGACTGCAAAAGCGATTATATGTTTGCAAGATTGGATATGTGAAGAAATAGAAGGTTATATTATTTTTCAATGTTTTCATATGTTTACTGTTATTTATCTTTAATATCTTAAGCTTTATAATTATAATACACTTCACTATTTTATTTATTATTGATAAAGATGGCAAAATGGATTTGGAGTGTATTACACAAGATATACTTAACTCGAGTGTGAATGAAGATCCATCGTCAGTCACTTGCTCGAACTCTGTTGGAAATTAAAGTACTCGAAGCCCCTTTTGCTTATTAAACTTGAATCTTTCTCTTTAGAAAAAGTATTTTTACTTATATGTGGACTTCATATAGCTTTGTAGTTGGGTTATTAAACTTGAATTTATCTCTTAAGAACTAGTATTTTTATTAAACTTGAATTCTTCACATTTCCTTGTGATATAACTCGATAATTAGGTTAGTATTCTACTATCTTATGTTGCTTGTATGGATCTTATTGTCAATCTATTAACAAATTCAACATGTCAATAAACACGTTAATGGACGAGTTGTGTTAAACAAGTTAATAAACGATCTAAATACGTCTCGTTTAGTAAACATGGTAAATTTGTCTTATACATGTTACATGTTTATTAAATGTATTGTGTCTGTGTTTACGTATAGCGACAAGTTTGATATTCGTGTCGTGTTCATGTTTAGGTTAATTGAGTCGTGACTCATTTACGAAACGACACGTTTACGACTCGCCGACACGAATTGTCACCTCTAGAGGCAATTGATTTGCTCTTGAAGTTTGTGCTATAGAAGTGTTCTAAAGCTTGCAACTCAAACTCCAGAACTGATTTTGGTGACTCTCACTTTAGGTTCTAAGAAACTTTGATTTCTTAATTTATTTGCACATAAATTATATTTTTTTGTTAGATTGTTGTGTGGAAATTGTTTGTAGTGTTCTTGAACACACTAGTCTTAGGTTTTGCGCTTAAACTTGAATTTTCAAACCCTAGGATTGATTTGAACAAGTTTTGGTCTTAATCTTTATTTTCTACAAAAATACTTGTTCATTTGCATTAAAACCGCACTCGTTTTAATCGATTTTGATTTGTCAGTTTCTAGACTAAGATTGGTGTTTAATTAGCGATTTTATTATCATCTTAGTCACATTCATACTTGCATGCATAAGAGTAGTTAGGCTCTAGAAGGCTTGTAAGTAATTGGACTTATCATCGATTTACCTGATAAAGCAAATTCTGATTGTATTCATCAATTATCATTAAGTTGTTGATTGTAAGACTTAGTGGTATCTATGTCAAGGGAAGACTTAGTTGAGGCTAGGCAAAAATGCTAGTTGAGGCTAGGAAGGAAGACCTAATTTGTGTTTAGGCTTTCTAGGCTTATAAACTTAGGTTGTAACACTTATTGGTAATATAAGTGGGGTTGAAAATCTTAATCGGGGAGGTTAGGTAATGGATGTAGATCAGTTGGGTCGAACCACTATAAATCATGTGTCTCATTTCCATCTCCTCTACCTCCTTCACTATTGCATTACATAGTTATTTATTACTTGTGTGTGTGTTGAGTATTGGTATTCACTAAAAGTTTTTAAAAAAGAAATAACTTCTCGGTACACCTAATTCACGCCCCTCTTAGGTGTAGTTTCAAGGACCCATCTCACTAAGCCCTTACTTAACCTAATTACCCTAATTAGGTCTCTACCCCTTTTATATCAAATTCAACATCAAAATACGATTCATTCCAATCCTTTATAATACTCCAAAATTAAATTTAGGTCTTTTAAACTCCGGAGTTCTTGATTTATTTATTTTGAGCAAATTAAGAAATCATACGGAATATCCTTCATATTTTATAAAAGTCTCGGCAACACTTCCCCTAAAAGTGGACTGTCGGCACAAAAACCTAATAGATAACAAGATTTAGGAAATGCCTAAAAGGACTCACAACTCCCCGCTGTTCACAATATATATATATATATATATATATATATATCAATCTTAATTTAAAATACCAAACCAAGTGACTTCTAAGTTCATGCTTACAACTTCCAAATCTTAACTTAATAACTCTATAAATCATATAAACATCAATATGAATCATAAACTAAATTAAACTCTCTTAAGTTATCTCAAACCATTTTCTAATCATTTTAGAACCAAATCATGACCTACTCTCACCCCGGAAACCCAAAACAATAAATATAAACAATTTACAACGAGAAATAAAACTTTAAAGTCATCACCAAAGACTTCAAGCTTGTTTGTCCTTTCTGATCTTCGCGAAATCCTGACATTATAAAAACAACTTGAAAATGTCAGGCAACTAACTTCTTACATTGACATGTACTCCTGCAAATGTAAGTCTGAATACATGGAGACATGTAAATTGCATTTCCAAATAAATAAACGAATTCAATTTTTTTTGTTCAAGGTTCACATACAGGTTGGCTGACCTAAATATGAATCTAAAACAATAATAAAAGTCCAATGCATGCTCCCGGAATCAACATTTCCTACTTATAGATTTAATCGCATCTAATCTATTTCACCTAGACAGGATACTTAGTCTCGACTAGATTTACTCGGACCTTATCTACTTCACCTAGGTGGGATACCTCATCGAGACTGAACTTGACAATGTGACATGTATGTCATGTATGCATGACCAAGAATAATGTGAAATGCAATGCAGACTAAATTTACAAATGTAGTTGCAAGAATAAATCATTAAATATTAGAGGTCACCATATGGTTTACTTATAGTCAAACCACCTGAAAGTTGATTTTGAAGCCTTACACTCGAATCCACAAGTTTAACGCCTTTCCATAAAACCTACAAGTCCATAATGATTTTTTAACATCCCATTTTAGTTTAACAACTTTAATTTACTCTAAAAATATCTATTTGAAAACTCTTTAGGGACTTTCATATTAATTTCATTCTGACACTTCAAACCTATTTTCAACTCATAACAGGATTAAACTCATTTTCAAAATCACCATGGAGTTAAAATCACCTTCAAACTTCGACAAACCTTTTTAAAATCCCCAAATGACCTTCACACCTTCTTTTTCATGTTTTTCAACTTTTATTAGGTCCTAAATCACCTATTAGATTCCAAATAGGGTTTCAACCACCTATTTTTCTTCACAATAACCCACAACTCACCTATGCATTTCAGATTGAGATTTATAACTCAATTATAAACCTGTAAACTATGCCTAATCCAAACTTTGATTAGGAACCTTAATGAGCCTCCATTTGTCTCATTTAGTCACAAATCATTAAACTCACTACATTACCAATCAAGGTCATTCATATTCGTTGAATCACCAATTAATTCAACTTACTATACCAATTTCACAGTTAGGGACTTAAACAAATCTCCATTTCATCAACCAACAAAACACAAAAACATGAACCCAATTATCAACGAAACCTCAAGGAACGCATTAACAATTCAAAGCCTATCAAAACTCATGAATCGATCCCAAAACTAATTTAACTTAACTCCAAACACCAAAACATCAATCAACAGTTCATATTCAATATATGAACATCGATTTCCAACTTTATCACTAAATTTTCCATTTTTTCTTCAAAACTCTTTCCCCGAGTGCAATGGCATAGGCCAAGGTGGGGCTTGACCTTGCCATTCACTCGACTTGCCCTTGGTGACCTGGGGCAAATCCAAGTTACCCCAGGGATCGGCCTAAGCGGTGCCCAAGCCTTCCTTGGGTTTGGTAGAGCCATGTCGTACACTTCTGCCCTGCCTTGGCATGGCACGCCTGGGGAGCCCTGCCTTGCCATGGCAGGGACGCCTTAGGCAGTGCACTTGCACTGCCCAGGGATAGGCCTCTCAAATACAATAACAACAATAGTCATATGTTGTTGTCCTTCATGGTCATCGCCTACCATCACCCCCAACTGAATCCATCAATACCACAATCATTTCACAAAAACCAATTTATATAGCCAGCAATTAACTGAACCAAAACTCTATTTCGAATCTAAAAGTTCACCTTAATTGAGAACTGATTTCCCCTTCTTCACCGTGATTGTGTTCACACTAGCGAGCGAGAGAGATAACAAGCTTGAGGGACCGATTTCCAGAGAGAAAGAGAGAGTGGAGATGTGAGGCGTAAATAAGGAGAAAAAAGAGACGAAATGGATAAGACGCTGGAGAAAAGATATCGGATGTAGAGTTATATATATATATATATATATATATATATATGTTGCAGTGTATTGTGTTGTATCACATTGTATGTATGCTGTTGTATATTATATCATAGGCTTATGTTAGTTTCTTACAGTCAGTTACATCAAGGGTGTGTAATGTACACCATCTATATAAGTACATTGTACAATGTAAGTTTGATGTATTATACAGATTGTTTTTCTGATCTGTTCTTGATTTGTTCTTGATCACTCTGTGTGTTCTTGATCTCTCTGTTTGTTCATGGTATCAGAGCAAGTTTTTTTAATGTTCGATCTGGTTTTTTGAGATTGTTTGCACTTACTGATGCAGGAATTGATTGTAATCTTTAGCAGTCATTTCTTGTTTTTTGATTTATGAGTAATCATGGCTACTATCCATGGTTCTTCGAGTTCTTCAATTCGAAATGGAGCTGGAAAAGGTGCTGATTCAGGAGAATATGGCGTAGAGAGTTCATATTTCCTTTAGAGTTCTGATCATCCTGGTATGATCTTAGTTTCAAATCCTCTCACTAGTTCAAACTATCTTTCTTGAAGTATAGCGATGTTGATAGCACTGGGAGCAAAAACAAAGCTAGGTTTCATTGATGGTCGATGTTTGAAGCCTGAATCAACTGATTTCGCTCTTGATAGATGGATTAAGGTGGACTATATGGTAACTTCTTGGATCTTGAATTCAATTTCTAAAAAAATTGTTGAAGCTTTCCTTTACACTACTTCGTCTCTTGATTTGTGGATTGAATTGAAAGAGAGGTATGGAGAATGCAATGGACCACTTTTATATCAAATCAAACGAGATATTTCATCTATCAATCAAGGAGATCTCTCTGTCTCTCAATATTACACAAAGCTTAAGAAACTATGGGATGAACTGAATTGTTTGGTTCTTTTACCTTCTTGTGAGTGTGGAGCTGCAGCAAAGATAGCTGCTCTTGAGTCTAATGATAAACTGATGTAGTTTCTGATGGGCTTAGGTGAGGTGTATGATCATATTTGTAATCGAATCCTAGTAATGGATCCTTTACCAAATATAAACAAAGCATATTCTATGATTCTTAGAGTTGAGAAACAGAAGGAGGTTCATGTGAGCTACTCACCTGTCCTGGATACAGCTATGATCTTGAAAACTAACAGAGTTCTTACTGGTTCATCTGGTGGAAATAAATTTGCTGGTAAAGGGAATCACAAGAAGTTTGTTAACAAAGATGGTCTATTTTGTGATCATTGTAAGGCAAAAAGGCATACCAAAGAAACTTGTTTTAAACTTCACGGAGTTCCATATTGGTACAAGAAAGAGCTTGAAAAGAAACAGGTTGCTAATGGTTCTAAATCCTTTGTGAACATGATGGAATCACCTCGGATATACCAGATGCGGGAGCATTTCAGTTTGAAGATTTCCAGACTAATATTGCAACTATGATACAACAAGGCATTGAAAGTTTCATGAAAGGGAAATATATTTCAGCTGAAGATGTCTATGCTCGTGTGAACTCTGCTGTTTCTGAGTTTACAGGTAGTTCACTGAAACATACTTATAATTTTAATACATCCTTTGGTACAGATGCTTGGATTGTGGATAGTGGGGCAACAAATCATATATGCATCAATTATGATTTGCTTGTTAATATCACTGCCTTGGCTAAACCTGTTTCAGTTTGTTTACCTGATGGTCATACTAAACAAGTTACTAGTACAGGAGATGTATATCTCAGTTCAGACATAGTTCTTGCTTCTTGTCTACACATAAACTCATTCAAATACAATCTTTTATCAGTTAGTAAGCTCATTTCTTCTACTAAAATGACAGTTGAGTTTTATCCATCCTTTTGTGCTATACAGAACATTGAGCATTCTCAAGTTCTAGATGTGGGAAGGATGATTGGAGGTCTTTACATCTTAGATTCCAGCTCCTTCAATAAAGATGTCATTTACTCATTTGTTTCTCCTTCAGTGTTATCATTAGCTTGTTGTAATAATGCTAATGCTAATTTTTCTTGGCATCATCGATTGGGTCACCCTTCTGTTGTTGTAACAAAACATCTTGATTTGTTACTCAAAAACTCTTCAATTGAAAAATGTGATGTACCTTGTGATGTTTGTCACATGTCTAAACAATGTATACTTGTTTTTCCACTGAGTTCTATTCAGTCCACTTTTCCTTTTCAATTGTTTGCATATGGATGTTTGGGGACCATATAAGCAATCGTCTCTTCAAGGAGCTCATTTTTTCTTAACCATTATGGATGATTATAGTCGGTTTACATGGATTTTCTTGATGAAGTATAAGTCACTGACGGGAAATATCATCAAGCAGTTTCTCTATTTTGTTCACAATCAATTTAAGGCATCTGTCAAAACCATTAGAACTTATAATGGTACTGAATTCTGCAATCAAGATTGTCAAGCTTTGTTTTTTGGTTTGGGAATTATGCATCAAAGGTCTACACCTTATACTCCTCAGCAGAATGGAGTAGTTGAACATCGTCATTTGATACAAGTCACAAGAGCTCTCATTTTTCAATCTGGTCTATCAAAAAAAATTTGGGGTGATGCTGTACTTACTGCTACCTATCTTATTAATCGATTACCTTCTCAGTTGTTGAATTGGAAATCTCCTTATCACCTATTATTTGGACAAATTCCAGACTATCTCTCATTGAAGACTTTTGGTTGTCTATGTTTTGCTACTAATGTCTCTCCAAGTAAAACCAAGTTAGACACAAAAGCTATTAAATCCATTTTTCTTGGTTATTCCCCTGGACAAAAGGCTTACAGGCTGTACAATTTGGCAACCCATACTTGTTTTGTTTCGAGAGATGTGATTTTCTTTGAAAAACAATTTCCTTTGTAGACTAACCCTTCAGGTTCTGATTGTCCTTTGCCTATACATTTTAATGAAATGTCTGATTCTTTAAAAGATGTACATGGTTATGCTGCTATGCCATGTTCCATAGTGTCCCTTGTTGAGACTTCATCCTGATGCAGTACCTACTGATGTTGCCATGCCTGATCCTTCCATGCCTACTACTGTTAATGAGCTCCCTGAAAATTTTCCTCCATCTGATGTTGATCCTATGATGACCCCTAATGAAGTTGTTGCTCCTTTTTTGCCTCTTGCTCCTCGCAAAAGTCTTCGTGCTCTTCACAAGCCTCTTTGGATGAATGATTTTGTTTTGAATAATGTTCAAATCAATGATCACTGCATTACTGCTGAACCTGTTCTTTCTACTGGTGCACCTCCAACATTTCTTTTCATTCTTCTCATATTACTGATGATTACAAGTATTTTCTAGCAGTTGTTTCAACTATAAAAGAGCCTACTTGTTATGATCAAGCTAAACATGACCCTGTCTGGGTTTCAGCTATGAATAAGAGACAAGCATTTGAGGAGAATGGTACTTGGAGTCTAATAAACCTTACCTCTAACAAAAGGGCCATAGGTTCCAAGTGGGTTTACAAGGTGAAACTCAATCCTGATGGTAAACTAGACAGATGCAAAGCACATTTGGTTGCAAAGGGATTCAATCAAATTGAAGGAGTTGATTATACAGATTCATTTTCTCTTGTAGCCAAGAATGTAACAGTGAGGATTGTCTTAGCTTTGGGTGCTGCTCGCAACTGGGTTTTACATCAGTTGGATGTTAATAATGCCTTTTTACATGGTTATCTTGATGAAGATGTTTACTTATATGGTCTTAAGCAGGCTTCTAGACAATGGAATCATGAGTTTACTTCTCAACTTCAATCTTTTGGTTTTATCCAATCTGCTCATGATCCTTGTTTGTTTACATATAACATTGATGGCCATTTTCTAGTGTTATTAGTTTATGTTGATGATGTTCTTCTCACTGGCACTTCTCTTGAGATGCTTACCAATGTTAAGGCATTTCTTCACAAGTTGTTCACCATCAAAGATCTAGGCCAAGCTCGTTATTTCTTGGGCTTAGAGTTGGTTAGATCTTCTTCAGGGCTTTATGTTTATTACATAAATATGTCCTTGATTTACTTCATGATGCTGGTCTTACTTTTGCTAAACCAGCTACCACTCCTCTTCCTCGTGACTGCAAATTTGATGATGCAGATTCACCTTTGTTACTTGAAGCTGATCGATATAGACGATTGATTGGTCGTCTTCTTTACTTGGGCTTCTCTCGTCCTGACATTACCTATGCCACACAACAATTAAGTCAGTTTGTTCAAGCTCCCACTGAAAAACACTGGTCTGGTGCTATTCACATTCTCAAATACCTTAAGAGTACTCCTTCTCAGGGGTTGTTCTTCCCTATTCAGTCTGATCTTAATCTATTTGCCTATTGTGATTCTGACTGGGCTGCGTGTCCTTTCTCACGAAAATCTCTCACTGGTTATTGTGTATTCTTGGGTTCTTCTTTGATCTCTTGGAAAACAAAAAAACAGGCTATTGTTTCTAAGTCATTTGCTAAAGCTGAATATAGGTGTATGTCTTCCACAGTTTGTGAACTGTTGTGGGTCTCTTATATTCTTAAGGACTTGTGTGTTTGTATATCTCTTCATATACCTTTATGGTGTGATAATCAAGTTGCAATTCATCTATCTGCCAATCCTATTTTTCATGAAAGAACAAAACATTTGGAGATTGATTGTCATCTGGTTCGCCATCAGTTCAAGCTTGGTTTTGTTCTTCCCCAGTATATTCCTACTCGTTTGCAACTGGCTGATTTTTTTACCAAATCTTTGCCTGCTCCATTGTTTTCTGAATTGTTATCCAAAATGGGTTTATGTGACTGGCATAGACTTCCAACTTGAGGGGGGATGTAGAGTTATATATATATATATATATGTTGCAGTGTATTGTATTGTATCATATTATATGTATGTTGTTGTGTATTATATCATAGGCTTATGTTAGTTTCTTACAGTTAGTTACATCAAGGGTGTGTAATGTACACCCTCTATATAAGTACATTGTACAATGTAAGTTTGATGTAATATACAGATTGTTTTTTTGATCTGTTCTTGATTTGTTCTTGATCACTCTGTGTCCTTGATCTCTCTGTTTGTTCATATCGAGTGTCCGAGAAAGGAATTGAAGATGACCGATGAGGAAGATGAAGATTAAATGGGGTAAGGTTCGAACCCCTAATTTAGGGTTGCAAATGAGTAGGGGAATATTCGTGTACAGGTACGAGGATTTTAAATGGCGACGGGGTTGAAGATTGGTACAAAATCTCATACCCGCACCGGTATGGATACGGTATGGGTAATAAAATATACTCACGGGGATCCTCATATATTAATTTATACACCATATGATATTTATTATTTATATATATACCATATGATATTTATATATAAATGTTACATAATATTACATAGGTTCCACTCCGAAATACTCGTACATATAACCATAAATCTCTTAATGAAATTTATAATTTTAATTTATTTGGTTAATTAATAACTATATGTTTTGTTTTGAATTGTTTGCAACTATATTTATATTTTAGAATTTTAGGATCAAAAGTACTGAAAAAAATTGATGACTTGGTGGTTTAAAGAGATAGTGACTTTAAAGAATATTTTGAATTTGAACTTTTCGTTTTTGCATATGCCAATAATTTTTGTAGAAACTTAATAATAAGTGTTAGCACTTAGTAGTTAGAATTTTTTTTTGCATGATATGTTGATTTTTTTTATTTTTGTTGGAATTTCAACAATTGTGTTATTATGTATATATATTTGACACGTTATTTATTACAATTCTTTTTTTGAGAATCCCTGCAGGGATCCCCAATGGGAAATGGAATGGGAAAAAAAAATTCCTGATGAGGATTCCCTATCCCTGCAAAAATCCCCATGAAAATCCCCATCGAGATCTCCAATGGAGAATGAAATAGGTAAAATATTTTACCCACCAAGATTTTATGGGTATGGGGATGGGTATGAGATTTCATTCCCAAATAGGTATGGGTATGGGTGATAAATTTTTTATTGGTTATGGGTATGGGAATGAAGACCTCATCCCCTACCCTATCCATTTGCATCCTTGCCCCAATTCCATCTCCCACTATTAAATGGTTTTGGATATGTTAATGACTTATTTGCCCTTTCCACTTATTTATTCACTTTACAACTCCACTGCCCTTTTGGGTAATTTTGCACTTTTCTTTTATTTTTCATATTTATCTCTGTATTTATACCCGAATTAAACTCTAGAAAACACCCTAATTTTACAAAAAAAATAGATAAAATACCAATTCAACTTGATATTTCACGGCGAATAAAGTATAATACACCGACTAAGCACACGACACATAAAAATAATATTTTTAAGTTATGATCTATTGTCCGTAATGTGTGGGTCCCACCTCGGATTCTTAAATTTCAAATAAATTCCAAAAATACTTTATTAGTCGCTAATCAAATTTATGAAATTCTCAGATTTCATAGATATCAGACTCAACAGCTTGAAGGTTTTATTGAAATTGTCGGCAAAATCCCAGGAGCATTGAGACGAAATTGGTGCAGGGCCACTCCAGCAATGTGGCCACCGACATGGGAAATATATCAAAATCGCTGACAGAATCATTGTTAAACTATAACAATCAAAACCAAGGACCCAAAGACCTAGTCTCTAATGCATGTTGTAAAATGACATTGTTGTAGACATCGCTAAATGAGCGACATGACGAGCGACGCATTATTTCGAGAATCGCTAAGGAGTCAATGCAGAGAATTCCAGTGACGTAGCCAGCGAAGCACATGATGACGACTAGTTTCATAATATTTATATAAATTATGGCTTTGTTTGGTTAGAGGTAGAGTTAACTCCCGGGAGATAATTTAGAGGGGAGTTGGGAACTAATCTTGTTTGGTTGCCTAACTTCCCTCCAAGTTATCTCCCAACTCTAAGGGTGAGAGATATCTCCCCCGCCCCTAGAGGAGTTACCTCCCTGGATTTTGTTGACACAATTAACCCTTATTATTTGCTTATTTATTACCCATATAGACCTTATCCATCTCTCTTATTTGAAGGGTATTTATGTCAATTCTTATCTTTTGTTGTTAAAAAATTTGCAACTTTCTTGCAAGTTTAAAGTTGAACCAAACATGAAAATATAAGAAAATATGATCTTTTACTCCGCTCACACTGTAAGTTGACAAAAACGAACCAAATGAGACCGTAAAAGAGAATATTAACGTAACTTCGGTTGGGCACATGCTTGTTAAGATTAAATATGGAAGGAATAGTTGATTGATTAATTAATTGATTGATTCCATAATGTGAGCCTATGTATCTCTATAAATATAGAGTGTTGTAACTCGAGAAGTATGAATGAAAATATAATCTCTCCTTTCTCCCGTGGACGTAGGTCATAGATCGAACCACGTAAAATATTGTGTTTGTTTTTATTTTTTTTTCTTTTTCTTAAATTTTACATGGTGTCGAGATGAAGGTTTTTCGTCGTGTTCGTTTTCTCCTCAATTAATCAACTTATTGTAAAAGATGGAGTCATCGGAAAAAAATGGAGATGTCATGATAGTAACCATGGAGTTTGAAGGTAAGGCTTTAAAGACTTTTGTATCTGTTAATAATAGTGCATGGATAATTGATTATGGTGCTACTAATCATATGACTTTTGATTCAGAGTAAGTCTCAAACCTCAAGTCTTCACAACAAGTTGTTTTTGTAGCAAATGGCCATAAAATCCAAGTTGTTGGAGAAAGATCCTTAACTCTTACTGATAAATTCAGTTTGGATTCTGATTTTCTTGTTCTCTCTTTAAAATTTAGTATCTTATCGATTTCTCAAATCACATCATCCTTATCATGTGTTGTTATTTTTTTGTCCAACTTTTGTGAATTTAAGGATATCTAAACTAGACAAATGATTTGGTTATGGTGTTAAGCAATGAGAATTATATTACTTAGACATGTCATCAAAGTTTTCCAACAAGGGGCAGCGAGCATTGATTACAGATGGATCTAAGGAAGTGAAACAAAAATTTGAAATTTGGTTATGGCATTAAAGGTTGGGTCACGCATCATTTAGGTATTTAAAAAAATTATTTCCAAATTTGTTTTTGAAATGTGATATTTCAAGCTTTCATTGTGATACTTATGAAAAGCAAAAATCCATCGTGTCTCATTTCCTTTAACCTTAAATAAAACTCCACTTCCTTTCATGATTATACATTCTGATGTTTAGGGGCCATCAAAGATAAAAACTTTGGGTAGGTCATGGTGGTTTGTCATTTTCATTGATGATTGTACTAGAATGACTTGGTTGTATTTGATGAAGTCAAAAGATAAAGTGGATTTGTTATTTCAAAAGTTTCATAAATTTGTCGAAACTCAGTAGAATGCCAAAATTTAAGTTTTGTGCAGTGATAATGGTGGAGAATATCAAAGTTCAACACTTCAAAAATATTTCTAGAAAACAATGGAGTTGTTCATTAAACCACTTGTGCGAATACCCTTCAACAAAATGGAGTTGCGGAGTGAAAAAATCGACATATATGGGAAGTTGTTCGGGCTTCTCTAATAGAAGCACATATGCCGATTGAATTTTAGGGGGAAGCAATCACTTCTGCAATTTACTTAATTAAATGAGTACCTTCTAGCACACTCGAATTTCGCACACCTCTTCAAGCTATGACAAATGTCATAATTTCTCCCATCATCTCAAATGTGTCTCCATGTATTTTTGGATGTATAGGATATGTACACCTTCACAAACACCAATACACAAAACTAACTTCTCAAGCATTACATTGTGTATTTGTTGGATATGTATCACACCAAAAAGGCTATCGATGTTATCATCCTCCGACACGTCAAATGTTTGTTATTATGGATGCAGTGTTTCATGAAGATATGATGTATTTCTCTTGTGAGTCTGAACTTCAGATGGAGCATAACAAAGAAATTCAGACTTTTCATTATGAAATTCATTTCCATGAATAAGATTATCCCGTTGTTAAAGAAGGAATGCGCGAAGTAGTCATGAAGAAATGGACGACCAAGAAGAGATTGCGAAATTGGATGCGTCACTTGAACCAAATGATGCAGAGGAAATACGAGGCAATGAAGTTACTTCAACTTTTGAATCAGTAAGTATCAAAGATACACCAAACCAATCGTTGTCTTTTGAGGGTATTCTTAATCCAATCCTTGAACCAACAAGAAAACAATTACCAGATAATTACACTAGAGGTATTCCAAAACCAACATATGAACCCAAGTTGTCTAGTAAGGCGAAATACTCCATGAGTAATTATGTGTCTAACCACCGGTTATCTGAATCAAATAAGTCATTTTTTAATCAATTATATGTTGTATCTATTCCTAACAGTGTGCAGGAAGCTTCAGCCAATCCTAGATGGAAAGCTGCTATGAATGAAGAAATAAAGGCTTTGCAGAAGAATGAAACTTGGGATCTTGTGGAATGTCCACAAGGAAAGAAAGCAATTAGGTGTCGATGGGTGTATACAATAAAATAATAGGCAGATGAAATTGTTGAACGCTTTAAACTGAGGCTGGTTGCAAAAGGGTACACTCAAACATTTGGGATCGATGACACGGAAACATTTGCACTTGTAGCTAAAATCAACACGGTACGGGTTTTATTATCATTAGCTGCAAACTTGGATTGGCCGCTACAACAATTTGATGTGAAGAATGTCTTTCTTCATGGAGAGTTGTCGGAGGAAGTATACATGGATCTTCCACCAGGATGCATTGTGACAGAAAAACAAAAATACAAGATATGTAAATTAAAGAAATCATTATATAAGCTAAAAAATCTCCTCGAGCATGGTTTGGAAGGTTCACTAAATCAATGAAAGCTTTTGGCTATCGTCAAAGCAATTATGGCCATACTTTGTTCCTAAAAAGGGAACATGATAAGATCACAACACTCATAATATACATTGATGACATGGTGGTAACAGGGAACGATCCTAATGAAAGAAAGGCCCTACAAGAATATAATCTAAAGAATTTGAATTGAAAGATTCAGGATCTTTAAAATAATTTCTTAGTATTAAAGTTTTCTAGAACAAGTGCAAGAATCTTGTGATGGCCCCAATTTCCCACAAACTGGGCCTCGCCCGGCCTAAGCCCACGTGGATCTCCGAGCCAGTCTCGCAAAGTCAACGCAGGCCTAGTCAGCCTTCTGATCTATTTATATAAATAAATTCATAATTTTTAAGTACATATATTTTTTATTTTTTAAGTTTAACAAGTTAGCGAAAGCAATTAATATGTTAAATAGCTCACAATAAAGTAAAAGAGTCGGACATCCTAAACGTGGAACCATGTAAACATGTATATTCAAGTATATCTTATGTCAAGTGTTATAGCTAGGCAAAAATGATATACAAGTCATGTGTATCTCTCAACCCAAACAAGTATCCCAAGTGTGATAACAACATATATAAATAATACAAAAAGTAAAAAACCTACAAAAGTATGTAGATGAGGGCTGCTCCGATATCCTCAAAGTAGATCGCCAAGTGTCGGTGTCTTGCCCTTGCTTCACTTCGGATCTGCAATCGGTTAAACACAAGAATGTTGCGTCCAGTGAGTAAGCCAGTAGGATCTAAACAGTAATTCAAAATAAATAAAACAGTCTAAAAGTCATGCGGGTAAAAAGAAAGATATGGAATGCATGATAATAAGACTGTAAAAATGAAAATACAACAAAAATGAGTGTCAAAAGAAATAATAGAGAGGTGCCTAAGTTGTCCAAGACCACCGAGTGCGGGTGCCACAAGGTCAGGGTCATAGAGTCGCGGCAATGTCACGCAGACTCGAGTTCTAGGACGCGACATCGCCTGTTGTACCTAGACGGTCACGAATGAGAGATATCAACGGTGCCCCGGATAAAACACATATCATTCCGACCAAATACTTCAGTGACTCGAGGTCATGGCCCCAGTTGCAAGCCAGTAGCCACTCCAATCAAAGACACTATCATGACTCGCTTGGCCCTCGGACACTCATAGATGGGTGGGAATTCCAAGAAAGGGACACAATACAATATCAATACAATACAAGCTCAAATGAACTATTGTGCATTTCCTAGCTGGTTTTACTTACCTCCGATTCCGCGCTATCACGCCCTCGTGACTCTTACACGCTCCCAAAACTGACACCCGGTACCCGACACTGGTCTCTTAGGCTCCTTGTATCAATTTACATTAAATTAGGCGTGTTCGAGCCTATTGAATAACGTTTAGGTTTTTAAATCCACAACTTGTTCAAAATATTAAAATCGTAGCTGTGGCACGCTTTTCGAGGGAGATTTTAGGAGTAAAAATTCCATGAAAACCTCAAAACCAACTTTCCTATAATGTCCTCAATTTTTTTCTATTTTTCCTACATTTTTCTGAATTTTCTTGAATTTTTCGTATTTTTATATGATTTTCTATTATTTATTTTGTTTTATCATATTTTTTTATTTAAATGGTTTAGGTTGCTAGACCGGGTCCGGTTCGGCTTCGATTCGGGCAATTTGAACCGGTTCGATCCGGCCCCACTGAGTGGCTCTACTTTAACCGGGATGGGCCTATTTTGCTGGCCTCCCCACCCCCCGATTCGCATGAACGAATAGAGAGCAAATGCTCTCTGTTCGTTCATCACCTCCCAAAATATTTTTTTTCTTTCCTTCTTTTTCTATTTCTTTCTTTCTTTCTTTCTTTCTTTCTTTCTTTTTCTCTATTTCTTTCTTTCTTTCTTTCTCTATTTCTTTTCGTCCTCCATTAAAGGACCAATAATCACAATAAATTTGCATCCTCTAGCAGACATTAAAATCTCAAATCCATACACATTAGCTACATGAAGTTCAAGGAATGTAAAAATTGAAGAGTTAACTACTTGAAATTAAACAAATGCAAAGATTAAAGTGAAGATTAACTTACTTGAATTTATCTTTCTTTCTGTTGTTCTTCCTCTCTTTTCCAACAAAAATAGAAACTCCTCAAAACCCACACACACCCATCAATTTCTCTCTCTCTTATCTACTCCCACTTTCCACGCTCACTTATCACACTCACTCCACCAACAAGTGACGCATGTCCAATTTAGGAATTGTTTATTTTGCCCTCAACAATTAATTAATTCATTTACTCACATCATTGCATATAATTTTAAACCTTAAACACTTTTTTTATCAAACTATGGCCCCATACTCATAACGCACACTTCTCAAGAAGTCACCTCACTCATAACCCGACGAACGAAATAAAATAATTAAATTGCGTGCATTTTTTTAAATAGGTAATACACAAATCACCGAAAAATAAAAAATACATCGGTGTCGACTCCCGAAGGTTAACCGAGTGTGTTACGTAATGGCGGTCTAGGTCATATTCTAAGATGCCACTTGGCACGGGTTATAATTTTAGGGTCGTTACAGCCTTCCCTACTAATAAGAATTTTGTCCTCGAAATTAAAATAACTTGGAGTAAGGCTTAACGGAATCAAAATAGATATGAAAAGTTTTTGCGCATATAAGACTCTAGTTCCCAAGTCAGCTCCTCAATTGACGAGGACCGACGGGATGTCTTTATTCTTCAGTCTCTTCACCTGACGGTCTAATATCTGAATAGGCTGCTCCTCGTAATGATGTCATCTCTCAGATCTATCTGACGCAGATCCACCATTGGTCGTACGTCTCCTCTCGACCTCTCCAGGCGAAGCATCGAAATATGAAATACTGGGTGGATCCCGGATAACTGAGGTGGTAACTATAACTCATATGCAACATTGCCGACTCTCCTATTGACCTTGAAAGGACCAATGAATCTCGAAGCAAGTTTTCCTTTGATTCCAAATCTCTTGTGACCCTTCAAAGACGATACCTTCAAATACGCATAGGCTCCCTCATCATACTCTAACTCACTATGGTACTTGTCGTAATATTTCTTCTGTCTCTCCTACTCACCCTTCAAACGTAGTCTGATATGTCATATTTTCTCTATGTGATCCACCACAATCTCTATCCTAATAACTGCCACATCTTCGGGCTCTGCCCAACATGATGGAGATCTGCATGGCCTGCCGTAGAGTGCCTCAAACGGTGTCATCCCAATACTGGCCTGATAACTATTATTATAAGCAAAGTCACACAGATGAATATACTGCTCCCAATAACCATCGTACTCCAGCACACACATACGAAGCATATCCTCTAACACCTGAATTAACCATTCTGACTGTCCATCTGTCTTGTGGATGATAAGTTGTACTCAAATCTAATCTAGTGCCAAATAATGCCTACATGCTCTGCCAAATCTGTGATGTGAACTGTGATCCTCTATTTAACACGATGGATAATGGAGCTCTGTGTAACTTGACAATATCTCGCTCGTACAAAGCAGCTAACTTATCCACCTTATGTGTTGTCCATACTGGTAAGAAGTGTGCGGACTTAGTCAGTCTATCCATAATCACCAAGATGGTATCATGGCCACATTGAAATCGAGGTAATCCACTGATGAAATCCATGGCAATATGCTCCCACTTCCACCGAAGAATGGGAAATGGTTGTAATAATCCTTCGGGTCTCTGATGCTCAGCCTTAACTCGTTGGCATATCTCACACGCTTGAACGTAATCACTAACATCAGTCTTCATCTCGGCCACCAGAATAGATGACGCATATCCGCATACATCTTTGTCCGACCTGAATGAACCGTAAAACGTGAACGGTGAGCCTCCTGAAGTATCTCATCGCGAATCTCAGCCACTGATGGAATCCACAGTCTTCCTTTAAATCTCAGGCATGAGTCTAGAGACTCCAATCCGGGTGATTAAGACTCTAAGCTAACTCGCTAAACTTTTGGTACTGCTCATCTGACTGCTGACCCTCAAGCACACTCTGTATAGACACTGTCTGAGTCCTCATCTACCCACAAATCAACACTCTGGTAGTGGTCGGTATATCAACTGAATTCATCGACTCGGTTACCTCGAGTAACCCATGTTCGTGTGTTATGTGGCAAGTCACTATCTTTAGGTCTGCTCCTCTCCGACTCAATGAGTCTGCTACGACATTGGCCTTCCCTGGGTGATACTCCAAAAAGAAGTCATAATCCTTGAGGAACTCTAGCCAACGCCTCTGTCTCATATTAAACTCCTTCTAAGTGAAGAGGTACTTCAAACTCTTATGGTCAGTTAATAGTATGAATCTCTCTTAGTAGAGGTAATGACGCCAAATCTTCAATGCAAAAACCACTGCTGCTAACTCCAAGTCGTGAGTAGGGTAATTCTTCTCATGAATTTTCAACTATCGGGACGCGTAAGCTATCGCTCTACCATCCTACATCAAAACACAGCCCAAACCGACTTTAGAAGCATCGATATTCACCTCAAAATCTTTTCCCAACTCTAGTAATACTAATACCGGCGTGGTAGTTAATCGTTCCTTCAGAGTCTGAAAAGCCTGCTCACAACTATCATTCCACTGAAATTTGACTTCCTTCTTCGTTAATTGTGTCATCGGCGCAACGATCTTGGAAAAATTCTGAACAAACCGTCTGTAGTAGCCCACAAATCCTAGAAAATTACGAATATTTGTCACTAACGTCGATATAAGCCAATCAATCACTGCTCTAATCTTAGCGGGATCCACTGACACTTCGCTAGCTCTGACAATATGCCTAATAAACCTGAATTCAGTGAGCCAAAACTCGCACTTACTGAACTTAGCGTACATCTATACTCCCTCAAAGTCTATAGGACTATCTGAAGGTGTAGCTCGTGATCCTCACGAGTCCTAGAATATATGAGAATGTCGTCGATGAACACTATCACGAATCTATCCAAATACTCTCTCAATACTCGGTGCATAAGATCCATGAACATCGTTGGGGCATTCGTCGGCCTAAAAGGCATGACGGTGAACTGGTAATGCCAATATATCATGCAAAAAATAGTCTTCTCCCTATCCTCATCTCGAATCCTCAATTGGTGGTATCCCGATCTCATATCAATATTCGAGAACCACTGTGCTCCTATTAGCTGATCGAACAAGTCATCAATACGTGGGAGTGGATATTTGTTCTTCAATGTGACTCTGTTGAGCTGTCGGTAGTCAATGCAAAGTCTCAAATTGTCGTCTTTCTTTTTGACAAACAGTATTGGCGCTACCCAAGGTGACATGCTCGGACATACAAATCCCAACTTTAACGACCATCTAGCTGGGTCCTTAACTCTACTAGCTCCTTAGGAGCCATCGTGTACGGTGGAATCAATATGGGTTTGGTCCCCGTGACCAAATCTATGGTTAAGTCAATCTCTCTGGATGGTGGTAATCCTGGTAGCTATGCGGGAAAAACATCTAAAAACTCGCATACAACAGGCACCTTCTCCATCCTCGTCTTAACTCTTTCGGTCATACTCAAAATACTAGCAAAAGTCTTGAGATCTGAACTCGTGCTCACTTTGGCTCAGGTGATCGATAACGTGGTCGAAGTCCCCTGAAAACTAAACTTTGCTCGGTCTGGAAGCCGAAACGTAACCACCTTGCTGAAACACTCAAGCTGTGCGTGGTTCGCGGCTAACTAATCCATGCCTAATAAGGCATCAAACTCTAGAAACTACAATACCTTCAAGTCTACGTGAATCTCCTGGTCCTCTATTTTAACTGGGTAGTCAACACATAGTAAGTTTGGGTATATCTTATCCCCAGCAACTGTGTTAAGGACCAAGGGTTGCTCTAGCCTAATAGGTGTCAATCCCAACTCATCAACCATACGACCCGAAAGAAAAGATATTGTAGACCCCGAATCAATCATAGTATGCATAAATCGGATGCAAATATAAATCATACCCTCGATAAGGTTACGGGTGGCAGCTGGTCTGGTGCAGTGATGGCATGAACTTGCTCTCTACGCCGTTGTAGCTGAGCCTTGCCTAGTCGTGGACATGTACTGACGAAGTGTCCTATCTGTCCACACTCAAAACATGCTCGGTATGGTCCCGGCCCTAATGGAATCCACTATCCATGTCCTTGTCCCTACGTCTGACTAGACCTATGTCCCTGTCCCTGGTCATATATTTGTCCCTGATCATGTCTGTACCTATACCCTTGACCACCGCCTATGCCTCTACCCTCAGTCCGCTGATATTGTTGTGGTGGCCCTAACTGTTCTTGTTGTTGTGGTGTACTGACATAACTCTGTGCCGAAGTGGATGGTACTGGCGCGGTGCGCTGGATATGATGGTGGCGCCACGGATCCTATACTTGGTGCCCTGACATCTCTCGACCTGAACGGTCGGTGTCTCTTCCTCCTCCTGTCACCACCTGACCTATAATCTGATTGTGTTGGTGTTGGTGCTGGGATAACCTCATCGGGGTGTGTACTCAAGTATGCCTATCTGGTTAGGCTCCTCTCATACGCCGCTTGTAAACTCCATGGCTCAGTAGTCACCACTGTGCCTTCAATGTCCCTCAACAGACCTTCCATGAAATAGTGTGCCTGGTCGGCACAGCTATCCCTCCAGCATAATCCAACAACTGAAAATACCTGCCCATATACTGCATCACCGACTCCCTAGTGTATTATCGGATGCTCAGAAACTCGGCCCTATTCAGCTTTAGGACTGAAGGCGGAAAAAACTTATGATTAAACCGCCTCTTGAATTATGCCCAATCCTTGGGCTTACCCTGGGTAGTCACCATACTGCGCCACCACGCATCGGCCTCTCTAAACATCACCCATGATGATATGCTCGGTCTCATGTGCTCTGGTGTGGCCAGGATGTCATGTATCTTCTCGTGGATTTTCATAAATCTCTATGTCGTCCGAGATTCGTGCCCCCTAGAACTCAGCTGGTCTACGTCTCTCGGAACTCTCGTGACTATCTCACCTCAGCTGTCGCCTTAGTGCTCATCTCTATGCGCGTAGTCGACGTAGTCTTTGCCGGAGTATGGGTGTAAGTAATATTTTCTATCTGTACCGGCACTATCTTAGCTATCACGGGAGGTATTGCTACAGCGAGAGTCGCTAGATTAGCTTGTACGGTAGGTGCACTCCCCTCCTGAACAATGGGCACTGTCGACAAAGATAGTAATGGTGTAGCTGTGATCTGTACCCTGAGTATCCTCAGGATCTCGTCCAATCATTGATCCTAGGATGTGACCCTCTGAGTCAAGGACTGTACCTCCTCAATACTCGCGAATCGAGGACCTGCGACCCCGTTATCATTACTCGAACCAGGCTAATCTGCCATCGCGATCTACAATAGCAAGCGAGTCTCCAATCAGCGTATAGTTACTGGTATAGTACAGTACAATACAACAATTATCATATATAGGATCCAAGTTTTAATTTTCCCAACTCTCCTCACTTCCCAACTAAGACTCTAAGTCAAAATCATAGGGTTCCACCTTAAGTTCCAACCGTGTCCTAGCTCTATTTTTAATTTGTGTCTTATATTGGTTGTGGGTTAATCAAGAGCTAGACTTAAAAACTTAGGCTCTGATACCAATTGTGACGGCCCCAGTTTCCCACAAACTAGGCACCGCCCGACCGAAGCCCACGTGGACCCTTGAGCCAGTCTCGCAAGGTCAACGCAGGCTTAGTCAGTCTTCCGATCCATCCATATAAATAAATTCATAATTTTTAAGTCGATATATTTATGTTTTTTTAAGTTTTACAAGTTAGCGGGAGCAATTAATATGGTAAATAGCTCACAATAAACTAAAAGAGTCGGACATCATAAATGGGGAACCTGTAAACATGTATATTCATGTATATCTTGTGTCAAGTGTTATAACTAAGCAAAAATGATATGCAAGTCATGTGTATCTCTAAACCCAAACAAGTATCTCAAGTGTGATAACAACATATATAAATAATACAAAAAGTCAAAAACCTACAAAAGTAAGTAGAGGAGGGCTGCTCCGAGATCCTCAGAGTTGATCGCTAAGTGTCAGTGACTTGCCCTTTCTCGGCTGCGGATCTGCACTCGGTCAAACACAAGAATGCCGAGTCTAGTGAGTAAAAGCCAGTATGATCTAAATAGTAATTCAAAGTAAATAAAGCAGTTTAAAAGTCATGCGTATATAAAGAAAGCTATATGTAATGCATGATAATAAGACTGTAAAAATGAAAGTACAACAAAAAAAGAGTGTCAAAAGAAACAATAGAGAGGTGCCCAAGTAGTCCAAAACCACTGAGAGCGGGTGCCACAGGGTCGAGGTCATAGAGTAGCGGCAACGCCGAGCAAAATTGAGTTCTAGGACACGGCATCGCCTGCTGTACCTAGACCGTTGCGAATGAGGGATATCAACAGTGCCCCGGATAAAACACATCTCATTCCGACCAGATACTCTAGTGACTCGAGGTCATAGCCTCGGTTGCAAACCGGTAGCCACTCCAATCATAGACACTCTCATAACCCACTTGGCCCTCGGACACTCATAGATGGGTGGGAATTCCAAGAAATGGACACAGTGCAATATCAATAAAATATAACCGTGCATTTCCTTGCTGGTTTTACTTACCTCTGATCCACGCTATCACGCCCTCGCGGCTTTGACATGCTCCCAAAACTGACACCCAGTACCCGACACTGGTCTCCTAGGCTCCTGGTATCAATATACATTAAATTAGGTGTGTTTGAGCCTATTTAATAACGTTTATGTTTTTAAATCCTCAACTTGTTCAAAATATTAAAATTATAGCGGTGACACGCTTTTTGAGGGAGATTTTCGAAGTAAAAATCCCCTGAAAACCTCAAAACCAACTTTCCAATAATTTTCTCAATTTTTTTTCTATTTTTCCTACATTTTTTGAGTTTTCTTGAATTTTTCATATTTTTATTTGATTTTATGTTATTTATTTTGTTTTATCATATTTTTTATTTATTTAAATGGTTTGGGTTGCTGCACCGGGTCCGGTTTAGCACGGTTCTGTTGGACCGAAGCCCCTGGATGGCCCGGCCCAATTGGGCTGGGCCTAGGGATGGCCCAACCCAGTTGGCTGGCCTCCCCACCCCTCAATTCGCATGAACGAATTGTTCATCACCTCCCAAAATATTTTTTTTTTCTTTCCTTCTTTTTTATTTATTTATTTCTTTCTTTCTTTTTCTATTTTTTTCTTTCTTTCTTTCTCTATTTCTTTCCTTCCTCCATTAAAGGACCAATAATCATTATAAATTTGCATCTTCTATTAAACATTAAAATCTCAAATCCATACACTGTAGCTTATGAAGTTGAAGGAATGTAAAGATTGAAGAGTTAACTACTTGAAATTGAACAAATGTAAAGACTAAAGAGAAGATTAACTTGAATTTTTTTTCTTTCTCTTGTTCTTCCTCTCTTTTCCAACAAAAACACAAACTCCTTAAAACCCACACACACCCATCGATTTCTCTCTCTCTTATCTACTCCCACTTTCCACACTCACTCCACCGACAAGTGACACATGTCCAATTTAAGAATTGTATATTTTGCCCTCAACAATTAATTAATTCATTTACTCACATCATTGCACACAGTTTTAAACCTTAAGCACCCTTTTTTTTTATCAAACTATAGCCTCATACCCGTAACGCACACATCTTGAGAAGTTACCTCACTCGTAACCTGACGATCGAAATAAAATAATTAAATTGCGTGCATTTTTTTTTAAATAGGTAATACACAAATCACCGAAAATAAAATACATCGGTGTCGACTCCCGAGGTTTAACCGAGTCTGTCACGTCATGACGGTCCAGGTCACATTTTTGAAATGCCACGTGGCACAGGTTAGAATTTTAGAGTCGTTACAAATCTTTTTATCTTAAAGAAAGTATGTCTTAGATCTTTTGAAGGAAACATGAATATGAGGGTGCAAACCAACCAATACGCCGCTAGTTGAAGCTTTGTTCTCATCTCGACCAAACACCAGTTGATAAAGGATGATATTAACGACTTTTTGGGTAGATTGATGTACATAGCTCATACAATGCCAGATCTTGCTTATGCCTTAAGTATGGTAAGTCAATACATGCATAATCCTAAAGAACAACATATGAATGCAGTTATGCACATCCTCATGTACTTGAAGAATGCACCTGGAAAAAGGAATCTTATTCCCAAAAAATGCAGATCATCAAAATATAGAAGTATACACAGATGCATATTGGGCAGGTGCTATAGATGATAGACGTTCGAACTTTGGTTACTTTACATTTATTGGTAGGAATCTTGTGACATGGAGAAGTAAAAAATAAAATGTTGTTGCTCGCTCAAGCGCTGAAGCAGAGTTTCGAGGCATGTCAGTAGGATTGTGTGAAACATTATGGCTAAGACTTCTCCTACAAGACTCAGGGTATCCGACTAAGCAACCAATCAAGTTATTTTGTGACAACAAAGCAGCACGTGATATAGCTCATAACCCAATTCACTATGATCGTACGAAACATGTTGAAGTGGACAAGTTTTTTTATCAAAGAAAAATTAGATGAAATTATGGAGTTGCCTAAGATTAAATCAGAAGATCAACTAGCTGACATTCTCACCAAAGCGGTCTCATATAGAATATTCTCATCCTTTTTGGGCAAGTTGGGCATGTATGATATCCATGCACCAACTTGAGGGGGAGTGTTAAGATTAAATATGGAAGGAAGAATTGATTGATTGCTCGATTGATTTGTTGATTGATGATTGATGGATTAATTGATTGATTGATTTGTGATTGTTGGATTGATTAATTGAAGATTTTATAATGTGAGCCTATGTATCTTTATTATTGAATATGTGTGGACCGAAAGTTAGTCCAATATCGATTAATTAATACTTCATAAAAAAAGTATATAATTCATTGTCTCATCTCAACTAGTACCGAGGCCGTTTGAGATAAAACCTCATACTTATAAGGGTTAAAGGTGGTTAAGTTGTGGATAGTATCGGTGCTAGCGAAGGAGATTTGCGGGCTCGCACACGTGTGTGCTGGCGCGGCCGTGAGAATTATAAAATGGTATCAGAGCCCATGGTTCGGATGGGATCTAAAAGAAAAAACCTCCTTCATCATATAACTTTCGGTCCATAAGAGAGTGTTGAAGATGTGTGGACCGAAAGTTAGTCCCACATCGATTAAATAATACTTCATAAAGAAGTATATAATTGATTGTCTTCCTTCAACTAGTACCGAAGCCTTTGAGATAAAATCGATTAAATAATACTTTATAAATATATATAATTTGTCTCCTCTCAACTATTACGTTAGTACCGAAGCCTTTAGCCATTCAAGCCGTCACATGAACTTGCGGAGAACCCTCTCTTCCGTCTTCTCCAACCCTAACTCTCCATACCAAACCCCTCTCCCCCACAACCTCCGCCAATGGAGATCAATCACTAAAGTGAGACTCAAATGGGTGAAAAACAGAGGCCTCGACCACATAATCGACCGAGAGACCGATCTCAAGGCCGCCTGCCTCCTCAAAGACGCAATCAAACGCTCCCCGACCCAATTCCTCACCGCCAAGACATTTTCCGAATGGCAGAAGCACTTGGGCCTCACAATCCCCGTTCTCCGCTTCATGCGCAGGTACCCAACTCTGTTCCAGGAGTTTCCCCACTCTAGGTACCCCTCTCTCCCCTGTTTTCGCCTCACCGACACGGCACTTCAATTGGATTCACTCGAGCAGAGCGTACACCAAGCCAGTGAGGCCGACACTGTTGATAGGCTGTGCCGAGTGATCATGATGATGAAGAGTAAGATGTTACCATTTAAATCACTTCATCCCCTGAAATGGGATCTGGGTTTGCCTGATAACTTGATTGCATCGATGATTCCGAAGTACCCGGATCTGTTAAAGGTCGTTAGAGGGGAGAATGGGGTTCAGTGTTTGGCTATTGGTGAGTGGAGGGAGGAAATGGGTGTGTCTGAGTTGCAGAGGAGGCATCAGAGGGATGAATTGAGAGACGGGTATCGCAAGTTTAAGAGGGGGAGGGCGGCATTGGCGTTTCCGATGAGTTTTCCGAGGGGTTATGGGGCGCAGAAGAAGGTGAAGGCTTGGATGGATGAGTTTCAGAAGTTGCCGTATATTTCGCCTTATGAGGATTCGAGTGGGATTGATCCGGAGAGTGATCTTATGGAGAAAAGAGTTGTTGGGGTCTTACATGAGATTTTGAGCTTGACAATTCACAAGAAGACTAAGAGGAATTACTTGAGGGCATTGAGAGAGGAGTTGAACTTGCCCCATAGGTTTACGCGAATTTTTACGAGGTATCCTGGGATTTTCTACCTCTCTTTGAAATGTAAGACGACGACTGTGGCGCTTAGAGAAGGGTATCAGCGTGGCAAAGTGGTGAACCCCCATCCACTTGTGAATATAAGAGAGAAGTACTACTATGTGATGAGAACAGGGCTTCTTTATAGGGGGAAAGGAGTGGACTTCATATCAGATAAGAACTGTGTGCTTGATGATGGAGGTAATGTGGTTGATGAAGATTCAGATGAAGAGTTGGAGATGGGCGATGAATATTGTGAGGATGATACTAGCTCAGATGTTGGTGAGGAATCTGATGAGGAAGAATAGTTTTTCTTTTTGTATTTTATCCAACAAGTTGTCGGTGGCATTTTTGTGTTTCAACCAGCAAGGTATCACTGGCATAATGAGGTAAATTATCAACCAGAATTTAAGAGTTTAGGAAGGGATTTGTAGTCTCTTCTTCTAAATTATGGTAGATTTATCAAAATGATGATTACAACTTTTTTGTAGAAATATATTAACTTCTTGTATTCATTTTTTTTTTTTTTTGTGCAAAACATATTTTTTGGTTCTTATAACTTGAGTTTTTTATGTTTTTGGTCCCCAAACTTTCATTAGTGCACATTTGTCCCTGAACTTTCATTGGTGTACATTCGGTCCTTGAACTTTTGAGTTTTTTATGCTTTTGGTCCCTAAACTTTGAGTTTTTTATGCTTTTGAGAAAATTATTTATTTATTTACTATTTTGGTTTCTGTTGGTTGAAGTAATAAAAGTAGATGGACCAAAAGCATAAAAAAACACAGTTCAAGGACCAAATGATGGATTTTGCCTTTTTTTTTTTTTCTAGCTAGAATTTTCATGGTTAATTTAGTTTTGTTGTTAAGCTTCCTTGTTTAATTGGTTAGCATAAAAGATTAATGAGGATTATAAGATTACAAAGGGAAAAGCTACGAGATTGGGCTTGAATAGGAAACTGGGAATTATGATAAATTCAAAAGAACATCCTATTGTAGTTGTAACCAAAGTAAGATCGTTCTTCTCTAATTATTCTTCTAAACACAACTTCCTTGAAAATTTTGGACACTAAATCTTGAGTAAATGCATTAAGATATGCATGCGCAAACAATATTTTCCAAATACATTTTCTCAACATAATTTAGATAATAAGGAGTGGATAAACAAAGTTTTCTTGATACGCTGCTCGTAATAAAGAACTCCTTAAATTTAAGCGTCAAAAGTACTTGAACAGACTTAGGAACACTTTGTCTATGCAATGCTTAGTAATTGGAAATGCATATATTTTGCTTGTTTTCTACAGGATTCATGCATGTAATTCTGTCTAGCTCTTTATAACACTCTGGTTGAGAAGTCCAGTACTAAGATTTTCTGCCATACTATTGTTGTTCTGCTCTTTTATCTAGTAACTTGTCTGCTAGTTGTTCATTACTTTCACAACTTCCTGCTTTGACTGTTGTTTTGCCATTTATCATTGAACCTAGAACAGTTTTTTATCTATATAATGGACCTTCATAGTTCTTTAAAGGTTAATGTCCTCATTTTTACCATTCACAAATTCTTGGAGTCATCAAAATTTGAATGTTGGCATAATTAATCGATATTGTTGAAGAAGTGTTTATGACTTGGGTTGTTCTTTCCAGTAGCTTATACACCTAAACCAAACTTCACCCCAGTTTGCATTCATCTTTTTTACTCTCTCAAGGTACTGCTGTTTCTCTAGAACCAAGAGCTCGATTTATATTTCCGACATTAATAATGCATTGTGATTTTCATCCTTGTGCCCTCCCAGCCCCGCAATCACATCCATTATGAATCTCGCAATACTGACCACATTTCATCACATTCATCCAAAACAAAAAAGAAAGAAAGAAAGAATCTACTCAGACAGTTTCATGGAAAAGGCCTGTGCTTAGCATTCCAATTGTAACCCCTCATTGATTAGGAATATTTTTTCCGACCAACGACATGTAATTGTTGCATTTTCCAGACAAAATACTTCCTAATACCATTTTGGGTGGTTTGATGGTGAATTTTTTATCATGTCGAGGGAAGAATAGAGCAAAACTCATTTAGGTTTCTAATCACCTTCTATCGGTTCAAAGACAGTTCTCTTGGACTGTAGGCACTGAAAATAGTGGCCTTGTCCTTCCTAATCCTATCAAAAAAAAAAAGAAAAAAAAAAAAAGAAAAAGAAAAGTGACCTCGTCCTTGTGACAGCATTTTCGGCGTAGCTGATTAATGCAGATTCCTCAAACATGCGACCTCAGCCTCTTTTCCAATCAGGACATGTTGCATTTCTTTCTTGAATTTCCTCGTTCCCAACCCATTGCCTGCTTTTAGAGGTATTAGACAGCCATCTCATGTTTGAGTTCTATTTTGCTACTCAGTTTCAGCAAACTGGGGTATATTTTCTACTGGCAAATCATTCTTGTTTTTTGATAGCTTGACGAGGTCAATTTTGTGATAGGCTTTAGTGATGATGCTAAACATAGGGAAAGAATCTCCATGAGGTAGAAAAATTCATATACACCTCTAGGAAAGAATCTCCATGGGGGACAAAAAATTCATATACACCTCTACGAAAGAATTTCCACGAGGGATAAAAAAATTCATATACACCTCTAGGGAAGAAAGAAGTAGAAAGGCTTGAAACAAGATAGGAAAGATGTAGAAAAGTGCTTCAATTTAGACATCATTTGTAGACACTTCATACATACCTACTCCCTCCGTTTCTTTTTAAGTGACGTTTTAAAGTTATTCACAATTTTTAAAAAAGTCATTTAATTATCTTGATTGAGAAAAAAGTAGCGGTTAAGTGACTAAATCACCCTTTATCTCTCATAATTCCACCGCTTCTACATACACTAATTATTAATGTGTAATTATTAAATTTTTTTTTTCAATAAAGGGTATAAAAGTCAATTAAGTAAATTAAAGTGTATTGAAACTATCAAATGAGTATCGAATTAAAGACTAGGAAAATGATTTAGTGACCCAATTTGGACATCAAATGCGCACGCATTTGTGAGTCCCTTGATTTGTGCATTGATATGTGTGTGTGAACAAATCGACGTGTATATAAGGCAAACCAACAAATGATGACTGTGTCAAAAGTGGGTCTCGCCCTGTCATCTTCCTATAACTATTATCAAACAGAACCCTTATAAATTTTATGCAAGAGCTTTCTATTTATTTCAATCACCCACCATGATATTACATCTAAAAACACAAACCCTGTAACATAAAGGGAGAAAATAGTTATGGCGAAGCAGAGAAAATAAAGATACAGAGCACCACTTTTCCTGAATGACTCCCAACAGCAAATTGGGTTGAAAGAACATGTAATCCCTCAGAGATGAATAAAAACGGCCCAAAAAACCATCCCTCTCTCTTTTCTCTTTACACATTCTACAACCCATGGCCCACCCAAAAAAAAAATACACGAAAAAGTAAATATAGTAAACATGAAAAGAAAATGAGCCAAATCTAATCTGTTAGTATGTTTTTTCTTTAATCTTAACCCGCCCACATCGATATAACACAAGCCTAAATCGCTGACTTCACTAGAGTGATGCCTGTACCAACCCTAAAAGCTCCCTTAATACCAGTCAAAAACATATCTTCCAATGGTGGGAGATGCGCTTAGGAAGATTCCAAAACAACGAAAACCCTTTAAACAAAAGTATTTCAGAGGTAGTACAATGAGTGGTGGAGATGTCAATCCCATGCACTTGTAACCCCAGGACCATAACCACCGCTGGCATAACCTCCAGCAGAGCCACCATATCCACCACTACTTGCTCCGCCATAGTAATCTACACTGCTCCCACCCCTGCTGTAAGCAGCATCCCTTCGGAAGTCACGGCCTCCAAAGCGGCCTCCTCCAGTACGCCGATTCCTACCCCCGCCTCCATAGGCACGGGCTGCATAACGAGTGAGCCAAGCGGGTACCTCTTGATTTGATTCTTGCATCAAATCGGCAAGTGCCCTGGCCAAGGAAGAGTTGTTTTCATTAAAGAAGGCAGTTGCTAGTCCTGTCTTGCCTGCACGACCAGTTCGTCCAATCCGGTGGACATAGTCATCGATGTCATTAGGGAGGTCGAAGTTGACAACATGAGCAACATGTGGGATATCAAGGCCACGAGCAGCAACATCCGTAGCAACCAAGATAGGGGTTGTTCCACTCTTGAAAGATCTCAATGCTTGTTCTCTTTCCTGAAACAAAGGGTTGAAAACACAGTGATGAGTAAAATGTAAAGTGGAGGTCGTATATCAAAAAAAGGTGGAGGTCCAGGCACAAAGATTACTAGGCATGAAATTTGAAAATAAAGAGGAAACAATCAACAGTAACGTCTTCCAACACCATCTGAGAAGTGAACATTTTTTTAGAAACTTACGAGTCTTATATTGTACCATTAAATTTGTTTCAATCAATGTCCATCTTGACCAAATTTTTTTGACCACTGATTGTGGATCGCACCTACATTTTCAAACAAAGCTACTCTTGATCTAATGCTAAACAATGAAATATGCAGCCATAAATTATTCGGATTTAGGAACATAAACTTAAAAGTAGCCAGGTTTTAATTCTGTGACTTTGCTGACCAGGAACACTTTAGTTCCAAACTCAAAACAACTTTTCTTAACTTTCATCGTGCTACTTTTGCCTAGTTGCGCATATTTGGCTTTTGGAATGTTTTCTTAATTTTAATTCTGCAAGTATCCAATTTTCCAGAACTTCCAAATTGATCTTTACATTATTGTTTAATAAGAATACATAGAAGATCAGGATGAAAAGTAAAGCCTTTGCAAGGCTGCTTTTTATCAGCCTGCATAACGTAAAGGGACGAGGTAACAGATTCTTTTTTTCTTTTTTGTGTGGGAAAATTGATTTTTTCCAATTCAACAAAAACCACACCCTCAATGTTAATAGAAATTAGAGGGTCACTATTATAACAGAACGTAACTTATGTTTTTACATCTTTGTCTGTTGTGTTACAGGTGGTTTGATGAATATTGTTAGCTAATTCTGGTATTCCAGAGTTTACCACAATTTTACAATAAGTAGGCTCTACAATTCCTATTAAATCATCTTGTTCATAAAAACTATTAAGCAGTCTAAGCTCTGCTCCAAGAAGAGAAGGTTCAACGTCATTTCAGGTATTAAGCGCATCTACAATGCATTTTATTTGAACTTCTTATTGAATATGACCACAACCCCTATTCCCAACACTCAAAGCTTTAAAGACAAACACAAATAAGAAATTGAAATTAAAAAATAAGTGTATTTCTCCATTGGATTATCTCAACTATTCCTCTACTGATTGGCATATTCAATTATTCAAAAGCAAGCACACGCGATATGGCCAATTAGGTAGCATTAGGACAATAGATATGTCGCACAAAGACTTGGGGAAATTTCTTTTTAACGGAAAAAAAGCTGTAAGCATAAGCTTTCTTTGTCAAAATACCAAAAGAAACTCAAGAGGTTGAAAACTCCGAAAATTATTGTCAAACAGCTATGCAAAGGAATAACACATTATATGCAAGAGAAGTTAACCAAACATTCCCTAAATGGTTATGAAAGAAACACAGCCACACTCAAATCAATAATAAAAAAGGGCAATGGATAGGATAAATGCGTTATGTTCTTAATAATCCACACAGATAATGTATAATAGAACAAAATGCCCATCATGCACCTCAGCAAGTTAAGAAAACAGAATTTTTTTTTTCACATCCAATCAAGCAAGACACCAGAATTACCTGCTGTGATCTATCACCATGAATTGTAGTCGCAGGAAAACCATTTGAACACAGCCAGTATTCCAACGAATCGGCTCCTTTCTTGGTCTCCACGAAAACCAAAGTCAAAGCTTGCTGTAAACACATCAAAAGTAGTATCATAAACAAAATGTAATAATATAATTATGATAATATCTGAACTGTTGAGATTCGGTGGCTCAAACTCAATGTGAGTTGGAATTGGATTTGGAGTCCAATTGTGTTTCATGATTTTGCATGTACATAGGACACATGCACCACGACCATGTGAGAACGTGATGATAAGATCATGATGAGAGAAGTTTGATTTGAAGTCCAGAACTAAATTAAACTTTGTGTTGGACTCAAATATGTAACAATGACATTGTATTTCGACTCATGCTTGACAGTTGACATACATTGCAAACTATAAATATTGAAGTGCTAGTACGGTGTTAACATAGTGTTGCGTGAGTTGTTTGAGAGAGCTGAGAGTTGTCATAGCGTATGGGCTTACGAGTGGGTACGCGACACTGCGAGATTGAATCTTGTTAGAGTTTCTATATGGGATTTAGATAGAGGAGGTTTTTCCTTTGTGTACTAAACTATTGATAGTGAATTGTTTTGTTTCTTGCCCGTGGTATTTTCCCTAATTTTAAGGTTTCCACATAAATTCTTGTGTTCATATTTTCTTTGTGGTTTTATCTTTGGGTGTATTTGAGAGGCTATGATCTTGGGTATTCCGCGGTGATTCGTCATAACAAATTGGTATCAGAGCCAAGATTCAGATATGGGAGGTTACACTATTAAGGTGAAGTTTCAGAGATGTCGAAATACACAAGTGCGATGAAGTTCGATGTGGAGAAGTTCGATGGGAAGATAAATTTTGGCTTGTGGCAAATTCAAGTCAAAGATTTGTTGATTCAATCTAGGCTACGTTTAGCGTTGAAGGATCGTGGGAAGGAAATTGATGAGAATTCAGAAGAGTTTGATTTAAGGGCGACGAGCGTCATAAGACTCAATTTAGCAAAGAATGTTCTTTCAAACACGAGGAATATTTCTTTGGCGAAAGGTCTTTGGAGAAATTGGATACTATACGTATAACAAAAAGCATGTCAAATCGTTTCTATATGAAGGAGTGGTACCATCACCTGAAGATGAATGAAGGTACAAGTATTACTGATCATCTTAGTGCTCTAAACCAAATTGTCCCTGAACTTGAGGAATTGGGAAAGTAAGTCAGTGATGAGGATCAAGCGCTCAAGCTCATCAGGTCACTTCCGCCTTCGTTCAAGCACATGAAGCCAACACTGATGTACGGGAAGGAAACCATCAGTTTAGCAGAGGTCACTGCCATGTTAATATTTGAAGAGAAATTGATGAAAGGTGAAAACAACGGTTCATCTGAAAGCTCGATTTTGGTTGTCGCTAGGAAGGGTTCCAAGAAGTATGGGAAAGTGGTCTGTTGAAGATGCGGACAAGTCGAACATCTCAAGAGAGACTACGGGAATAGGAAATGTAAAGGAGCGGGTTCAGCAAAAAGTTCTGGTACCACAAAGGAGGATTCCGATGTTGAAGATGATGATGCTGACAATTTGTTAGTATTCAAGACCGACAGTAATTATCCTATGCGTCCAAGGAAAAATAGGATTGGTGATCAGAAACGAGAATGAGTAATTGACGGCGGGGCCATATGACATGTGCGTACATAGGGCATGGATCGATAATTATGCAAAATGTACGGGTGGCAAAGTTATGTTGATGACTGACGGCTCTCTGCAACCGATATTGGGAGTTGGTGAAATTCAATTCAAGTTGTTTGACGGACGCGTCATAACGCTTCGAGATGTTCGACACGTGCCGAGTAGTACTCAAAATCTAATTTCTCTTTCCGAATTAGATTTTGAGGGTAACAAGTACTCCGGAAGAGGTGGAGTATTGAAAATATTTCGAAAGTCTTCATTGGTCATGAAAGGCGTGAGGAAGAGGAACTTGTTTGTTTTGGTGCAGAAAAATGGAGCAAAGTCTGAGCCTCAAAAGTTGATCAAGAAGTGGGTTCCGATTGATGGTAAGTCCAAACAGGCTGGATTGGACTTGGTTCATTCTCGGCGTTGAGGATGGTGGCCCGAAAGGGCGGGTGGCAAGAGCAAGGTGGTGAGTTTTCACCAAGGTGAAGATTTGTTGAGATTCAGTGGCTCAAACTCAATGTGAGAGTTGGAATTGGATTTGGAGTCCAATTGCGTTTCATGATTGTGCATGTACATGGGACACATATACCACTACAATGTGAGAACGTGATGATAAGATTATGATAGGAGAAGTTTGATTTGAAGTCAAGAACTAAATTAAATTGTGTTGGACTCAAATATGTAACAATGAAAAATTGTGTTACGACTCAATGCTTGACAGTTGACATACATTGCAGACTATAAATATTGAAGTGCTAGTACGGTGGTAACATAGTAATGCGTGAGTTGTTTGAGAGAGCGAGAGTTGTGTCGTAGCGTACGGCTTACGAGCGGGTACGCGACACCTTGTGAGATTGAATCTTCTTCGGGTTTCTATCTAGGATTTAGATAAAGGAGGTTTTTCTTTTGTGTACTAAACTATTGATAGTGAATTGTCTTGTTTCTTGTCTGTGATTTTTTCCCCGATTTTGGGGTTTCCACGTAAATTCTCGTGTTCATATTTTCTTTGTGGTTTATTCATATTTAGGTGTATTCGTGAGACTATGATCTTGGGTATTCCGCGGTGATTCGTCACAACCTAAACTCCGCAATATTAAAGTTAAACAATAAGCATTAGCAAAGAAATATAACCACAAACTTCGATGTCCACTTCAGGAAATATACAAGTGAAAAGTCAGCATACCTTTCCAACAGATCCATTGGCCCGTTGAGCATGAAGAAGATCCATAAGGTGGCTTCTCTTGTCTGACTCATTAACAAATTCAACTCTCTGAACAATTAAATCGGTGCTTGAGCCAACCCTTCCAACAGCCAAAAATATGTAACTTGAAAGGAAATCAGAGGCCAGTCTCTGCACACAATTAAAAAAACCATTGAGAAATGACCAGTATAGAATACCATTAAAAATATAAACTACCTAGAATTTGGTTTGACTAAAGATTCTGACTAGCTGTCACACATCAAAGGTAATCTTATCACAGAAGTATGTTTTATTATTATTTTTATTTTTATTTCTATTAAAAGAAGTATTTTTCTTTATGAACAAGAAAGGTGATCTGTTAATTTAATGGATGGCCAAACTAGGTTGGGAGGGCGACCCTTATATAAGGGTCGTCAATGCACCAATGTGGATTAGTTAGGGCAGTTGGCATCATGCAAAAAAAAAAAAAAAGAAGAAGAAGAAAGAAAGAAAGAAAGAAAGAAAAGAGAAATCCGTTTAAATAGAATTGAAAAGATTAAGCGCATCCCATGTAACCAAATAATTTGATGTGTGGATTTAGGGTCAACAAAAAATAATAACATCCTAGATAGCTAGTGTCTAGATAAATTTTGTGCCATCAGTAAACTCTGTTGAAGGCAATGTGTCCTCAATTAAATAAATCACAATCATTGCTCTAATAACTCAGATGAACTCAAAATCTAAAACACGACATTAGAAGCTGCAAATAAACCAATTAATGATATTTACTTACATAATAAAACTCAAAAATTACAAATTTACAAGTTATAGCCAAAACATCTCTAGTGAGATGGATAAGGCATCACTTGCCATGGATTTGACTCATGTTGAAGTTAAGTTGTTGGTTTCTTATCAAAAAAACTTACTAGTTACAAGTTAAAAAAATGCAAGTACAAAAAAAGGAAATTGTGACCAGCAAACTGGACTAAAGAACTCCCTGAACAAAAAAAAAAAAAAGAAGCTAACCTGAATCTCTTTTGGGAAGGTGGCACTAAAAAGCATTGTCTGCCTCACACCTCGTGGAGGCATGTCCATTTGTTCAACAATCTTTCTGATTTGGGGCTCAAAACCCATATCCAACATTCTATCTGCCTCATCTAGAGCCAAATACCTGATCATCTGCAATGATACCCTGGCCCTCTCAAGCAAATCCACTAATCGTCCAGGAGTGGCGACAAGAATATCGACACCCCTCTCCAGGTCTCGCAGCTGAGCAAAAAACATAACCGCATAAGTGTAACTGTTCATCGTACGCTAGCCAAACACATTTGTATGCGGTAAAGGCAATCGAACATGGCATCTCACAATTCGTACTTATACTGTCACCAGCTAGAGAGAGAAACAGAAGTAGTTCACTTTACCTAACCAACAAATTATTGAAAGAAACCCAGAATGGGCTACTGAAACTGAAAATTGCATGTGATCAAGTTACAAATTGAAGGAAGTTAAGGAACCAACATTCACAGGCATGGAATAATGAAAAATCAGTGCGTCATTACAACGATATGATCAATTCATCTCCTACCTCGCTTATTGTTACTGAAATATTCTAAATTCATTTAGGATAGTGCCTGCAATTATCCAAACACTAAAGCTTAATGAGCTTGAAATGAAAAATGTGCTTCACTAAAAATGACAGATAAGTTCAGTTCGACTTTTGATGACAGAGCTAAATACTTTTTGATAGCCACTTTCCAACTTACAATTCTTGAACTAGCTTTGGACGAGTATGTAGGTTCTTCATACGTATCTAGGGAATGCATGATTTTGAGGAGCAAATCTCCTTTGCTTTCCTTTTTTTTTTGGTTGCAGAAAAAGAAGACAATCATATGGAATAATGATATTTAAAAACACTTTCACTCAAGGAAATATAGGATGAAACGGAAATTGGAATTTTCACAAATAAGGAAATGGATATTAGTCCTTGTGGGATTTTATTTGTTACAAATTTCTGTAGTTATAATTAAAAAAAAAAAAAATTCAAGGGATCGACATTCTTTGTAGGCCCTATTTGATTCAGCTTTTACTTTAAACTTATGCTTAGATTACATGGATAAGCGCTTGTGAAAAGCAAAAAGCAGAATATGCTTTTGAAAATAATGGTGGTTTTGGTAGTTTTAGGTAGTTTTGATTGACACGTCAACCAATCACATAAAACATAAAATGGAACCAAATAGTACAAAAGTTGCTTATTGAGTGTCACATCAGTATTAAGCAAAAGTAAAAGTTGAACCAAATAGGATCATAATATCTTTAGAATTGAGAGGTCTCATTGTAATTTCTCACGTTATTGTTTTGGTCCCGCTGCCCCTTTAAAAACTATAAATAAATAAAACAATTTTGTTGCATGCATGTAATCCATCATATTTCCACTTGGGCCTTGCTCGATTGCATGAAAAAAGGAAAATATTATTAGGAAAATGGCAGTTTCTTGTGTTTGATAACCAAGATTTTTTCACTGAAACATTTTCTCATGATTATCAATTTTCCATCAAACTCCACCTATGTAGAACATTATGTGCTCTACATAGCCGATCCCAAGTCCGGATAAAGGAGGACTCTGACACTCATTTTCCATACCAAAAAATGATTAAGGGAGGTCTCAAACCCATTTTTCATACCCAAAAAATGAGGGAGCGAGGCCCCAAGCCTATTTCTCATCTTGAAAAATAAAGGGTTACGATAGGTTGACCGCCAACGTAAAACTCTTGTCACTATTCATGAAATGGATCAAACATATATAAACGTTGGGGCGTTCCCACCTGCATCAGAGCCCCGGTGTAGTGAGAAATGAGCAAGGGTGTGTTTCACTTCGCCGCCTTGGTGTGAAGAAAAATGAGCAAGGGTTCCCACACGTAGGCCGTGTGTGGGTAAAGAAGCTAGTCCCTTCACATTGTCGTCTGGATGTGAAGAAAATGAGCAAGGGTTCCCACATATAGGGCGGGTGTGGGTAAAGAAGCTAGTTCAAAACAAACGCGAAAACAAAAACAAAATTATAGATAACGATGCTAGATCTTTTAGACAAAATAGAAAAGCAAAACGAACACAAAAGGGAGAAAAATTCGCTTAGGAACATGGAATATATAAATACTTACAAGGAAGTCAATAGAATTAGTAGATACTACGATTAGAAGGAGAGTCAATATTACTTGCCTTCAAGAGACAAAATGGGTAGGAGAAAAGAGTAGATAAATAGAAAACACATGGTTTAAATTGTGGTACACTAGTATAGATAGAAAATGCAATGGAATATGAATTCTTGTGAACAATTATTATAAGGATAAGGTCGTAGAGGTTAAGTGAATGGGAGATAGATTGATCCTAGTTAAATTACTAATTAAAACGAAAAGATTAACATACTTAGCGCCTATGCAGCACAAGTAGGATTAAACAAGAGCATCAAACGAAAATTTTGGGACGATATGGATGGATTTATGTAAGGTATACCACTAGATGAAAAGGTTTTAATTGGAAGAGATTTAAATGGGTATGTGGGGGCAAATAATGATGGGTTCGAGAGAGTTCATGGAGGTTTTGGTTACGATAATAGAAATGAAAAAGATAATCAATCTTCGAATTTGCTTCAACATACGATCTTGTCTTAGCAAATACTAATTTTAGGAAAAAAGAGTTACACAAGATTACTTTTAGTAGTGGTCATAACAAGAATCAAATAGATTTTCTTTCAACAAGAAAATTAGATAGAAAAACATGTAGAGACCGCAAAGTAATACCTGGTGAAGCGCTTACCACCCCACATAAGTTAATAGTACTTGATATTAAGCTTAAACGACGACTTACTAGGAATAAAAGAGACAAGGTTTTGGAACCTTAAAAATAGTAAACAAGTAAAATTTAGAGAAAAACTACTAAAGGAAAATGTTTGGAATTTTGATTTAGATGCTAATACAATGTGGCTAGAAATGAGTAGTTGCATAAAGAGAGTAGCATCAAACGTGTTAAGTATATTTAAAGGCTTGGGACCACCAAAGAAGGAAACATGATGGTGGAGCGACGATGTCCAAAGAGCAATTAATACTAAACGAGAGATGTATAAGAAAATACCTAAGTGTCAAGATGAAGATGCGTACAATTAGTATAGATAAGCTAGAAAACAAGCTAAAAAAGCAGTTAGTCAAGCTAAAACAAATTTCATGGAAGATTCGTATACAAGGATAGGTAATAGAGATGGCAAAAAATGCATTTATAGGCTTAGTCAAATCAAGAGATAAAAAGAAACAAGACCTAAGTCATGTAAGATGCATTAAGGAAGAAAATCAAAATGTTTTAACATGCGAAGATGATATAAAGGAGAGATGAAGAAGCTACTATGATGGTTTATTTAATGATGGCCAAGTTGATATCATGGTAGATGAAACCTACACCAAGAAAGAAATGTAAACTATACACGCAATATTAGAATTCCATAAGTTAAAGAGGCATTGAAAATGATGGAAAAATAGGGAAAGCATGTGGCCCAGATGAAATACACATAGAGGTTCAAATTAGCTTAGGAGAAATTGGATTGACTTGGTTAACAAAACTTTTCAACAAAATTTTTAAATCAAAACGGATGCCAATGGATTGGAGAAGCACGGTTGTACTAATCTTCGAACACAAATGAGACATTCAAAGTTATTCAAACTACCGGGGAATTAAAATTACGAGTCATACGATGAAACTTTGGGAGATGATAATTGACAATAGGCTTAGAAGAAAAATGACAATATCAGATAATCAATTTGGCTTCATACCTGAAAGGTCAACTATGGAGGTGATTTTCCTTGTAAGAAGATTGTTGAAAAAATATAGAGAAAAAAAAAGACATTCAAATGGTATTTGTAGATTTAGAAAAAAACATAAGATAGGGTTCCTAGAGATGTTCTTTTATAGGTTCTAGAAAAAAAAAATGAGTTCATGCTAGATACATAGACACTATTTAGGATATGTATGAGGGAGTAGTAACGAGTATAAAGACATTTGGAGGAACCACAAAAGAATTGCCCAATACGGTAAGATCACATCAAGGATCGACTTTAAGCCCATATCTCTTTACTTTAGTTATAGATGAACTACCTAGGCATATTCAAGAAGATATATCATGGTGTATTTTATTTGCAAAAGATATTGTATTAGTGGACGAAACAAAAGATGGAATGAATAGGAAATTAGAACTTTGGATGAATACATTAGAATCTAAATGTTTTAAGTTGAGTAGGACGAAAACTGAATATATGCACTGTGAGTTTAAAAATACTAGACATCGAGATGATGAAATGGTAAAATTAGGGTATATAGAAGTTCCTTAGGTGAACTTGTTTAGATACTTAGTATCAATCATACAAAATGTTGGTAATATTAAAAATGATGTCACACATAGAATTCAAGCTGGATTAAAGAAATGGTGGATTGCAACATGGGTGATTTGTGATCGAAATCTTCCTACTTAGTTGAAAATTTTTTAGGACCGCAATTAGGTCAGCTATGATCTATGAAAGTGAATGTTAAGCGGTAAAGTAACAACAACTACATAAAATGAACGCAAAAATGAGGATGCTTAGGTGGATGCGTGGTAAAATTCGTAAAGATAGAACAAGAAATATAGAAATTTAAAGATAAGTAGGAGTAACACCAATTGACAAAGAATAGGGAAGGACATTTGCGGTGGATTGGTCACCTGCAAAGACATCCTACAAATGCCTCCGCTAGAAAATCTGACTCAATAAAAACTAAGGAAATTCGGCAACGTAAGGGTAGACCAAAGTTAACTTGGGACGCATTAATTAGGAGGAATTTGAATGGTTCGGAAAGCTCGTCATCAATTGCACTTAATCGAGCACAATGGAAGAGTTTGATCCATGTAGTCGATCTTAATTAATTTGGGACCGAGGCTATGTTGTTTTTGTTATTGTTGTTGTATCAATTTTCTATCACAAGCCCCATATTTATTCTCACTTATTAGGGTGGGGACATTGATTTCTCATGGAAAAAAGTTTTTAATTACAAAGACTTTGATGACCCTATGTTCAACTACAATATTAATCATGCCTTTGTTAATGACCCTTTAACAAATGGAATGTAGCATGAGAAATTAACAAAATACCCGCGTAATACAAAATTACTTTTTTGCCCATAAATTAAATTACTAAAATACCCCTAACTACATAAATAATATTGTTATTTTTACCTTATTTAAAATATTAAAATTACTAAAGAGCTCCTCATGCATAAAATTATACTTTAGCCCCTATTCATAAAAATATCAATTTAAATTCTTTAAATTTTGATAGGTACACATCAATGTGTTAAATAAACATATGAACTAATCAAAACACTAAAATGGTATGATAATAACAATTTATAATATGGGCAAAATTGTAACATTATGAAATCAAGTGATTTTATTTAATTTTCACATTTAAATTGTGCAAATTAACATATTTTTAACAGTGTATGTATAACTTTCAAATTTACATCATTTATTTTAAAAAAAAATGTTTGTGAGTTACGAGAGAAAAAATTATTTCATGCAATCAAACGCACATAGGAAACTATTCTTATAAACATTTACTCAAGATAATTTTCTTACGAAAATGTTCTTTTTCTGTGGAATATTTTCTTTCCAATCAAACATGACTTTAATCTCACCTTAAATTTATACATCCTTTTAAGACACTCGCACGTTTTCATTTCTAATTTCATTTTAACATTAAAAAACAAATCCAACATTTTTTTCCGATCTAAGAATCAAGACAAGAAGTTCATTTTAGTATTTGTAATTTCTTCAATTTATGGAAATCGGTTTCTAGCACGGTTGCATCAACTAGATTTTAAGAATTATGGAGGTTTTGCATTGAGATTTGTGCAAGTGAAGCTAGAAGTGCATCAAATGAATTCCAAAAAGCGTAGTGGCAAAAGGACATGCAAAGGCGTGTCAAAAACTTAAACGATGCGTAAACCAATCTACTTCACTTCTGTAATTGGTTTTGTGTGTCATTCATCCTTACAAACAACAACATTCACCCTTAACTATCAATAATTCAACCTCAATCTATCTAATCGTGAAAACTTCAAACAATATAGACTATGTTGGTCTTAAAGTACACAATGTAGAAACAAAGTAGGGATGAAAAAGTCTTGCGTGTAACCAACCAAGTGGATAGCACAATGGTTTGATATGAGGTCACTAGTGTAAAAGGTTGGGGGTTCAAGTCTCAATGGAGTCAAAGTTGGTTTCTTTCTTATCAAAAAAAAAAGTCTTGCATGTGCCATGTAGCCGACCCCAGTTAATTTGGGACTGAGGCTATGTTGTTGTTGTTGTTGTTGTTGTTGCATGTGCCATGCATGAAATAGAAAACCTCCAATTTGGGTGAAAAACGATTTTTTTTTTTTTTTGTGCTCTTCAAAAGGAAAAAAAAAAAAAAAAAAACGTAAAATGTGTTTGGTCAGGTTACATGAGAAGAGGTGTAAAAAATAAGAATATCAGGGATTGCAAGGCGTCAAGGCAATGCCTAAGCGTTTTCCTACCTAAGATATTTAGTTAGAGGCCCCTTAAATTAATTAAATTTTCTATACATGTATGTCTGCTTGTAAAACTACTACTCACTGTCTGTCTACTACATCATAAGCAATTTCAAGTTTTAATTTTCAACAACAAACCAAGCAACCTATTATCTAGCACAAAGTTTCTTAGAGTCTTAGCATAAAGAACTAAAGAAGAAATAAACTCATTAACAAATAAAAGTAATATATAATATAAAAAAATTAAAAGTAAAAGACATAAGTGAAAAAATAGAAATTTTACTTTTTTTTAAAAAACAAAAGTAAATAATTTTAAAAAACTTAAGTAAATAATTTTCAAAAAAAAAAACAAAAGTAAATAAATTAAAAAAAAAACGAATTTTTTTTTTTGGAGTTGTCAGAGAGTCGTTGAAAAATTGTTAGTGTCGAAAGCTCACTGGTATCCTCGTCGAAAATCGAAAAATGGATGGCAGTGGGGCACAACAAATGATGAGGAGAGGAAGGGTTGTGAAATTGGTGGGACTAGGGCTAAATCTTATTGTTTACATATATAAACATTTAATTATAAAGAGGTTCCTTATCCTTATAGAAGTTTAGTCGGACCTCCCTCAAGACTTTAAAAATATGCTAAGAAACCCCTCCATTGTCTAACCCATTGCCTAGGCGACGCCTTGCAATCACTGAAAAATATAAAATATAACAAATACTTCTGAGAAAAAACCCTTCTCTTCATGGATCCCGTATAATTTCTTCAAAGATGCTTTCCCAAAAGAGAAAACACAAATAACAACCGCGTTATCTTTCTGAACCAAGAATAGACTAAAACATGGGTAAAAATGTGTCAAACAAGATGATGACAATGCGTCGACCACAAAACATCCATGCAACCACAATTTCAATAGCTGGAAATAAGTAATGATAACCTGCTGGTTAATAGGTGCTCCCCATAGGCAACCACCACCCTGACACCCGTTTGATAAGAGAATTTTTTAGCCTCTTCATGTATCTGCATAAAAACACATGAAATTTAAACCTCGTAATGTCAAACAGAAAAGATCAAAACAAACCAACATTGTTCTCTTCACATAACAAAAATTACCTGGCATGAAAGCTCCCTCGTCGGAGAGAGGATGAGGGCAAGCGGATACACTGTCCGCGCGCGCCTCGCGGCCTCTGCGCAAACGGGCCGTTCATAATCCCACTGATGATCGGAAAACAGAAAGCCGCAGTCTTTCCTGATCCAGTTTGAGCACAAGCCATCAAATCCCTCCCCATCAGGGATATCGGAATCGCGTGTCGCTGCACAGGCGTCGGCTTTACATACTTACATCTCCTAATGTTCAAATTCAGCGCCTCCCCCAAATCAATCTCCGCAAAAGTGTTCACAGGGGGAGGCACATTGTCACCACTAGTCTCCACAGGGATATCCTCGTAAGCATCAAAATTGATCCCAGTGTTCTCCTGCTGAAACGCGAGCTCAGCGTCCACATCACAGTCATCCCCAAAGGGATTCACTTCGCGCTCTCGCCGATCCCATCCACCGCCACCACTGCCTCCTCTGCCGCCCCAACCACCGCCAGACCTGCCCGGATCAGCCCTAGCACCACCTCCACTGCCGCCGCCCCAGCGGTTCCCACTAGAGGACGGCGCCGCAGTGTAAGCTGCGGGTGGAGGATCAACCGCACCCGCCGAGGCAGCAGGACGGTTGCGAAGATGCGGCGGCACGTAAGCAGATCGAGCGGACCTCGACCCGGCCGCGGCAGCAGCAGCGGCATTGTTTGAAGCTAACCCATCGTTCTCCGATGCAGAGCTCGCGACAGAATCCGCCCACGAAGTACGCATGCTCGGAACAAAAGCAACAATCTTTTCGCCTACTCCGAAGAAGAAACCCTAAAAAAATCGAAACTTGGGGATTGAATTGAGAGAGGAACCGATGGAGAGAGAGGAAGTTGAGATTTGGAGAAGATTAGAAATCCTGAAATCGCTGCGGGGCAGCAGTTCGCTCGGAAATCCAGAAACCCTAACTTTCGCAGACCACAGACTGCAAATCGATTTCGAAGGCAGAACGATCGGAACACCAAAAAACCAAACAAAAATATCTTTTTTCCTACTTTTTCTTTTCTTTTCTTTTCTTTTCTTTTCTTTTCTCTTGCTTTTTTTCCGGAAAATTTGTTCAGTCTTTTTTTTTTTTATCTCTCTTGTTTTGTTGTTTTGCTTTTTTATTTAGTTGCTATTTTTCGTTTGTCATAAGATCTAATCTAATCTAATCTAAAAATAAAGAAGAGGGATGTCCGTCCAAGCTATGGCCAAGGGTTAAAAAGTTTTCTAAATATAAACAAGAGGTTCACATGAGTCCAAATCGAATGGTGCAAATTATGTGATTTGGATGGTGATGGTCTTTGGCTTAAATGACGGAATTATCCTCGAATTATTGGGTTCAAATTAAGGAATTGTGTAACTAAAATTAATAATTTTTCAAAAAATTATTAATAATTTGAAGAGTGAAGTAATATTAATAACTAGTCATTGTCATGCGCTTCGCGCACGGAAGAGACTGAATATTACTATTAGATAAAAATACGTTAATATATAACTCAAAAAATAGAGAAAAAGAGCGTGAATAAATAAATAAGATATTTACTATATAGTTTTAGATGGACTCAAAGATGAGAAGAATTTGTGTATATATATAATAGTTATAAATAAAATAAACAGAATTATAACCTTTCTTGGATGGATTAAAACATAAGAAGAATATATTCCAGTTATAAAATAAAATAAACAAAATTGAAACCTTTCTTCTCCAAATTAATTATAGAATCATTATTGTCGCACCCTAATCCAATTGGTAAAAATTTCTACATTAGATAACTCATACAAAAAATCGAGTGAGTTTCATTATAGAGACCTACAACTAAATTACACGTTATTGTATTCATAAAAAATGCTTTATTTAATAAAATAGAATAGTATGGAGGAAAAAAATAATCTTGACAAAATGAAATAATAATATAAAGTAATGTAGGTACCAAGTCTAAGCCTGTCAAAAAGTCTATCAAATTTTACTTAAGTAAAAAATGCCGGCCTCAACTTACTATAAAATATAGGATTGAAGGCACCTTCGATTGTTCAACATTGTGAGTTGCTGTTGATATTATTGTTATTGATGAAGATGTCTAGACGTTTGGGACGGTGTCGAAGTAGATGTTGTAGTGAAGCATGGTAATGACGACCTGAGACGACAATATGTCATGGCCAATAATCTTGAGGCAATGATGATGGTTGTGTTATGGAGGCATGGCCATGACGTACTATGCAAGTGAGCATGGCCATATATTTACACTTTATGCTAAGTAATTATTTATTCTTGTAGTGTCACTTAAATCTTTATTGCATCGACTCATATTTCACTGCCACTCGAAGAAATTCATCATCTTGCAATGGCTTTAGGTCAACTGGCACCATCTTGCAATGGCTTTAGGTCAGTTGTCGGGTGTTGTAACTGATCACATACTATTAAAAAGCCAAATCATTTTATCAATGACAATATATTAGATCATGAAAAGAGAAGTAGTTCTCATTATGAAGATAAATTAAAACTAATAATCATAAAATCTAACCATTTTTATTTCAAAAAAAAAAAGAATTTAACACTATAACCATGACCAAGGTTCGAAACTTCGACTTCGCTTATGACTTCGGTCACTTAAAATTCAGAATTAATTCGAGTAAGTTAACTTCGACAATGGAAGTTTGACAAAAATTTGCCGGTGTACGGAAGTTTACGTAAGCTCACTTTAAATGATAAAAAACTCAAGTTTCTCCATAGAGATGCTAGAAATATACTTAATCATACAACAATAATGCATAAAAATCACAATACAATTGTTTAAAATAGTTATTTTGCAATAAACACACAATTTGTAACACACGTGACTTAAATATTTATTTTTATATTTATTTTTATGATAAATTATGATCTTTTTTGCTATTTGGATGTAAAAGAAATTAATTTTCAAATTTTATTTTATGTTTGTGTTGCAGGTGGAAATGTTTAGGCAATGGATTTGACATAAAGAAGTACTAATGAACAAGTGAACCAGAATTGAAATGAAGTACATAAGAGTTACATCATTGTTCAACACCACTTACAACGACGTCCTTCCTCGTCCCCCCCATTGTCATCATTCCTCGAGTTCAACGACATTCCTCGTCACCATCGTTTCCATCTTCTTGTCTAGGTGGTTGCATTGATGATTCTGCGAGATCCACTAATTTTTCATGTACAAGCATTTGCATTTCTTCTTTTACAGATTGTGGATAATTAGAACATTTTTTGATATTTTTAAAACCACCTGTAAGATGTTTGTCCAATTGGCATTTTCCATCCAATTGGTTGCACATTATTATATGAATAATGGGGGGCGCTTCCACTGGCACCATGATAACGTGCTACACTAAGTGAATTCGTATGGGAGTCACTCGACTCACTCATTCCAAAAATCATGTTATCAATCCCACAACTTCCTTTGCTCCATTGGCATTTCCCATCCAGTTAGTTGCACATAATTATATGAATAATTCGGGATGCTTTCACCATGATAAGTTGATACAAGAAATGTATTCCTATGAGAGTCATTGCTTCCAAAGCTCATGTCACCAATCCCACTTGTCAAAGAATCAACATCAAGGCTTTCCGAGGTGTATGCATATCCACGTTTTTTACGTGAATATTTTTTTGCCGTCCTTAGGTTCCAATCTGAATTACGCGAACCATGATTCGAACCTTGAGTAATATTAACAAATCGATTCTCTACATAAAATGGACTTATTTGTCTTTGGCTTGGAGAGTAGTCTTGTCCTTGATGATAGGCTGCTCTACTTCCACCATCACTATTGTCGTGATCATCGTCGCCACCATCACTATTATCTTTACTACCACCCACATTTTCATCGTCGCCGCCACTACCATCATCATTTTCAGGTTCTGTCTCATCATTTGTATCATAACGAGCTAGGTTTGCTTGCATTGCAAAATCATCATCACTCTCACTGATTGAAGTGATTGATAAACCTCTAGCATTCTCTGCATCCTGATCTTCCATGAATGTATCCATATTAACACCCATTTCTGATGCTATGGATGTATTTGGTCTACCAATTGGCTCATCCATCAAAGGTTGACCCTGCTTCCTTGACCCACTCATACAAAGGATTTTCATCTCATTTTTCTAAGAAGATATTAGTTAAATCAATTAGGTCACTTAGTTTGGTTAACTCTACATCAGATCTGACATTCTTAACACGAAGCCTTATGTTATAATATACAAACACAAGCTTTTGAAGCCTTTCATGACCTAACCGAATGCACTGTTTAGTGTGAATTAACCCAAACGTACTCTAATTTTGTTCACATCAAGAAGAAGAAGCAGTTTGTGATAAGATCTTAACTGCAATGGTTTTCAAATTATGAGCCGAGCTCCCATATAAATTTCACCATTCAGCAGCAAAAATATTATAAAATACAATAAATGAATGGTTGCAAAGTTAAAAAAATATGACATAAGAAATATAATACTTAATTTACCCTGATGTGTGATTTTTCGACCATTTTAAGCTACTGATGAGCTAAATGACCCATTAAGTCACGAAAAAACTTAAGCTTTATTCGAAGTGCAATGTTATTTAATTGTATCGAGTAGAATTGTCAGTTAACACATCCAATTTGAGATATCATATAACTTAGTTCATTTAAAGCAGCCGATTGTTGTTGTCTACTGGGTATTAAAGTACTAATCACTTTATTCAACGCTTCTTGTAACTGTGGATTCATAGCTACTTCATGTTTATATTGGTACATCGAGTTCAAGAAGAATGCTTCACATAAAAAGAATATCATTTAAGTGTATTAAATTTGTCATATTTTAATTCTAATAATAAGGAACTAATCATTAGAAATTACCAAACTTCATGAAGCGGATGACAAAGTTGATTAGTCCATATTTCATCAACAATCTTGAGAATCCATTTGTACGATCGAGAAAAGTCGCTTTGATTGCTTCTCTCATCAACTTTGATAGCTTCGTATAGAGACCCCATTGTAGGCTTTTTATCTCCATCTACCAGTTTCAACATTTTAGCTATATGCTTGATCAATCAGTGCAAAAGATCGCCTAGCATCATCCCAAAACTTTGAACTAGCCACCAAATCCTCAATTTGTCTTGCTTGGGCGGTTATATTATGCTCATAATTTGCCCACTCTCTTGAAGCAAACATTTCTTTTAAGCCTTATTTTTTTCTCTAGTAAACTTTTCAAAGTAATGTAATTTGTGACAAATCGAGTCAATCCAGGACGAATAATATCACCACCGCGTTTTTCTCTCATCAATGCCAAAACTAAATAATGATTGTAGATATAATTTGTGATTTGATGAGCTTGTTCCACAACGACTTGCACAATTCTATGTTTCCCTATATTTTCAACATGAAATCTATACAATTGCGGCACATGGTTTTAAAAACAAATTATATCTTTTCATCATTTTTTCTCCAGCTTTCTTAAATGCAGATCCGTTGTCAGTAACAATTTGGACAACATTCTTTTTCCCGACTTCCTTCACGACAGTCTTCATCAACTCATAAATAAATTTTGCATATTTTCTTTTATCTGATACATCGACCGACTTATGCAAAATGTTCTTCCATTACAATATATCATGAAATTTATGATCGACATCCATGTTGGCCCTGTCCAACCATCACGCATGATAGTTACACCATAATATGACCAATTTTTTTTACCGAATCAATATTACTTTGCAGCTCGTTATATTCATTGATAAGAAAACCATGCATGAGCTAGTATCCTTAAGGTCCTTCGAATCCAGGACCGGACTTTGCTATCTCATTTATAGCTGATTGATAATATCGATTATCATTAGCAACATTTGCTGGGATATTGCCATAATAGAAAAAAATTGAGTCCTGATTTAGATTTTTCTTTATACTCCCGCTTGACCATGTTTCTTTCAACCTCTTTTGAGTATAATTTGGTTTTCTGAGCATGTCAATTTCTAAAGCTGGGCCTGATGCCCGTGTGCTCGCTGAACGTGTCACACTAATGTGTTGATTACACGAGCTGCCCCCAATATTAGAAGTTGTTGGAAAACATACACTTTCTGCACGATTGAAAATTAATGGACCCTGATCATGAGAGCTACCCCTAACCCCTTACTTCGAACGATGAACTGCGTGCTTGTCTCATCATATTAAACTAATATTTTTCTTCTGCTTCATATCGATCCACCTTAGAGTTTCTTACAACCAATCTATAGTGTGCTCTTTCAAAGTCCGTTGTACAATTCAGAGGATATTCAATATCCTCGTCTTCATCTTCATCATCCTCAAACTGTCTAGGTGGTTGTATCAATGCTTCTATAAATGCTTGATGCCTTTTTTTTGTCTGCTCCTCTAATTTCCCATATATAAGAATTTGCATTTCTTCTCTTAAAGTCAGTGTGCAGTTAGAACATTTTTTGACATTTTTGTTGTCACCCGTAAGATGTTATTTGATACGCGATATTCTTCCCGATTGATTTACATGTCCACAAAACTCGCAGCGAGTTTTTTGTCGACTTCCATTAACCATATCTGCGTAATTGCAAGTTGGATCTAGATTTCTTGGAGGTATTGCCATTCTAATTGAGATCATAGATAAATATTAAACATTTTTAAACATTATATTCTAAAAACTATAATTATACAAGATCGTGTTCATACATTTTTTAATATAAGATGGGGTGATAAAAATAAGCAACTTACCAAAAAAAAACTCTTAAGTCTATGGGCTTAAATACTTTATGTGACTATTAGTCTATAACTCAAAAAAATGTCATTAATTTATTGATCAATATATACAAAAAATGTAACAAGCGACAAGTCCATATGCTTCTTATTTAAAAAAATAAATAAAATGAAAGAAAAAATCTTAAGTTTGATAATGCATTGCAAAGAATCACAAAAGTATAATTATAAATCAAAGTTCCTTAAACAAAACTATAATTCAAAGACTAATCTTTTGACCAATTTATACAAAAAAACACATATACACGAAGTTTCAACTAAAGCACTTTCAAAACTCTCAAACTTGATTAACCACTCAGATTTATGAATACAAATCAAAATGCACAATCCAAGGCACTTAAAATTTAGTCTAATGTACATACCTGTGTAATGTAGTCAATGAAGTCATAAAGACCCATTAGCTAAGGTCCCAAATAAAATGCCCTCAAAGCCCAGGTCAAGGCCTATAGTGCCCTAAACACAAATACATTGTGTTTCGTTGCTCTCCCTTCGGCTTTCACAGTTGACTAGTCGACCTCTCCCTTCTTCTTCTTCGTTGCTCTTCAGCCTCTTCCCTACCCCTGTCCGAGACTCCTCCGAGCCCTCTCTCTCGCCTGAGTCGTCTCTTTTTCTCCTTCTTCATCTGTCCTTTCTCCCCTATCCAAGCCCTATCTCTTGTCTCTCATCTTATTCGTTGATATCTTTGTTAGCTCTTTTTCTTGTCTCTTCTTTTTCTTTGTCGTCTGCGACAGTGTCACTTTCGGTTCTCTCATTTGTTTAGTGTCTAGCCTATTCTCAAAACGTAAAAAACCTAGTTCATGCCTCTTCACATGGGGGTTTTTAAGAAGAAGAGAAGAAGTGAGAGACTGACTGAGTAAATGAAGATATGAGAGCCTGACGTTTTTAGGTCAAGATGATCTTTTCTTCATTTAAAGTTTTAAAGTTTTTTGAGTTCTGGCAAAAGGGCAAAGCTGATGAAGATGTGAAACTACATAGAAGCCCATCACAACTCAACCAGGTACATTTCTAGCTTTTTTGATTCCTTGTAGGGGCAACTTCTTCGACATTTTAGTCAAAGTTGCCCCAACTTCGCCAAAACAATGCATTTTTCTTTCACATTTCATCAGCTTCGACCGAAGCTTTCGAACTTCGATCGAAGTTCACCGAAAATGGTTCAAAGTTTTGCATTTTTTCTACTGTATGTCACTTTCGCTTCACTCACCTGCACATCGATAAACTTCGCCCAAAGTTTGGTGAAGTTTGTCAATTTTTTAAACCTTGGAGATAATGTGGTCAATTGAATTTATAGATCTATAATGTTTTAGTATTTATTAAATTTAAATCCGATTTTAGGTAATTTAGTATGATGAGTATGATGATGTGGCAGAAAGATCTTCCCATTCTATTTATATATAGATTCATAGATTTGACACGTTTTAGCTATTAGATTTGTAACGTTTAGTTTTTACATCCAGTAACTATGGTTATTAAGTGTGAATGGTTTAGTGGAGATATTTTGGTCAATTGGGTTTATATATATGTAATGTTTTAGTTATTAAATTTAAATTTTGTTTCGAATTTTGTTAATTTAATTTTAAGTTAATATGATGAGTATGATGATGTGGTAGAAAGATTTTCCCATCTTCCCATTAGATTAATTTTAGGTAATTACTCAACTTAATGTACATACCAAATATAGCTCGACATACCAAATATTATTTTGAATCAATTGCAAGAAGGCTCGAAACTGCCACGTAGCACATCCAAGATGTAGGCTTATATATATATATATATATATATATATATATATATATATATATAGTATTAATAATTTTTTCAATCAGGGGCCTCAGGCAAGAACGTCCATTATCTCCATATTTGTTTTCGTTTTGTGTTGAAGCTCTTTCCTCCCTATTGTCTAATGCTAATGACTCTGGTTTGCTAAGAGGTCTTAAATGTGCCAGGATTGGTCCAAGGTTGAATCATTTATTCTTTGCTGATGATAATATTTTATTTTGCCAAGCTTCTAAGGATTCTTGTCGAGCCCTCCATCAAATTCTGAAGATATATGAATGTGGTTTTGGTCAACAAATCAATTTCGATAAGTCTTTCATCACCTTTAGTCCAAGTATTGGAACAAGAGGCAAAAGGAGACTTGCAAGGATATTGGGGATCAAGGTAGGGGTCTCACATGATAAATATCTTGGTTTCCCCTCTGTGTTAGGCATATCTAAGAAAGAGACTTTAGGGGCTACACAAGATAAGATTTGGAAAAAAATTCAGGGATGGAGACATGATTTGTTCTTGGTTGGAGAGAGAGAGAGATCCTAATTAAATCAGTATTGCAATCTATTCATACTTTATGTAATGAGTGTTTTTAGACTTTCTGTGGGCTTATGTAATGAAATTAAGAAAGTTGTAAGGATTTTTTGGTGGGGGTCATCAAGTTCCAATAAAAAATTCCTTGGATCAATTGGAAGTATCTATGTACACCTAAGAGGTATAGTGGATTGGGCTTCAGGGATTTTGAAAGATTTAATCAAGATTTGTTAGCAAACACAGGCTTAGAAATTGTTCAAACATCTAGAGAGTATTGCTGGTACAATATTGAAGGGTAAGTACTTTCCAAATTGTGACTTTCTGGATAATTCCTCTACAACCAAATCAAACTCCTCTTATCTTTAGAGGAGTATTTTATGGGGTAGGGAATTTTATTGGAGGGTTTGATTTGGCGTATAAGAAATGGGGAATCAGTTCGTATCTTTTAAGATAGGTGGGTTCCAAAAGATTTTACCTTATCAGTGATCTCACATGATGTTGATGGAGTAGATAATCTCATAACCCCTAATCATCAATGGAGTGTATCTCGGTCAATGGAATGTATCTCGGTTACAACATTGTGTCCCGATTGATGTGGATGAAATCCAAACGATTCCGCTCCTTGTGCATGATCAGGATGATTTTCTTGCATGGCAATTAGACAAGAGAGGTCAACATTATCAAATCCCAAAGTTTTTAATTCAATAATTATGGCTAATCCGAGATTAACGAATCCTAATTATGGTTTAGGCTGCGAGTTGGGAGCTAAGGACCAGTGAAATGAGGTTTACAGGTAATTTTACTTTTGTGTGATGTGTGCCTAGTGTTGTGTACTATTATATTAATTTATTTTGCGAAATGCAAATTAAATGAGTAAATTCAAAATTTCGCGGGGTTTTATCTCGAGAAACGTGTCGAAATGAGTTATGTGAAAGTTAAAAGGTCGACCCGAACATTTGTTTTAAGTTTCACGAAAAAATATTTGTAATTAAGTTTCAAAATTTGAGTTTTAAACTTTAAATGGATTTAACAAGACGACGTCAGGATTTTTGCCTCGATTCGCATGCAAGTTGGGATCGGAGGTATTGTGAAATGAGAACGAAGTTTATGCAAGACCTTGTTTCAAGTTTCGTGTTGGTTTACAGTGATCGAGGTTGAGATTGGGTCCAAATTGATGCAAGTTTAGTTAGGTATGACAAGAGGATTGGTCCGGAAGATTTCGATGTGTCATGGATAAAGTTAAGATTTTTAGAGTTTTGGTGTGACTAAAATAAGTGTTATATGTGTTTTACGAAGATGGATTATTTTATTGAGAAGTTGGCTCAATTTGATGAAAAATCGGATTGAAAACGAGCACCGGAAGTCAAAACAGGATAAAACATAAATTTTAAGAATTAATAAATAAAAAGAAATTAAGCTGCTGACAAGCAGCTGAAGGTTTATATATAAATATATATAACACAAATCAAAATCAAAACCTTTTCATTTCATTTCATTTCCATAGAACGTTTAAAACATTCATTCCCTAAACCCTTTCGCCGATTCTTTCGTTTGCAGAACTCCCTATGTCCGATTTTCGCCAAATTTCTTTCCACAACATTGTAGGGCATCGCGAGGCCGTCATTTCAAACTAAATTTCCACGGTGGAAACGACATATTCGGCTCGTAATTTGGTCAATTCTCAATTCCGAGCATTTTTCCATAATTCAATTTGAATTCTCGTGAATTTTCAATTTCTTTCGTGGGGTTTCGATAGAAATTAGTAGGAATTGTTGTTAATTGGTATATTGGGTTGATTTGGATTAATTTGGAATAAATCACACTGATGTAGGTTAGAGTTTTGATGAATTGAACTAATACGATTCAATTGATAACTATTTTGAAGATGTTTTTATAGTTGATATTGATTTACATTGGGTTTATAGATGAATTGATTATTGGTTTTAATCTAATTTGACTCCAAGGATTGTGGAAATATTTTGGTGTTGGTATCAAGTGGTTTCATGGCGTTTGTTGTCGATTTTAGAGGACTTAATTGCTAAAATATTGATTCGGAGAAGTTTTTTTTAGTTTCAAAATAAATAAAGTTCGCCTAGTTGACAGTGTGACGACCCCAGTTCCACAACCCAAACTGGGCCCCGCTCGGCCTAGACTTACGTGGACCCCGAGTCAATCCTCGCGATGTCAACGCAAGCTTAGTCAGCCTTCCTAACCATATTTCATTAGTTATAGTGAGTTATTCAAATTTGTAAGTTATCAAAGTTTATGCGGAAGTGATTTCAACTTAAACAAATCTAAACAACTCTACACAAATCGGTCAGGACAACCTAGAGTGTGGAAACCCCCAAAACATAGTCAACATGTATAATAAACAGAGGAGGGAGTATTCATACCATATACATGTCCCAATGTATCTCACAAAACCCATATACCCCGTGTGATAAAAATAATATACATAAGGAATAAAAAACCTACAAAGAATGCGAGGGGAAAGGCCGCTCCAAAGTCCTCAAAGTAGATCTCCCAGTGCTGACCCCTTTCCCTTACTCGATTGCGGATCTGCACTCAGTCAAACACAAGAATGACGAGCCCAGGTAAGTAACGCTAGTAGGATACTAAACAACATTTTGAAATAAATAAATCAGTCCATATTCATGCAGATAACAAGAAAGATATTAGGACGCATGAATAAATAAAAGACTGCAAATAAATTTGAAGCAGTCGATACATAAGTGTCCAAAGATGCAAACAGAGAGGCGCAAGTAGTCCCGACTAATAAGTAGTTGAGTCTTGGCAAAACATCAAGACTCGTGTTATAGGACTCGATACACTCACAAGTCCTAAACCCACGAGATAGTGAGACTTCCTGGAACAACCACGCTAAGAACTCACACCCCGTCAAAATCAGCAACCAGTGTAGTGCATCCCGAGGTCACGACGCTGGTATGTTACCTCAGCCCGCCAGTGCATCCCGAGGTCACGACGCTGGTATGTTACCTCAGCCCGCCACTCCTTCCAAGGACCACCGTTGACTCATTTGCCCTCGGACAATTAGATTAGAATGTAATTTCAAGATAGATAACAAAGCAAGGAACAAAAATATTCAAATAGCTTAAAATGAAATAACTGTGCATTTCTTTGCTGGTTTACTTACCTCGATCCACACGCTTATTCCTAACCTATCCGGTAGGGCTGGCAATTTGGGTCATGAAACGATTAACACGACACGACACGACGCGTAATAAACATGTCGTGGGTTTGGCTTAAGTGGGTCTGGGTCATAAACATGTTAACACGTTTATACACGGTTAATAAAACGAGTCATTAACATATCAACATGCTTACCTCGTTTATGACACGCTTAACACGACTAAAGAATAATGTATAAATAATAAATATGGTATAATAAATAGATTGGTACAAAATTCACCCATTTGAATGCATATTAATAGTATGATTTATTTATTTTATTTATAGACATCTTTTATCATATTTATTTTATATTTGAGATGAAATATTCATTTTACTTTTAATATATTATTTATGTTTTAAATTTTATTAATAATTATTTATTAAGAAAAAATAAAACTTTTCACCAAAGTAAAATTTAGATATTTTTTAAATGATTTTTATAATTTTGTTTATGTTATTATTACGAGTCATTTTTGCTTTATTATTAAGAGTAATAAAGACTTGAATGAAAATGTAAAGTAAAATTAACGACTATATATACAACCACATTATATTTTATTGGCTATTTTAGTATGTTTGTTCTAATTTAATCATTTAGATATATTTTAAAAAATAGTAACCAAATTATAAAAGTTTAAATAAAATAAAATTTTTAAATACAATATTTAATAAATGGGTGACACGAATACACGACATGTTTAACACGACCCACTTAGACACGAAAACGATTAACACGATTAATAAACATGTCATGTAATGAGTTTGCATTATATGGGTCATGACCTGTTTATGACACGACACGTTTACGACTCACCGACACGAATTGCCACCCCTACTATCCGGCCTCCCAACACTCCACAATGAGTTCTCGAACCTCCGTATCTCTTCCTTAGATTTCCTGATATTCTTTAGTATCAATTCAAGTCTAATATCCTTGGTTTGAAACTCTTAAACCATATAAATACTATGACCAAAGTACGCTCGAAAGTGATTTCTAAAAATAATACTTTATAATAACTTCAAAGTATTATCAACTAGCCCGCTAGAGTTACAATTTTAACTCTGAAAACCTCATAATTTATCATGACAACCAAAAAGGAACTTGTAGTACTCATGACGTACTTTCCATAGACTCTAAGAATACTCAAATCGGATCATAAATGGAGAAGTTACGAATTTTCTAATATGGCATGTTAACTTGACAAACTTTATTTATTTTCAACTAGAAAATGTCTCCAAATCAATATTTTCGCAATTAAATCCTCAAAACTCAATAATAAATGACACGAAACCACTCGATACCAACACCAAAATATTTCCACGGCTTGTGGAGTCAAATATCAAGTATAAAAACATCTCCAAAACAGTTATCAACTGAGTTGCATTAATTCAAATCATCAAAACCCTAACCCACTTCGGTGAAATTTATCCCAAATTGACTCAAATCAATCTAATACACCAATTAACGACAAGTCATAGCAATTTCTATCGAAACCCCGTGAAAGAAATTGAAAAATCGCGAGAATTCAAATTGAATTGAGGAAAAATGCCCGACATTAAGAATTTACCAAATTACGGGTTGAATACCTCATTTCTGCCGTGGAAACTTAGCTCGAATTGACTATCTTGCAATCCTCTATGATTTTGCAAAAAGAAACCGGACGAAAATCAGATGTCGGGAGCTCCGCGAGCGAAAACCCAAATTGAGGGGTTTAGGGAACGTTCAAATTGAAACCAAATGAGTTTTTTTTTTCATTTCATGGTTTATATATTTATATATACGTAAATATATATATATTTATTAATTCCTGAAAGTCCTATTTTGACATGTTTTGACTTCCGGTGCTCGTTTTCGATCCCGATTTCCACCAAATTGAACCAAACTCTCGACAAAATAGTACATATTCGTAAAATATCCAAAATGCTAATTTTGGTCACACCAAAACCCCAAAAATCTTACCTTCGTCCATGACATACATAACTTTTGTATAATAAATAATACATGCATTACACAAAATAGCATACCTCGGTGTCTACACCCGAAATTTAGACATACGGATCACGACGAGTGGATCCTACATACGACCCTGACATGGCACGAGTTAGATTTTTAGGGTCGTTACAAACAGGTCATATGAAAAAATTCATAACTTCTTCGTCAGTGATCCAATTTGGGTGTTCTTGGAGTCTATGAAAAGTAGGATATAGTACTACAAGTTCCTTTCAGGTCATCATGAAAAATATTGAGGTTTTCAAGTGTAACGACCCTCAAATTTACACATGCCACGTGTCACAGGACCGTTGACTGGACCATCATGACTTGACGTACTTGTCGAAGTCTCTGGAGTTGACACCGAGGTAGATTTTATTTTTTTATGGTGTATGTATTATTTATTTATACCCAAACTGATTTTCTAATGTCCAAGTGTATGTTTATTTTGTTGTGCAGAATTTGCGAGTAAGGTATACGCGGGGCATTTGGTGAGTCGAGACAGGAGCAGTACGTACCTCAAGTTGCGTGTTGACGTGGGACTAAGGTTGCGACTTATGAGGTAAGTGTAATTTGAGTTACTTATAGTGGTGTATATAGCTTTAATGTGGTCATATTGAATATTCAAATAGTAAGTCTAAGTTAGTGCATTTAAAACAATGACCTTATGAAGTGCATCGAGACACGTAATGACCTATCTAGAGACCAAGTGAGTCTATGTTTGGAGTCGTTTATGCATGACTTGTGGGACAAGTATGTGAAGGTGGTCCACAAGATAAGCCTCGGGATACGTAAGTGCAAAGAGATGTGTGGCTAATGTTTAATCAACTTCAATCATATATAAAACTTTGGTCAACCAAACTTATCAACTTACCACTTTCGATCTCATCGATTTGGCAAGAAGAGAAGAAGAGAGACTGTTGGAGTGATCAAGAGGGGGGAAGACTCAAGAATTCAGTGAAGTTAGTGAAGAAGATCAAGTCATCAAACTAGGTAATTCCATTAACATAGCTTGGTCAATTCAATGAATTAATGTATTTGAAGTTGTAGGGTGTTGTTTTATGTTGTGAATGATGTTAGGGACCTATAGTAATGTGTATGAGGGTCCCCAAGGCATCACCATGGCCTATGTGTGCAGGAAACCAAGAATTCAAAATGCAGAATTCTGGGTTCTGCTGCACATAGCGTGCTAGGTGGCAAATCTAGCACGCTAATATTGATTAGCGTGCTAGATATCAGAGTTAGCGCGTTAATGTCAAAAATTAGCACGCTAATATTGATTAGCGCGCTAGGTGTATGAGGTAGCGCGCTAATTGCCCTGACAACACATAAAGTTGAAATTTTCCAAAATCTCCAAAATACTATAATTCGGTCTAAAACATGTTTTAGGTCCTCACGAACCTAAGGGAGGTCTCGGGAGTGCGGTATTCATTTTGGGGTCGTGTCCCAGCCGCGATGGCTGGATAACACTAGTCCGAAGTAAGTAAGTAAACCAGTTAAGGAAATGCATAGTAATTCATATTCCATTTTTATTATCTTTGTTGATTCGTCTTGTTCTTGGAATTCCATTCTTATTTCCTTGGTTGAGTGTCTGTGGCCAAAATGTGTCGGGAAGGTATTCCTGGGATTATAGCTAGTTGGGCAAACGTGAACACTACCCGCGGGGGTGCAGCTACCCAACCAATGTGAGTTTTCCCCGAGTACTGGATTGTTGTGGATTTAAGACCACTTAGTATGTCTCTTTTGATTCTTAGTCACTCATTTTTTCGTCGTGCATATCTATCAGTTTGTTTATCATGCACTTTTTATCTTTTATATGTCTTTTAATACCTGTATGATATTTGGATTGATTTTAAATGATTCATGAATTACTGTTTATATCCTTCTGGTTATTACTTTCTACTTTACTGTACTCATCCTCTAGTTTGTGACGGTGGTGTTGGGTTTTGAGGTTCATACGCAGCGAAAATTACAAATACAATTTTGACAAAAACCCCAACAGGATCCGAATCTAATTCCATTAAAAACATTTAAACCATGAAAACTTAATCATACCTCGGTCGCAATATACCTTTCTGAAGGTTGATCGATCTCTAAGGCGCTGCCAACGACGAACACCCTCTACCAGTAGTCCACACACGAACGGCGGCCGAGATTCGAAGTGCTAGCTTCGAGAGAATACCAAACCTTTTTGTTTCTCTCCAAAACGATCCAGAGCGTACCAGAAAACCCTAATTCGTTTCTAAAATGAAAATAGAGTTTCGGCCCTTAATCTTTCATGTGTGTTCTAACTTAAAGCGTCTATTTATACAACCCTTGTATATAGACGGTTAAATAAATTACACATATACCCCTACTTAAAGAAGTATAAGTGTAATACACCACAAGGACGTTTCTGTCATGAATTTTATCATATAAAATTTGTTTTTTCTGAACTATCTTAAAATCTCACAAAACCATTCTTAGTGTGCGACCCAATAGGCTCATACAACGTTGGCAGTGTACCAAAACACATTTTGGTATACAAGTCATAAGCGGCCTCTAGCAAGACATTATGACTACCCAAGTTGTACGAATATCAAATCGATACAACCTAATCAATAGTGTATATAACATCATTTTGTCACACGATATCCTTTTGATCAAACATAAGGCATGGAATTGTCATCCAACATGTTAGGTAGACTGAAAACATCCAAGTGACATTGATCAATATCAATTCACTTAGACTAGGCCTTTTAACAGTCTAACATATCGAGGGGTCCACTGGATATCTCTCTTTATATGAGAGGGACAAATTCTATCTCGATTGCACAACTTCATCACATTGCTCACACAGTAACCAATCACAACCTTTATAATCGTCCGGTTAAAGACAACGTTTGATTGTGTCAAATCATTGTGTTCCTAATGTTGAAGTCTCTCGGTAATCTCAAGTCGAGGACTGAAAAATATACCTATCATGAGAAACAACTATGACTTAATCCATGTGATGTTCTCACAATGGTCTGGTCCAAAGATACTTTGTTCCCTAACAAGTACTCGTGATCTTGATTCGTATCCCTATACGTATAATCATCATATGATCATCAATCAGGACTCACACTAGTCTTAATTCATTATAATTCACAGTATAATGATTGACCAGGGACATTTATGATATTTCAGTAAATACCCATGAATCTTATTATAATGTAAACATGCAAATTAATTTTAATAAACAACAAATGAAATCCTCTATTTTATTAACTAAAAGTATTCATAAAGACAGTTAATGGATTGACCTAGGGCACATGCCCCAACAGGTGGGTGCAGATCGAACAAAGACGAGCAAGGGGAAAGGACCGATTATCGGTGACTTCCTTTGAGGACTTTTTGGAGCGGTTCCTTCCTTCTTGATAGTATGTTTTGACATTTTTGTTGTAATTATTGTATATTATTGTTTTCGATTCCACTGGGACATATTGGGATCGAGTGATATATAATATGCATGTTTACCTGTTGATTTCAAGGTTCCACACTATAGGTTGTTTCACTTTTATTTAAATTTTAGTTATTTAATCTTGTCTTAAGTTTAATTCCGCTGCAAACTATTCAGTAAAAGACATAACTTAATAACTCAACGTTAAAAATACAAATTTAATGAGAATGCAACTATTTGAGGCTGACTAGGCCTGCGTCGACTTTGTGAGGAACGACTTAGGGATCCACGTGGGTTTAGGCCGGGCGGGGCCTAGTTTTATGGGAAACTGGGGCCGTCACATCAAGGTTAAAAAGTTACCCCGAATTTTCTAGTTGAAAGCTAGTTGAAACAATTATATAAATTAATATTTTTGGAAACTTTTCTCAAGTGTACTTTGATCGCAGGTCTCATTGGTTTCATGATATGGTTTCACTTGAAGCTTGACTCATAATATAATTGGGTATGCATGGAAGCTATTAGAAGCATTTTCAAGGTGGTCCGACACTCTGGGAACTCCGAAAATATAGCTCAAAGTTGGCTGTTTGTAAGGTTAAGTAAATCCCACAGTAACCTTTACATTGTATGATTATAATTTCGTATAAATTGCATTGATCCTTGATATTTCATTTTTGTTGTATATGCATACATGGGTGGGAAGATAAGGGCGATTCGAGTCTCCTTATAGTGTTTACTATACCTTGGTTACATAACACTATATTATGCTTGAAGGGCTTGAGTCACTGTTACTTCGCATCACGTGGTTATCATGAGATTGCGTCGAATGATATCATACTCCCATAGTTTAGAGGAACGAGACTCATTTGGTTATCTTCCCCGAGCTTGAGTCCTTATTACTGTTTACTTACCACTTTCGGAGGATATGAAATGATTGTGGTAAGATAACAGAAACGAGATGAATTCATGGTTTTATTTAAATTCTTTGGATTATATTATTCATTTAATCTCATGAATTATTATGCATTTGATTATTGCATGTGTACTAGATAGTGTGGGATTTACTTATTTGACATTATCGAATTTTTATAATTAGGTAATGACAGGTTCTAGCGGCGACAAGGGAAAGGGAAAGCTTTTTGACTGTTTGTGACTTACTCAGTTCTTTCTTGCTTTGTATGTATAGTTTTTAATATAATATATTGTATAAATGGGTTTTTGGGTTCGTGTGAGGTTAAGATCTCTTTTGGAAATGTTATAATGGTTGTGGGACGGAATGGAATGTTGTGGAGGTAGGGTAATAATATTTAAGGATTTTGAAAACCTGAAATAGGTTATAATGTATAAATAATCTTTTTTAATGCAATATATATTATTATGGGTGGATTGTGAGTCCTTCGGCGTTTTCACCAAGCTGAGCAGGTTTTGTTGAAGATTTTCGAAGGCCAAATTTTTCGGTGTAGGCTTAGAAATAGATGAGGTGCTGTCAAACAATTTTTATGAAATTTAAAGGATTATGGTATCAATCCAACTAAACTTCGAGGTTTAAGATTTACTTTTAGAATCCTTTGTGGTTAGTAAAGTTTTATAATTGATGATTACAAGATCTTAATCTTAATTATTTATTGAGTTTGAGGTTAAGGCTTTTTAGATTATTAGAGAATTAAAGTAATCTAGGCCTGTCAGATGCCCTAATTAGGTGAGATCTGACAATGTTGGTATCAGAGCCTAGGATTCTAAAAGAATCTTGTTGATTAAGGTTTAGTGAGTGATTAGTTGGGAAGTAATGAGATGAAAAGTGGTTAAAAAGTTTAAAAACTTTATAAATGTGTTATGTTTGTTTATATTATCGAGGTATTGATGGATATAGTTATGCTGTCCACTTATAGTACAACAAGAGCTGGGCTAGGGATCTGGCTTAGGTTATAGGGATCCACAACATGTGGATTCAAATATGTTTTAAAACCTGGTGGGCCAGATGTCAAAGTTGTTGAATATCTTACGAGCACAGGTGGCAGCCCATGCACCTATGGTTCATGATGCTAGAAAAGTTCCTACTATCACTTTAGCTATCAAGGAGGAGCAGACTACCTTTGTAGTTCGTTCCGGAGTTAAATTGATTGTTGTAGTTCCGATTCAAGCTATTCCAGCCATGGTTAGTGAAATGTCATGGGAGGAAAAGTAGGAAGAACTCGGTACCATTATATTGACGATTAAATCGAATACTTTGCAAAAGGCTCGAGATAGAGCCAAAACATATATGATTATGCAAGCTTTTCATCATGAATTACGATGATATCAAGACGTCATGGAGTCAGGATATGGCTCAGGTGCTGAGGATAAGAAAAGGTTCACATTCTTATTTGACATGAAGTTTCAGAAGAAAATGAAAGAGTGGAGAACCATCAATTTTATCTACGACACCTGTCGTCCCATCATATGTACGTTGTAATCCTTTTCCGAAAGCAACCTGTAGACCATTTGAGATGACATTGATCGGCTTAGGATAGACTCAATCATAGTCTTTTCAGCCTTCAAGTCATAGAATTATACCTCAGTCGCAAAGGAGTTTATGTAAGAGTCGAGGATCTCAGGGACAGGCTACGAGTCAGAGATCAACACCAAGTAAGGAGTCTTTTGTTTGTAGTAAACCTATAGTCATATGTTTTGGGTGTGGTAAGAAGGGTCACATTAGCCTAGATTGTCCTCGAAATTTGAGTGCAGTTATGTGTTTTGAGTATGGAAAGAAATGACATTATAAGATTGCGAGTTCACGACTCTTAGGAGCATCCTCTTGTGTGTCACAACCTCAACAAAATATTGAGGAAAATGTTCAGGTAGTGATTGAACGAGATTTAGATGTAAATCATAATTTTATGGAAGGTACGATTTCTGTTTGTTGTTGTGTGGTGACTGAGTTTGGGTTAACTCCAGTGCGAGTCCCTATTCATCTTGTACTCAAAACAATAATTGGGGATAAGGTAGATCCTCACTTTATGTGTGAGAAATGTGTTGTTGAGATCTCCGGACACGAAATGACCATTGATCTCCATGTATTGGAGTTCCAACTCATAGAGAAATTGATTTTGTCAATAATTTGGTTCCTAGAATTAAACCAATATTTATTTCTCCCTTTAGAATGGCTTGGAAGAAGTTTTATAATTTGCAAAAATAGTTGGAAAAGTTGCTTAATGAAGGGTTTATTCATCGCAGTATGTTGTCGTAGGGTGCACCAGTCCTTTTTGTGAAAAAGAAAGACGGTAGTTTGAGGCATTGCATTAATCATACACAGGTGAACAGGGTCATGGTTCATAATAAATATCCATTGCCTCGAATTGATGATTTGTTTGATCAACTAAATGGTGTCAAAATTCTTTTTTTAAGATTGATATTCGTTCTGATTACCATCAGTTGAGAGTTTGGGAAGATGATGTACTGCATTTAGTACCAGATATGGTTATTTTGAGTTTGTTGTTACACCATTTGGGTTGACTAATGCTCCGACGATGTTTATGGATTTTATGCAGAGAATGCTGAGGTTGTATCTGGATCACTTTTTGATAGTCTTTTTTGATGATATTTTGATATATTCTAAGACTCGCGAGGATCATGAATATCATCTCAGAGTTATTTTCCAAACTTTGAGAAATCATAGGCTGTATGCTAAGTTTAGCAAATTCGAGTTTTGATTGTCTGAGGTGAAGTTTTTGGGTCATGTGGTTAGTACGGACGTAATCTCAGTGGATCTTGCCAAGATTGAGGCTATCATTGCTCGGCCAGAACCTACCACAGTGATGGAGATACAAAGTTTTCTGGGTTTGGATGGCTATTTATCGTAGACTTGTAAAAGGTTTTTTTGAAAGATACCTACACCAATTACTAAATTAACTCAAAAAATGGTCCATTTATTTATTTAAAGGAACTCGATGTTGCCTTTTGGGAATTTAATTTTTTTTAAATTCAACACCAGTTCTTGTATTGCCTGAACCAGGGAATAAGGGCTTACAGTTTATACTGATGCATCGAAAGTTGGTTTGAGTTGTGTGTTAATGCAGAAAGGTAATCACTTATGCTTCTTGGTAGTGAAAGACTCATGAGAAGAATTATCCTGTTGATTTGAAATTAACGGCGATTATGTTTGCTTTGAAGCAATGGAGATACTATCTGTATGGGGAAAGCTACACATTATTTTTAGATCATAAATGTCTGAAGTATTTGTTTTCTTAGAAAGAGTTCAATATGAGGCAAATACGATGATTTGAACACTTAAAAGACTTAGATTTTAGTCTTGAATACCATCCAAGATACACTGAGTAGGAGGAGTGCTGAAACATTACGTGCAGCCAGTCGGTTGACTTATGAGTATGACTTACTCAAAAAAGTCATCGTTATGACTTTATCAGAGGTGCCTAAGGCTGATGATGAACCGATTTGTGCTCAGCTAAGAGTACAAACTGTCTCTATTCAGAAAGCGATATAATATCAACAAAATGATGTGGATTATGGAAAGTTCAAAAGGTTTGATGATGATGGTAATAATTATATTAAGCTGAGTCTGCGGATCAGAGTTTGAGGTTTAGAAGTAGATTGTGGATTCCATCGGTGGCTTAGATTCAGGATGAGATATTGAGAGAATCTCATCGGTCTAGGTATAACATTCATTATGGTAGGACCAAAATGTATCATGATATAAAGCGATTGTATTGGTGGCCTGAGATGAAAGCTGATGTGGGTGATTATGTTAGGAGATGAGAGATTTGCTAACAGGTTAAGTTCGATAGGCGAAAAACTTGGAGGTACATTGCAGCCACTTTCCATACCGCAATGAAAATGGGAACATATTGTGATGAATTTTGTTACTCATCTGCCCACTTCTAAGAGAAAATATGATGCAGATTGAATTATTATTGATGGATTGACGAAGTTTGCTCATTTTCTTCATATGTCCATTTCAGATACTTTTACACAGCTGAGCTCGTTGTGTGAGCGAAAGGTGACTCGCTTGTTTGGAGTGCCATTGACGATAGTTTCTGATCGAGATGCTTGGTACACACCGGGGTTGTGGCAAAGCATAGAGGAACAGCTCGACACTCAGTTACATTTCAAGATCGTATTTCATCTTGTGTGGATGGTCGGGACCGAAAGGTTGATCTATGTGTTGGATGACATGTTCAGGGCTTGTTTATTAGGATTTAGAGGTGCATGGGAATAATATATACCTTGTGTGAGTTCTTTTATAATAAAAATTGTTAATCGTTCATTGAAATGACTCCGTTTTAGGCATGGTATGGGAAACCTTGTCGTTCTCCTTCCAGATGGGTTGAACTGGAGGATTTAGCGGAGTTGTGGCCACAGATGGTTCGAGATCACACTAAGGTTGTTCAACAGATTTGTCTAAAATTGAAATCGGCTTAGGAAAAGCATAAAGTTATTATAATCTCTATCACCGGGTCGTGGAATATAATGAAGGAAATTAGGTGTATTTAAAAGACTCCCCTTGTAAAGGCCATTACAGGTTTGGACTTAAAGGAACCTGATTATGGACATGAAGGTCCAAAAGCTTCGAAATAAAGAAATTCCACTTGTCTTGGTTAAATGATACTTTTATAGCGACTCGAAGGTAACATGGGAAGTAGAGGCGTATGTGAGAGAGAATTTTCTAGATCTCTTTTAGTCTAGGTAAATTTGGTTTCAATTTTAATTTTAAGGATGAAATTCTTATTAATTGGGAAGATGTCAAATCCCAAAGTTTTAATTCAATAATTATGGCTAGTCCGAGATTAACAAATTCTAATTATGGTTTAGGCCGCGAGTCGGGAGATAAGGACTGGTGAAATGCGATTTATAGGTAATTTTAATTTTGTGTGATGTGTGCTTAGTGTTGTATACTATTATATTATTTCATTTTATGAAATTCAAGTTAAATGAGTAAATTCAAAATTTCGCAGAGTTTTATCTTGAGAAACGTGTTGAAATGAGTTCCGTGAAAGTTAAAAGGTCAACTCGAACATTTGTTTTGAATTTCGCAAAAAATATTTGTAATTAAGTTTTAAAATTTGAGTTTTGAACTTTAAATGGATTTAACAAGACGACATGGGGATTTGTGCCTCGATTTGCATGCAAGTCAGGATCGGAGGTGGTGTGAAATGAGAATAAAGTTTGTGCGAGACCTTATTTTGAGTTTCGTGTCGGTTTACAGTGATCGAGGTTGAGATTGTGTCTAAATTGGTGCAAGTTTGCTTAGGTATGACAAGAAGATTGATTTGGAAGACTATGATGTGTCGTGGAAAAAGTTAAAATTTTTAGGGTTTTGGTGTGACTGAAACTTGTGTTATGGACGTTTCACGAAGATGGACTGTTTTGTTGAGAAGTTGGCTCAGTTTGATGAAAAATCGGATTGAAAACGAGCAATGAAAATCAAAACACTTTAAAATATGAATTTTGGAAATTAATAAATAAAAGAAATTAAACTACTGACAAGCAGCTGAGGGTTTATATATAAATATATATAACAAAATTAAAATCAAAACTTTTTCATTTCATTTCCACAGAACGTTTAAAACGTTCATTCCCTAAACCCTTATGCCGATTCTTTCGCTCATGGAGCTCCCTACGTCCGATTTTTGTTCGGTTTCTTTCACAACATTGTAGAGCATCACAAGACGATCGGTTTGAGCTAAATATTTACGGTGGAAATGAGGTATTAGGCTTGCAATTTGATAAATTCTCAATGCCGAAGATTTTTCCGCAATTCAATTTGAATTCTCGTGATTTTTCGATTTCTTTCATGGGGTTTCGAATGAAATAGGTAGGAATTATTGTTAATTGATATATTGGGTTGGTTTGGATAAATTTGGAATAAATCCCATTGACGTGGGTTAGGGTTTTGATGAATTGAACTAATGCGATTAAGTTGATAACTGTTTTGGAGATGTTTTATAGTTGATATTGATTTGCATTAGGTTTATGGATGAATTGATTATTAGTTTTGATCTAATTTGACTCCACGGGTTGTAAAAATATTTTGGTGTAGGTATCAAGTGGTTTTGTTGCATTTGTTGTCGATTTTTGAAGACTTAATTGCGAAAATGTTGATTTGAAGAAGTTTTTTTTAGTTCAAAATAAATAAAGTTCGCCTAGTTGACATGCCATATGAGAAAATTCATAACTTCTCCAGTGATCCGATTTGGTGTTCTTAGAGTCTATGGAAAGTACGATATGAGTACTACAAGTTCCTTTTAGGTAATCATGAAAAATATTGATGTTTTCAAGGTTATAAAAGCTACCCTGAATTGTCTAGTTGAAAGCTAATTGAAACTGTTATATAAATTAATATTTTTGAAAACTGTTTTCAAACGTACTTTTGACACTTGATTCCAATTGGGTTTCGTGATATGGTTTCATTTGAAGCCTGACCCGTAATATAATTGGGTATGCATGGAAGCTATTGGAAGCATTTTCAAGGTGATCCGACGCTTCGAGAACCCCGAAAATATAGCTCGAAGTTGGTTGTTTGTAAGGTTAAGTTAATCCTATAGTAACCTTTACATTGTATGATTATAATTTCGTATAAATTGCATTGATCATTGATATTGCATTTTTGTTGTACATGCATACACGGGTAGGGAGGATAAGGGAGATTCGAGTCGTTATATAGTGTTTACTATACTGAAGTTATAGAACACTATATTATGCTTGAAGGGCTGGGGTCACTGATACTTTGCATTACATGGTTATCATGAGATCGCGTTGAACCAGATCAGTGTCCCATAGTCTAGAGGAACGAGACTCATTTCGTTATCTTCCCCGAGTATGAGTCTTTATTACTATTTACTTACCACTTTTGGAAGATATGAACTGATTGTGGTCGGATAACATAAACATGATGGATTCACGGTTGTATTTAAATTCTTTAAATTATATTGTTCGTTTAATCTCTTAGATTATTATGCATTTGATTATTACAGGTGTACTAGATAGTGTATGGTTTACTTATCCGACTTTATCAAATTTTTATAATTGGGTAATGACATGTTCTAACGGCGACAAGGGAAAGGGAAAGCTTTTCAACTGTTTGTGACTCACTCAGTTCTTTCTTGCTATATATGTATTATTTTTAATATAATATATTATATAAATGAGTTTTTGGGTTCCTGTGCGGTTAGGATCTCTTTTGGAATTGTTATAATAATTTTGGGATAGAATGGAATGTTGTGGAGCTAAGGTAATAATGATTTAAGGATTTTGAAAACCTAAAATAGGTTAGAATGAATAAATAATTTTCGTTAATGCAATATATGTTGTTATGGGTAGATTGTGAGTCCTTTCGCATTTCCACCAAGCTGAGCTAGTTTTGTTGAAGAATCTTGAAGGCCAAATTTTATGGTGTAGGCTTAGAAACAGAGGAGGTGCTATCGAAAATCTTTTACGAAATTTTAAGGATAATGTAATCAATCCAACTAAACTTTGAGGTTTAAGATTGACTTTTAGAATCATTTGTTGTTAATAAAGTTTTATAATTGATGATTACAAGATCTTAATCTTAATTATTTATTGAGTTTGAGGTTAGGTTGCTAGATTATCAAGGGATTAAGGTAATCTTGGCAGGTCAAACGTCCTAATTATGTAAGGTCTGACATGCATACAGTCTGTAGTGGCTACAGAAAGGCAATGTTATGAAAATCTCCACTTACTTCTCATGGTCCTTCTGATGTTTATACTTGGTGGAATTATCTAGGGGCTTTGGATGTTCCTCCGAAGGTGCGTGTAATTCTGTGGTGTATCTTCCATAACATTTTTCCCACAAGTTCAAACCTCAATAAATGGACAATCTGTGTGAATGATCTCTACAATGTTTGTGGTATAAAAGTGGAGTCTATTATGCTTTCTCTTTTTCGTTGTTGAGGTCTTCCTAAATTTTGGAAGAAGTGGAATCAACGGCCTCTAATTTCCCAATTTGTCGATGACTTAGCTTCAGACTTCCTATTTGGGGTTTTTAGATCTCATTCTCGTCGACATTTTCCCTCTTTGACAAATCAAGGAGATCTGAACCATTGGATTGGGACTGTATAAATATTTGGCTCTAGGAATTCTAGAAATCAAAGACTTCCATTTCAAATCACAAGAGCAAAGATACTCACCAGTTACCACCCTCAATTAGGGCTGTGCACATTTTCAACGACCCGGTAGGCTTACCTGACCCACCAAGCCCGTTCCTAAGTCTGGTCGGGCCCAAACCCAATTTTGAAAGAGTCTAGCTTCAGCTCGCTCGCCAGAATTTTTTCCCGGTTCGAGAGCGGGCCTCTCTAACTAATGGTCGGTACTCGACCCAAGCCCGATTATGATTAAAAACTTAAAAACCTTAATCTGCTACTGACAAGTCAATAATTAGACATGTTTTATAATGTAATTTAGTTTGATTTTAGATATAAATGATGATATTACACTAGGTATTCTCTTGCTTTTGTGATTTCAAGTTTTAATTAGGAAAAATAAATAAATGGAAGAAAAAACAAACAATCAATGTGAGAAGAAGTCCAACGATTTGAGTTTACACTAGAAATCTCTACCTAAATTGGTAGTATAGATTACCCAGCGAATCATCAGCGAGTTAGGAAATACACTATAATTCGCCAACTGAATCGGTGGAGCACAGAGAGCTAAATCCAGTAATTAACACAACGATTTGTGTACAAAGTGGAATTGCTGACAAATCTCTAAGTTTGGTGACGAGTTTTTAGATAATAACAAGAAATTTATATATATCTATGATTTGTAAACTTAAAGAAACTATAAATAGGACTTTAGGGCTTCGAAATTACTCTTTTCTTTTAGCCTTATGCCCTCATAAGTTTAGTTTTATTGAGCTTATGTGTGAAGCAACATTAGAGCTTTGTTTATTTCATTAAAAGGTATTTATTTATTATGTCTTTCAATTATATTATTTTGTTATTTATTTTCAGCATGAGTGAGCAATTTGTTAATCTAAACAAACCCTAGACATGTATATACTTTGGTTGCTATATAATTAGGATTAAAGAATCATGTACTTAATGCTTTAAATCTATTCATACACGACAATCACATATTTAATAAGTTATTTTTGCGTATTACAACTAATAATTCTTTGTGTTGAGTGCATAATGGCTAACATGTTTCTTAATATAGAGTATCTAAATCTATGGCTATGATTATTGATAGCAATTACAGAAGTAGTAACTAGGATTAATTTATATGGCTATATTCTCGACTGGATGTTCTAGGTGATTGTGTTCTAAGTTATCTATTAATTAGCATATTCTTATTTATATTTCATTTATATTAGGTATGATTTTTCATTGAGTGTTAATGCTATCGTATTTCTATGTTACAACTTATCCAATAGGTAGATTTACAATGATGAGAATATGGCTTTTCCATTGAATATAAGAAAATCGATGATTTGCTAAATGCTATCGACTTATTATGAATTAGGGTTTAATGATTCCAAGGTTCCATGTGATATAATTATAACTATGTTATGTATTAATGTTATGTTCTATTGTTTGAATGCAATCCAAATATATTACATTGTTTAGTGGGGATTTGTTTAGATGTTTATTTAGATATTTCATTTATATTGATTTATTGATTTTATTTGATTATTTGTTAAAATTGCATTAGATTAGTTTATTGAATTTAAATTGTTTATAGTTCGATTATTTTAATTAATTGATTATTTTGTTTTTAGATTAATAGTATTTGATTCCCGTTTTAATTTGATTAGTTAAATTAAAGCAAGTTAAATCCAATAAAACTTTAAGATAGCTTTAATTCTTAAGAGAGTTATAAAATTCATGTGGAGATGATATCCTATTTACCACTACTCCAAATAATATGAAAATATGAAAAATTATTGTGCACGCTCGACAAGTATCAAATCTTGATGCCGTTACTGGGGATTTTTAAACAATCTCTTGGAAACCTTGTTGAATGTCATATAATATGGCTGAAGACAAGAAGAATTAACTTTTAGGCAATCTGATAAGAATGTAACGACTTATGAACCTATGTGTATAACTCTTACAACAAAATTTATGGAATTCGAATTGAAATTCGGATTTATAAATTCTTTACCATGTTTATATGGTGAAGATAATGAAGATGCTCAAAAACTTATTAGGGAGTTCGTACACAAAGTAAGCACGTTAAAACCTAAGGATATAGAAATTGATTATATTAATTTAAAAGCTTTTCCTTCTGTATTAAAAGGCCAAGATTTAGCTGGTTATTTTACCTCCCTCAAAATCTCATAACCAATTGGTCAAAGATGCTACAAGTCTTTCTTAATCAATATGACCCAGCAAGATAAATTAGTTTATATAAACAAAAAATTAGTAATGCTAGGATGGAAACTGGAGTAACTTTTGATGAATTTTAGGATAGGTATCAAAGATTGATTTCATTATGTCCAATGCATGGATTTACAAAAAAAACTTTAATGCAATATTTTTATAAATGATTAAATCACTTAGATCAAAGATTCCTAGACAATGTATGTAGAGGGTCTTTGCTTGACAAAACACCAACTTTAGTAAGGGAAGCTATAAATAAAATGGTTAAACAATCTAAGCAATATGGTGAAAAGAGTGAATTAATCAAAAAAAATCTAAGCGAAATAAATCGAAGGACATATAAGACACCACACGCTAAGATAGATGAGCTAAAAGCCATGGTCGAATTATTACTAAAGGATAGATCAAACAAAGTAAAACCTTATGTTTTCTATAATAAATTAAGTCATTATAATGATGAATGCCCTTTGAGACAACAAACCAAAATAGAAGAAGCTAATGCTATAATGAATTGATATGATGAGTTTGTTGATCCCACTTATAACTTTAATAGTTATACAAATTACTCACCGAAAAAGGTAGTAATCGTATTAACAATCAAGGTTATCGAAAGTATAAAACATCGAATAATTCATAAAGAGAAAAAGATCAAATAATCCAAACATTACAAAATGATATGACTAAGTTGAAAAAGCAATTGAGTCAGATGGCAACACAAATGAGTGAATTTGTAAATCAAGGGAAACTACCATATCAACCTTATCCTACTTTATACGAAAAAACACCAACTATAACATTAATAAATGGTAAGTAGATGGATGAACTTAAAATGTCAGACCAATTAGTTTTTAGAAAAGAAATAGAAGCAAAATTAGAGAAAGAAATTGAAGTAACAAGTAATAGGATTCCCAACGAAAAGGGTGATGAACCTAATAAAGATAGACCACTTAATATAAAAACCATCATTCCCTTATCGTTTGGAAGATAATAAAAATGCTAAGAAATTGCAGGAAGAAAAACAAATATCAGATACATTAAAGAAAATAGTAGTTAATATACCTCTTTTTGAAGTCATTCAAAATGCACATAAGTATTAAAAATTTATAAAAGATTTATGCACTAATAAGATTCATGCTAATGAAAAGGTGAGTCTAGGAGAACACATATCAGCACTAATTCAAAAGAGATTACCTCCTAAATATTCTGAACCTGGAATGTTTTTCTTCCATGTACGATTAAAAATATAAGAATTTTTAAAGCATTGTGTGATCTGAGAGCCTCCATAAATGTTATGCCTTTATCTATTTATTTACAAATAATGGATGTACATTTAGAAGAAACTATTATAGTGGTGCAATTAGCAGATATATTCACTGTTAAACTGGTAGGGTTACTAGAACATGTACTTTTCAGGGTTAATGATTTAGTTTTCCCAGTAGATTTCTATGTTTTAGATATGAAAGTAGATAATTTCTTTAATATGACTTCTCTAATTTCAGGAAGACCATTTTTGAAAACAGCAAAAGCAAATATTGATGTTTCAAATGGAACATTAACAATAGAAGTAGATGATGATACAATGAATTTTAATATATATGACACAATGAAATACCTAATGTATGTCTCTTCCTTATGCACAATAGATATGATATGTCCATTAATAGAAAAATATTTTAGAAAGGATAAAATAGATAAATTGGAATTGGTAATAGAAGATTAAGAAGAAGATGATGATAGAGATGAGGAAACAAAAGAGATAATAAGTACTTTGGAATCATACAATGAACTACCAGAACTTGCTTATTACCTAGATTTATCTAGATCTCATTCAAAATTTTTACCTTCTATAGTTAAAGCCGCAGAATCAGATCTAAGTTTTTTTCCAAATCATTTGAAATATGTTTATTTAGGGGACTATGATAAATTACCAGTAATAATTTCTAATAAACTGACAAGTTTAGAAGAAAATAGATTAATAAATGAATTGAAAGAATTTAAAGGAGCAATAGGATAAACCATAACTGATATTAAAGGAATACGTCTTGCTACGTGTATGCATAGGATAAATCTAAAAATTGACACAAAAGCTTCTAGACAACCTCAACGTAGATTAAATCGCCTATGATGGATGTAGCAATAGCTGAAATATTAAAATTATTAGATGCCGCAATGATATTTCCAATAACTGATAGCAATTGGGTAAGCTCAGTCCAAGTAGTTCCTAAAAAAAGGAATTGCAGTAATAACAAATGAGCATGGAGAGTTAGTACCAACTAGAACCCAAAACAGTCAGGGTATGTACAGATTATAGGAAGTTGAATGCCTCAATTAGGAAGGACCATTATCTACTCCCGTTTATAGATTAGATGTTAGAAAGGTTAGCTCGAAAAACCCATTACTGCTGTCTATATGGTTATTCAAGATTTCATCAAATACTTGTAGCCCCAAAAGATCAGGAAAAAATAACTCTTACTTGCCCTTTTGGTACATTTGCTTATAGACGAATGCCTTTTGGTTTATGTAATGCACCTGCAACTTTTCAAAGGTGTATGGTTAGTATTTTCTCTGATTGTGTGGAAAATCTTATTGAAGTCTTCATGGATGATTTTACTATTTACAGTAATTCTTTCGATGAATGTTTAGTTAATTTAACTAAAGTGTTTAAGAGATGCATAAAAAAGAATTAAGTATTAAATAATGAAAAATGTCATTTCATGGTAGATTAAGGACTTATATTATGACATATCACATAAAGGAATAGAGGCAGATCCAACACAAGTTCAAGTAATCAAAATTTTACCTTACCCCATTACGGTGAGAGAAATACGTTCATTTCTTGGCTATGCATGATTTTATAGAAGGTTTGTGAATGTTTTTTCTAAAATAACACAACTTTTATGCAAGATTTTACAAAAAAACGTTCCTTTTGAATTTACCAATGATTACAAGATAGCATTTAATAAATTAAAATTCTTTAACAACTACGCCTATGATTAAATCACCAAATTAGTCGTTACCCTTTGAAATAATGTGCGATAAAAGTAACTATGCAATTGGAGCTGTTTTAGAACAAAAAGTAGGAAAAGATTCTCACGTTATATATTATGCTTCTAGGACACTAGCCCTACAGAACTATACCACTACTAAAAATGAACTTTTTGCCATAGTGTTTGCCTTAGAAAATTTTAGACCGTATTTATTAGGAATAAAAGTAATAGTTTATTTAGATCATGCATCATTGTGATACCTAATGGCAAAACAAGATGTTAAATTAAGACTAATAAGATGGATATTAATTCTACAGGAATTCGACCCAACTATAAAAGATAAGAAAGGAGCCAAAAATCTAGTAGCAGATCATTTAAGTAGGTAAGAAAATGGAGAACCATCTATACCATTAATGGCCCATTCGTTTCGCAAGCAAAGTAAACCCATGAACATGATATTATTTTACATTGGGATTATAACATGAGTTTGGGTATTAGTCCTAATTGAGGGACTTGTTCGGTTGGGGGTATAGATGTTGGGATTAAATAGGAGAAGTTACAAAATCGTCCTCTTATATCAACAACAAAAACCTTCCTTCCAACCCTAAACCTATTTCATTCCCGTCCCATGCTTATTTTCTCCGCTTCACCTCCCATTCATTCCCGTCCTTCATCTTCTTCGCTCCACTGTGGTCATCGAATAGGATCGAACCCAAGTACTCATATCTCTCTCTATATCTCTGTCTGCTTCTCTCTCTCAACATCAGCAATGGTGTTCTCTGTGCTTCTTCTTTTTTATGTTTTCTTCAATCTCGCTATTGTATAAAAAAATGTTTGGCGTTTTCTGCGAAATCATATGCAGGTAATTTGGTCATTGTTGGATGCACCAACAATGGGATTAAATAATACAACTCATTTCATGGTTTTATTTTATCCCACTCTTATGGGTAAAAATAATCCCATCATCAGTTTAAAACTCAAACCAAACACTAGTATTATTTAGTATCACCACTTATCCCATGTTATCCTATGAACCGTACAGGCTATAAGGGATTAATTTTTGGATGAATATTTGTATAGTATAATGACCGATGGCCCATTGTACGCTAATATAATTAATTATCTTACACTAATAGGTTATCACCTTATTTGACGAGAACTCAAAAGAATAAAATTAAAAAGGATTCTAAACATTATTTATGGGATGATTCCTATTTATGGAAGTTTTGTACTGACCAAATAATTAGGAGATGCATACGATATTCAGACGTACAATCAATTATATCTCATTGCCATACTTATGTCTGTGGAGGATATTTTTGTCTACAAGAACTGCTCGTAAAATTTTAGATTCCGGATTCTTTAATTTTAGCCCACTGATAATTGATTATTCAAACTTATATATAGGATTAATTTAGTAGTATATTTAGTATAAATATCCCTAAATGAGCTCAAATTGATGGTGTTTATAAATTTTTAGGTATACAAGGTTTAAATGAAGGAAACGAGTGAATTCAAGAAGAAACAGAGCAAAAACACACCTAAAGAGGTTTGGCGTCATGGCTAAGCAGTGTGGTGTTGTGGGACATCAAGGCACAACGTGGGACTTCAATGCATGACGTAGGAGAGCAAGGAAGGAAAGAAAAGCTGATCAAGAAGCTTGGCGCAGTGGCTGCGCCGCAGAGGTCAAGGGACAACACCGGGGAGCCAAAGGGGTAATACCAGGACCACTGAAGAGAGAAAATGCAGATAGGATGCTCGGTGCAGCGGCAGTGCCGTGGGAATGAACACAAAATGCAAGACTTAAGTGACAACACCGAGAAGAGGAAAAAATAGAAAGTAGAGTTCTATTTCATGTTAAATTGTTAAGTAGGGTTTCTAATTATTTGGAAACATGATTAAGTAGTAGATTAAGATAGGAGAGTATGGTAAACTTACCACATACCAACTATTAGCCACCATTAAAGTAATTTAGCATAGATTTTACTTTGAGTTTGAGTATTAAGAGTTTGTGTGAAGAAAATATTAAAGACTTCACGTTTGCAATTCAAGTTTGATTTCATTGATTAATTCAAGGTAATATTTATATTCATATCTGATTTGCAATGATTTCAATTATGAATTGTGATGTATCAGTTTCGATGAAGTGTAAGTAGTCTATTTATCTTAGGGATTAATGACTCCTACGGTATGAATGCTATGCTTTGAATATGATTAAAAAGTGAATATAAAAGTGCAATGGTTAGAGTCTGTATTGATTCTGAGCGTAATGCCTTATACATCTTGATCACGTGTTTAATGAACTTAGGCTTTAGAAGTTATCATGACCATTTAAGCTCTTAATCCGGACATGAATGATACAATCATAAAATACACAACATCAATAGATAGTTGTTGATTAGAGAAGCGCGGATAGTAAACTTAGTTGGTTATGAATCCAAATATTTGAGACTTAAAGCAATATGGAGCTTACGTTATTCAAACTGATACGTGGAGTTCCAGTTTGCACATTAGAATCTTTTTCGTTACGACAATGGGTTGAAATGGATTTGAAGGAAATTTGTCTATTTTAATTAGGCATTGCACACAACATAATGAGATGTAAAAATGGTTACAAAGGATAGTAATAAATTACCTATGTAAAGTTGTGCACTAAGATATCCTTGATATAAAAGTTAAAATTAAAGTTTAAATTGATTTGTTTGATTATTTTAGTTTAGTATAAAACCAATTAAAAAGTGATTTCCTTAGCAATAGTTCAAATTTTAAAAGGTAAACCACTAGTGCAAAAACCTTTCCCTGAGGATGATATCCGTGATCAACGTAAGTTGATTGCACTATTACTACAAGTGAGTTGTTGTACTTGCAGCACACGCACCAAGTTTTTGGCGGCGTTGCCGAGGATAGGTAGCCATTAGTATGGCTCAGTTAGTTTGAATAGTTGCTAAATTTTATTTTAAGTACTTTACTTTCAAGTTCATAAAAAAGGCTTAAGTCTCAAGTTTGAATTTCTGCCTTTAATCTTTTTGTGTTTTCTTTTCAGGGATAATTAGCGTATGTGTAGCAAGGGAGAGAATGACCTTGTGCCTTACGACCAGAGATTAATAGAACCAACAAAGGAAAGAAAAAAATGAATCAAGATGGCTGAGGAGCATGCTAGAAACCAACAACAGAGCCAAGGGAATAACCAACCCCCAGGTGATCTGGTAGTGCAGGAAAAAGTGCGATGATAGAGATGCCTTTGTGGCTACTTCAAGAAATAAGTTTAGGAGACGTAAAATGGAGTGATGAGGCTTCCAACCAACACCACCGAGTTTGAACTAAGACCGTCTCTAATAAACATGATGCAAAATAGTCTTTTCAATGGACTATCCAATGAAGATCCAGTTGCACATGTTGAGAAGTTCTTAGAGAAGTGTGACATTGTGCACATCACCGGAGTTAGAAAATAGGTGATCAGGATGCGACTTTTCCCATTCTCATTGGGTGAAAAATCCAAATCCTTGTTCCAAGGACTAAATGCAGGGAGTATGACTTCATGGGCGGAAATCCAATGAAAGATTTCTTGACAAGTTCTTTCCCCCAGTGAGGTTAGCGAAAGGAAACTTGAAATCAATCAGCTCAAGCAAGAAGATACTGAGTCTCTTGGCGAGGCTTGTGAAAGATTCAAAGAGATGTTGAGGAGATGTCTGGGACACGGATACGTGAAATGGGCACGACTCCAGATTTTCTACTATGGGATGAACCATAGCACGAGAACTCTAGTAGATGATGTAGCAAGTAGCTCTTTACTTACCAAGGATGAGGATAGAGCATTGGATCTCCTTGATCTAATGTCTCAAAATTCTACTTCTGATACTCGTTCCACAGTAAAGAAACCAGTAGGCGTCTACGAGATTGAATTGCAAGCTGCAATTATTGCATAACTATTGAATCTGAGTAGTCAAATGGTGAAACTCCAGATGGGACACCAAGCTCCACAAGTAGCACAACAACCCATTAATCACTAAGGCATGAGGGTTAACCAAATGGAAATACATCAGGGAATGGAGCATGAAGACATCAACTTCATGAACAACTAAGGTTATAGGTACAACTTCAGGCTGAAAGGAATGGTGCCTCAACGATTTTATCAAGGATACAACTACAACAAACGAAATTTTTTCTTATGGAAATCCTGATAATACACCAAAGTTACCTCAAAGGTTCAGTCAACAAGTCTAATAGGGGAAGCTGGAGTAGAGCGAAGAGATGACTTCAGTGAAGTCAATTGAGAAGTATTTGCAAGCCATGAAAGTGAGCAATAGAGAGCGCCATGAGAAGTAAGAGAAAGATATGGAAGGAGTGAAGGAAGCCATGAAGAGGATGGATGATGAGTAATTACAATCCATCAAGAACTTAGAGAGACAAATAGGTTAACTTGCTATAGCCTTGAACTCGAGGAAAGAAGGACAATTTCCTAGCAACACCATAACCAACCCCAAGGAGAACGTGAGTGCCATTTGCATGATGAGTACTATAGCAACAAATGAGCCAAGACAAGAACACGAGATATACAAGCTGATAAAAGTCAACACTTTGGCTATGATGAAGCATGAAAAGATGCATGAACATAGAACGAAAGTGAAGCAAAATGAGCTTGATGGTTTCAAGAAACAAAGAATCATTGCCTTTAAAAATAACAAGAAGGTGAAGAAACAATGGAAAGCTAAGCAAAAAGATTAAGGAACTTCTGAAGAAGCATAAAAAGGCAATAGCATCAAGGTAGTTCCAAGGAAGTCGAAACAGAAGTTCAAACTCATATTGAGACTTCAACTAATCAAAATGAGAGATATGGGAGAAATATGAATACCAATAAGCATTGATGGGCACTGGTTTAGAAATGTCTTATGTGATACGAGAGCCTCATTCAATGTAATTCCAATAATGGACATGTTGCATGCTGATTTGAAGATTAATTGTCCTGATACGACAAATTTGAAAGTAGTTGATGGCAAATTGATACTAGCTATAAGAAAAGTCTTAAATGTGCATGTGAAAGTGGGCAAATTTACATTCATCGCGAATTTTGAGGTTATGGATCACAATATGGATGATGATGTGTCTATGATACTAAGGAGGCTATTCTTAAACACTACCAATGTAAACTTTTACACAAGGAAGAAGAAGATCACAATAAGTATCGATGAGGAAGATAAGGCAGAAAAGATAAGTCTTTGTTGATTGAAAAGGCATCGGGCTAATAATGTTAAACTAAGTGATACTTGGAGGCAACCCATATTTAAATTTCAATTTTTCAATTTTAGTTAGTTAGTCAAGTTAGTTAGTTAGTTAGTTAAGTTAGTAAAATTCACATGTAATAGTTTTCTAACTTTTGAAAATTTGCGTTAAATGTGCAGGTAAGGCCATTTGCCATGTGATAATTCATCGGAATGGAAATGTCTCGATATACTCATTAAAAAGTGTAAAAGAGCGAAGGAGTTCAAGTGACAAAGGTGAGGTACATAGGAAAATCATATGTAAGTTTTTATAAATTCTTTATATTACATGGATTTCACGCGATAATAACATCTTGTGTTATAATACACAAAGTCAGGGAGCGCCAAATAGGAATAAATAAAAAATTTAGGCGAAAAATGCAATCATAGAGGTAAACGCCGTGTGTTACATATACGACACCGTGGGTTGTGAGCACAGCACCAGCAAGGCTCCACTAATATACATAAAAAACACCATTCAGGGGTGTCGACGCCGTTGTGTTGCAGTCACAACAGCGTGCCTATTAAGGCACGACGCCAGTGTCATGGAGGGGATTAAAACCACATTTTCACCATTTCATTCACACTTGCATACAACCTCAACTACAACCAACCAAGCATACATCCCTCTAGAGCCCAAGATTGATCATTTGTAAGTGAGGAAAGAAAGTTCCTAGTAATTGAGAATGAAACGAGAAAGTGCATTTTATAATTGCACGAAATGGAAAGATATGAGGATATTCAGCATAGGGAGTTTATTTAAGAGAGAGATATAATTTACTGGCTAAGTATGACAAATGAGTGAATAACTTCATCAGGCAACAAAATTGGGAGCATTTCACTTAAGATTATAGAAAGAATAAAGTTAGAGGAGTAAGTGAGATGATATACAAATTTTATGCCAATGGAAAGTTCATTAGGAAGAATAATTCAGTGAAGGTGAGATGGGTGTTTGTCCCCTTTAATGTGCGTGAAATTAATAACATCTATGGATTCGAGGATTTGAGTATGGTTGGATTTAAAATATGTTTCCCAGATGATTTATATGAGAAATGCTATAACCTATACCCTTTTAGAGCTATAGAGAGAGCATCGATTGTCCAAGGACAACAAGGTGAGGGTGAGAATGTAGAAGCACATTAAGAAGAAGGGAGTGTGAGGAAAGTCATCGAATGTGGCAACATCCTTGTTGCTTCTCTTTACCCCACCACTTAGCGGGGCAAGGTCAACAAGCTAAAGGCGGCTTGTTTATATGAGATAATGAAGAACGAGAAAATCAATGTCGGCAAGATCATCCGCAATAATGCGAGGGAGTCTATCATATCAGGGCGAGACAACAAGTTTTTGTTTCTAACGTTGATCACTTAATTGTGTTTGAAGGCCGAAGTTAGATTGCTTAGAGATGAAGAATTTGATAATGAGGCCCAAGCAACCATGGATGAGGATTTTATGCTCATACTAAAATCACTACATGATTATCAAGAATCTGAGGATGAAAAGAAAAGAGCCGAGGGAGCTAGACTTGAGGTTGAGTTTTTGGTCAAGCAATAGGAGGATAACGCAATAGTAGTAGCATAGTTAGCCCAAGAACTGGAAAATGAAGGATATGGAGAGGAGGAGCCAAACCAGCAGGGATTCGCTGAGGGCTACGAGTTCGAAGACCTACTGTTCCACCACCTCACCATAGCCAACAATACCACCACTAAAGGACTTGACTCCACGGCAGCAGAGGCTATGGATTGCCGATATGAGGCGATAGTATCAAGAGGACATGGCTTAGTATCGTGGAGCCTTGAAGAGATATGAGCAAGACAAACGAAACAGTACGCGAAACTTCATATTGTTTGCCGATCATCAGAGGGACATAGCTAGATATAAGAGGAGCAGACAGATGAGACCGATTGATAGGTCTTTTTGCTTTCCAATAGCACTGGACTGCTTGTTTGATCCAGATTCGGTGCAGGGTGAGAGGGTGGAGCGTCCATTTACACCATCCTATGATGAAGCTAATGATGCAGATGATGACGATGACGCGTAGTCCTGATGTCAGTGTATTAAGATTTTTTTAGACCTAGGAAGATGATAGATACATTGATACCATTTCATTTGGGATATTTTGTTACTTATTTAGTTGTTTAAATTCTATTTTTAGTTCTCATATTATATCTTGTGTTATTATATATGTTTGTGTGTTTTAGTGCTTTTAATGATTTCAGGCTTATTTTTAAACCTTGAGAACAAGGTTTAATTTAAGTTTAGGGGCATCAACACTACACTAAACTATGAGAAGTGGTAAGAAAGACTAAAAAATAAGGATAAACACTACAAGTATGATTGCTTAAATTTTATTTTTGAAGCACTTAAAGAGGAAAGCATGGTAGTGTATTATTTGTTTCATTTACTTACTATTTAAATGTTTAAGTAATATATATTAGGTTATATATAGTAATATGTAATGAATAAGTAATTCATTTGCATGTTCATGCCATTAATTGAGGACGAGTAAAATAAAAGTGTCTTGTTGATATGAAACTCAAAATTGTGTTTTTTTTTAAATATTTTTTAAAGAAAATATAAAATGTAGCAAACAACGGTATGATTTCATGATTAGAAACTTAGAGTTAGGGTAGATCATGAAATGGAAACAAAAGCAAGAAAATAATAGAACACTTCTTGTGAAAAATTTAGATATATAAGGATTTCTATAATAAGTATGAATCTTACTTTATAATATAAAGTAAATAAGGACTTAGTGTTAAGAGAGGAAGAAATAGACATTTTAAATGAAAAGTTGAAGTTAACTTGCTTGATAAAGTGAAAGTGAGAAGTGCTAACAAGAGTTTTAAAAATAATATAGTGTCCTACAAGTTCTACAGAAAACGAAGCAAAGAACTTGATCGTTGGAAAAAGTGAAGAAAAACGAAGTTCGTAAGAAAAGGAGTAAAGACTGTGAGAAAAAAGAAACGAAAAAACAAAAAGGAGAAAAAAAAGAAAAGAGAGATAAAAATAATGAAAAGAAGGCGGAAGTTAAAATAAAACGGTTCAAATAAAAGATTTCGCTCGAGTGCTAGTAACTTTATTGAGTTAAGTTTTCTTTCCAACTATGTTAAGTTCTATAGACTCTTGAAATGCTAAAGTCTACCAAAATTAGTTTGATCTATGCTTATTTGTGAATTCCTGAGCTTAATGAAAAAAATCAAGAGATTGTATACTTGCTACTTGATTGTTGAGGTGCAAGAAACTTGTGAGTAGTGACGGTTTTGGTTGTGATCTACTTTGGTGTTTTGAAAGTGAGTTGTATGTGTTGTTAAAGCTACATATCTTTAAAATATAAGTTTTTGAAAAGAAAACTCTTGAGTGTATTATTAACTTGAAACTTAGTGAATTAAAGGATACTCAATGAATAATGTATAAATGAATGAGAACTAGGTAATAGGAATAGTTATGAGATTTAGTAAAATACACTTTTGTTTGGGATATGCAAAATCTTAAGTTTAAGGGTATTTGATAAGTGATTATTTAGACTTATGTATAAGGTTAGTTTAGTAGTATATTTAGTGTAAACATCCCTAAATGAGTTCAAATTGACGGTGTTTATGTATTTTCAAGTACACAAGGCATAAATAAAGGAAATGAGTGAATTTGAGAAGAAACGAAGCAAAAACGCACCTAAGGAGGTTTGGCGCCTTGGCTAAGCAGTGTGGTGCTGTGGGACATCAAGGCATAATATGGGACTTTATTGTACGGTGTGGGAGAGCAAAGAAGGAATTAAAAGTTGATCAGGAAGCTCGACATAGTGGCGACACCGTAGAGGTCAATGGACAACGCCGGGGAGCCAAAGGAACAACGCCATGACCACTAAAGAGAGAAAATGCACACAGGATGCTCAACGCAGTGGCAGGGCCTTGGGAATGAACACAAGGCACCGGGACTTAAGTGAAAACGTTGAGAAGAGAAGAAAATAGAAAGTAGAGTTCTATTTCGTGTTAAATTGTTAAGTACTAATTGTTTGGAAATGTGATTATGGAGTACAAATAGATATGATATTATGGTAAACTTACCACATACCAACTATTATCCACCATTAGAGTAATTTAATATAGGTTTTACTTGAGTTTGAGTATTAAGGAGTTTATGTGAAGAAAACATTGAAGACTTCATGTTTGCAATTCAAGTTTGGTTTCATCGATTAATTCAAGGTAATATTTATATTCATCTGATTTGGAATTATTTTGAGTATGAATTGTGATGTGTGTGTTTTGATGAAGCGTGAGTAGTCTATTTATCTTAAGGGTCAATGGATCCTATGGTATGAATGCTATGCTTTGAATATGATTAAAAAGTGAATATGGAAAGTGCAATGGTTAGAATTTGTATTGATTATGAGCATAATGCTTTACACATCTTGATCATGAGTTTAATGAACTTAGGTTTTAGAAGTTATCATGGCCATTGAAGCTTTTAATCGGGACATGAACGATACAACCATAAAATACACAACATCGATAGATAGTTGTTAATTAGGAAGGAACAAATAGTAAACTTAATTGGTTATGAATCCAAAGATTTGGGACTTAAAGCAATGTTGAGCTTACATTATTCACACCGAGAGGTGGAGTTCTTGTTTGCATATTAGAATCTTTTCCGTCGCGACAGTGGGTTGAAGTGGATTTGAAAGAAATTTGTCTATTCTAATTAAGCATTGAACACAACATAATAAGATGTAAAAACGATTACAAAACATAATATTAAATTACCTAGGTGAAGTTGTGAACTAAGATATCCTTAATATAAGAGTAAAAGTAAAGTTTAAATTGATTTGTTAGAGTAGTTTAGTTTAGTATAAAACTAATTAAAAAATGATTTCTTTAGCAATAGGTTAAAGTTGAATAGGTAAAACACTAGTGCAAAAACCTTTCATCGAAGACGATCCGTGATCAACGTTAGTTGATTGCACTATTACTACAAGCAAGTGTTATACTTAAACATGCGCACCACCCACTTTATTTCATGATTGTTTTCTGTATACAAAATCTTATCCAAATTGCCAACGATCTAGAAACTTAGGACGCAGAAATAATTGCCTTTACTTCTGATTTGTTTTTGTGAAATGTTTGATGTATGGGGTATAGATTTCATGGTACCTTTTCTACCATCGAATGGTTATGTTTATATTTTACTTGCTATAAATTATGTCGAAGTAGGTAGAAGCAAAAGCTACTAAAACTAATGATTCAAAATTAGTGGTTAATTTCCTTAGATAACATTTTCTTATAGTTTTTGGAGCACCTAGAGCACTTATAAGTGATAGAGGTTCACATTTTTGTAATCGATTAGTTGTTAATATACTTGCTAAGTACAATGTCACACATAAAACATCTCTTGCATATCACCCACAAACTAGTGGACATTTGAAACTTCAAATAGAGAAATTAAGTCAATATTGAAAAAAATAGTTAGTCCAATACGTAAGGATGTATTGGAGTCTTAGATTAGAAGACGCATTATGGGCATATAAAACATCATTTAAGACACCCATAGGTATGACACCTTATAGGTTAGTATTTGAAAAAGCATGTCATTTACCAGTTGAAATATAACATAAAGCCTATTGGGCAATAAAAACATGTAACATGAATTATAATGAAGCATGAAACCAACGTAAGTTGAGTCTCCAAGAATTAAAAGAAATTAGGAATGATGCTTATGAAGATGCATCAATTTATAAAGATAAAACCAAAGCATTTCATGATAAGAAATTAGTTACTAAAATTTTTCAAATAGGAGATAAAGTTCTACTTTTTTGTTCAAGATTTACATTATTTCCTGGAAAACTCCATTCAAGATGGATTTGACCTTTTATAGTTGTGAATTTATTACCTCATGGCGCAGTAGAAATACAAAGCTTAGAAACATGACAAATATTTAAAGTAAACGGTCATAGGTTAAAACCTTATTATGAAAATTTTGTTGAACAGGATATGGAGTTCATTAATCTCGAGACTGAGAAATAAAGTTTGCAAAGTGATGAAAAGAATTTCAATATTTACATCAACGCGAGTGAAACCATTAACAATGAGACCATTACACTCTAAATGTATAAAAAGTCACGCAATAAGAAAAAAATCAAAGAAGCAGCAACCTGAAGAGCAGTAACTTGAAGTGCAACATCAAGCATGGAAGCAACCGACAGAAGAAATATTTACTGATGTGCAACTAAAGCTTCAAGATCTAAGACATTTGATTGAAATTTACAAAGATGACCTAGGGAAACTTTTCCTCAACGTGATGATCAATGACGTCAGTTTTCCTAGTGTTTTACTTAAAACAGAGGCAGATATGAATATCTTATCGGAACAATGGTGTAGAAAGGCCAAGTTGAGGATTGATTTTATACCACCTTTTGTTGTCAATAAAGAAAATGGTGATAAGATATTTCCATTAGGAATGTCAATGAATGTGCCACTCCAAGTGGGACGATTCAAGTATCTCACCAACTTCTTGGTGGTACCATAAATTAAAAAGGATGGCGTGATATTGATGGGATGAACTTTTCTCAAGAAGGCTAAAGTTGTTCTCGATATATAACAACATATAGTTATGCTTAGGATGGGAAATAATTATATGTGTCTTCAGGATGGTTATGAGATGGACGATTACGTTAATGACGATAATTATGATGATGGCTATGAAGGTGAGAATTCATATTGTGAATTATAGCTTATTTAAGTGTATCCCACCTTGTTTAAGAGTGATTCAACCATGAAATTTTGAATTCAAGTTCATACAACCAAGTTAGGGCATAGGTGGGTGTTTTTCGAATCAAACCTTGGAGAGGGAGTCTAAGGAGTAAATAAAGCATATTACTTAAGAGATTCACTCTCAAGAAGGTAATAAATCGATACTCTAGCATCTTTTTATTTCGATGTTTTGAACAAAATTGGTTTTGATGATATTTTTGAAGAATGTGGTTTTTGAATTTTTATTGCAAAATTATTTTTGAAAATGGGTTTAGATACATATTTTCAAGTTAAATATGGCTTTTCAAGTAAGTTTGGGGATCTCTACAAATTTTTCCAATATATAAATATTTATGATAGGAATATGTTGTTAAAATTAATTTCAACATACTATTTTCAACTCTTTTGATACTCTATGGTAAGACCTTTTCACAAACTTGTTTTCCTTACCTTGATAATTTGAAATTTTCAACTACAGGATTTCAATTTACCTATTTCATCATAGTTGAGTCATTCTATGGTGGGAGGAGGTAGAGGTAGAGGTAGGAGTAGTAAGCAAAAGAAAAGGAAGGGGGTAGTGCAAGCAAAACCCAAGCAAAAATACGCAGGCACCTAATGAATATTATACCTACCAAGGTTAGTATTAGAGAACTTAGACCTGGGTGGGCAGAACTTAGAGAAAAATCTCCATTGTCATTTGATAAGGAAGAATATTTTGAGAATCTAGACCCTAGTCGTTCAAGAGCCTTATGACCTTTCTTTGCTTGTGAGACTTAAAGCTTAGAGGAGGTACTATAGTGATAAGAAGAGGATCATAATTCTTGAGAGAGGGTTCAATATTAAGAATATGAGCAAGTATGAGAATAATATTGTGAGCATCATTAGAGATAGAGGATGAGGGAGTCTTCTGAGAGACTATGCGGGTATAGGAGAAAAAGGATGTTCGAAAATTGTACGACAATTTTATGCGAATGGCCATGTTAGTAAGGAATGGGATAAATTAGTAGTAGAAAGGAAGAAAATTGATATTTAACCTGCGAGGTTGAATAGAATTTTTTGTCTACCACAAAATAGATGGAGAACGGAGGAGGATTACTCGAATGTCATTTATGTCGATAAAGAATCTTATCCCTTTGAGATAATCCACGACGCATTAGAGATACCTCCAGGGAGGAGATTTGCACTTGATAATGACGGACACGCGAAATTTATTAAAACCACCTATTTTAAAGAAATTACGAAGAGTTGGAGTTATATTATAGATACATGCTTTTATCCAACCGAGCGACACTTTGAAGTGAAGAACCCTAGAGCTGCTCTACTTTACCATATAGTGATGAAGAAGGGTTATATCAATGTTGGAAAGATTATACACGATCAATGAAGTTTGCAATGTAGACTAATAAGAATGAAGGACTACCGTTCCTAATTTTAATTACTCAAGTGTGTAGGCAAGCCGGGGTGGGTTTCGTACTGACTTCGATGTATTACCCGAGAAGATAATAAATAATACAGGATTACAAAAAATGTAGAAAGTGGTACTTAGAGGATGGACGAGAGTGTTGGGTTTTGGGGTTCATACGCAGCGGAGATTACAAAACAGTTTTGACAAAAACCCCAACAGGATCCGAATCTAATTCCATTAAAAACGTTTAAACCATGAAAAACTTAATCATACCGCAATCGCAATATACCTTTTTGAAGGTTAATCGATCTCTAAGGCGCTGCCAACGACGAACGCCCCTCTATCAGCAGTCCACACACGAACGGCGGCCGAGATTTGAAGTGCTAGCTTCGAGAGAATACCAAACCTTTTTGTTTCTCTCCAAAACGATCCAGAGCATACCAAAAACCCTAAGTCGTTTCTAAAACGAAAATAAAGTTTCAGCCTTTTTTCTTTCGTATCTGTGTTCTAACTTAAAGCGTCTATTTATACAACCCTTGTATATAGACGGTTAAGTAAATTACACATATACCCTTACTTAAAGAAGTATAAGTGTAATACACCACAATGACGTTTCTGTCCTGAATTTTATCACATAAAATTTATTTTTCTGAATCATCTTAAAATTTCGCAAAACCATTCTTAGTGTGCGACCCAATAGGCTCATACAACGTTGGCAGTGTACCAAAACACATTTTGGTATACAAGTCATAAGCAATCTCTAGCAAGACATTATGACTACCCAAGTTGTATGAATATCAAATCGATATAACCTAATCAATAGTGTATATAACATCCTTTTGTCACACGATATCCTTTTGATCAAACATAAGGCATGGAATGGTCATCCAACATGTTCAATCGTACTAGTCTCGATCTCTAGGTAGACTGAAAGCTGAAGGTCACCCAAGAGGGGGGTGAATTGGGTTACCGAGTAGTTATTGCCCTTTTAAAACTTTATGCGCAAATTACAACTATAATGCATACACTATCAATGAATATATATATGCTATGCAAGTGAATGGAATGGAAGAGATGGAAAGTGACACACAATTTATAGTGGTTCGATCCAACGATCTACGTCCACTACCTAACCTCCCCGGTTAGGATTTTTAACCCCCACTTATATTGCAAATAACTGTTACAACCTAAGCATACAAGCCTAGAGTGCCTAATTACAATTAAGACTTCCCACCTAGCCGCAACTAGGATTTGTGCCTAGTCTCAACTAGGTCTTCCCCTTTGACTTATATTCCACTAAGTCTTACAATCATACAAATACAATAAGTTGCTGAAAAATAATGAGATACACTTTACAACACAAAGTGGTATCAAATTCAAACACTAGCAAGCCTCCTAGAGCCTAACAACTCTTATGCATGCAAGTATGAGAATAAATGGAATATGCAAATATGTCACTGATTTTGTTGCAAATCCCAAATGTGAAATCGTTTTAAAAACTTAATATATTAGTGTAAAACCGATTTCAAGTCTAAGAACAATAGTTTAACAAAAATCAAGTTTAAGTGCAAAACTTTTGTTCAAATCAATCTTAGGGTTTGATAAAATAAATTTAAGTGCAAAACCCAAGAAGAAGGTGTTCAAACACACAACAAAATGATTTTCAAATCAAATACACAAAACTATGTAGATTAAGCACAAGCAAGATTTTAGATCTAGGACTTTCTTACAAACAAGAGAATGACAAAAGAGATCAGCTTTGAAGAGATTCTTGTACTCCTTTTAAAGCCTCAAAAGTGCTGGATTAGAGAACTAAAGAACAGCCACAAAGATCTCCTTTTGCTTCTTCACAAAAATCAAAGTTCTTCTCTTTGTAGATTTTGAGTTTTTGAGTGTGTTTCTTCCTTCTCTTGACAAAACCATGTTCTTGGTGGTTTTATAGTGTTAGGTATTCCATCTTGACAGTTTATGACCGTTCTAGGGATCCAAGGGTCCAAAATAGATCAAGAATTCAAATTAAAGTGTGTTTTCCAGCTGTAAAAAAAAGCTGTCAGATATGCAATTAGCGCGCTAATGCTGAGACCTAGCGCGCTAACTGCAGGGACCTCAAAACAATTATTTTGTCCCTTTGTGTTAGCGACCCTTAAACTCGTCCGGGACCTAACCAACCCTTATATAACATGTTATACACGTTTATTATGAGTCATTAAGCCTAATTGGGTGGTCGGGATATTTTTACAAATCCCGAAAACGGAAATTCACGATTTCATAATGTATTAGGGGCTTTTCTGCAAATTTACAGTTTTCTTTTCAAAGACCTTTCAAACACGAGTTTTTCTTTTTCGAAAACATTTACAATGATCTGTAATATGCAAATGACCATCCACACAAAGTTTCACATTGTTTAAACTCATAGTCCTAGTTATGTGTTTAAATTCCACTTTGAAACTTGAAGTAAACTTATAACTTTTGAAGAATGGTTTAAGAAACTTGATATGCATGGACTAATGCATTTGGCTTGCGTGAAAGAATTTGTATACCTTACATTGAAATTACAAATTGCGGTTTGAACTTTCATCTTCATTTCTTCATTAATGCCGAGTCTTGAACTTGTATTTCTTGAGTACCCTTGATATGTTGTTTTGCATCCTTTAACAAAAACTGAAATACACTAGATGTTTATTAGTACATTTTCACCTTGTTTGTTTCCATCAAAATCTCGGTTGGAGTGTGAGTGACTAACCACTTAGTCCAACAAAAACATCCAAGTGACATTGATCAATATCAATTCACTTAGACTAGGCCTTTTAACAGTCTAACACATCGAGGGATCCACTAGATATCTCTCTTTATATGAGAGGGACAAATTCTATCTCGATTACACAACTTCATCGCATTGCTCACACAGTAACCAATCACAACCTTTATAATCGTCCGGTTAAAGACAACGTTTGATTGTGTCAAATTACTGTGTTCCTAATGTTGAAGTCTCTGGCAATCTCAAGTCAGAGGATTGAAAAATATACCTATCATGAGAAACAACTATGACTTAATCCATGTGATGTTCTCATAGGGGTCGGTCCAATACTTTGTTCCCTAACAAGTACTCGTGATCTTGATTCGTATCCCTATACGTATAATCATCATATGATCATCAATCAAGACTCACACTAGTCTTAATTCATTATAGTTCCCAAAAGTATAATGATCGATCTAGGGACATTTAGGATATTTATGTAAATACCCATGGATCTTATTATAATGTAAACATGCAAATTAATTATAATAAACAACAAATGAAATCCTCTATTTTATTAACTAAAAGTATTCATAAAGACAATTAATGGATTGACCTAGGGCACATGCCCCATCATCTCCCACTTGCACTAGGGCCAATCATACATGCATCTAATGCCTAATGATCTAACATGACCATCATGTTTTGCTTGTGGAAGAGCTTTTGTCAATGGATCCGCAACGTTGTCTTCAGTAGGTACTCTGCAAATCTTTACGTCTCCCCTCTCAATAATTTCTCTGATGAGATGAAAACGCTCTGAGTATATGTTTGGATCTGTGGTGTGATCTAGGTTCCTTGGCCTGTGCTATTGCCCCGTTATTGTCACAATACAAACAAATAGGGTTAACAATACTTGGAACCACACCTAGTTCAGAGATGAACTTTTTGATCCAAACTGCCTCCTTTACTGCATCGGACGCTGCAATATACTCAGCTTCTGTTGTAGAATCTGCCACAGTCTCTTGCTTCGAACTTTTCCAACTTTTCCAAACTGCGATCTAAAATCATCTATATCAGTTTGAAAACTTGCATCTGTGTAACCATTAACAACTAGATCACTTTCAAAACCTCCATAGACCAAGAACACTTCCTTAGTCCTTCTTAAGTACTTAAGGATGTTCTTTACTGCTATCCAGTGACTCTCACCTGGATCTGACCGATATCTGCTTGTAGTGCTCAAAGCATATGATACATCAGGTCGAGTGCATAACATGGCATACATGATAGATCCAATAGCTGATGCATATGGAATCTTATTCATACGAGTCTCGCTCATCATTTGTCTTAGGACATTGAGTCTTGCTGAGACTTATGCCATGAGACATTGGCAACAATCCTCTTTTAGAGTCTTGCAAACTGAACCTATTCAGCACCTTGTCTATGTAAGCACTCTGACTTATACCTATTAGCCTCTTAGATCTATCCCTATAGATCATTAGCGCGCTAATTCCTCTCTGGAATTTTTTTGACAAAAAAATTTGGATTTTTGCAATATAGCTCCGATTCTCCTCAAACTTCATGGACACTTCACTAACACCATATAAAGAGGTTTGGAATAGCTAAAACATATGTAGAAGGTCCGATTCTCGAAACATGCCTAACTCACGCCGAATTTTAGAAAATTGATCTCTAGGCAAAGGCTTAGTGAATATATCGGCTAGTTGATCCTCTGTGGGCACATGGATGAGTTTAACATCGCCCTTTTGGACGTGATCACGAAGAAAATGGTGTCTAATCTCAATATGTTTTGTTCTTGAGTGTAACACCGGATTTTTCGATATGTTTATCGCACTTGTGTTATCACAATAAATTTCAAAGCACACCCAACTAGGATTTGATAATCCTCAAGTTGTTGTTTCATGTATAGAACTTGAGCACAACAACTCCTAGAGACACATATTCGGCTCCGCCGTAGATAAAGCAACGGAATTTTGCTTTTTCTTTGAACCATGAGATAAGTGAATTTCCTAGCAAATGACAAAATCCGGAAGTACTTTTCCTATCGACTAGACTTCCCACATAATCAGAGTCAACAAAACTTCGGAGTTCGAAACTCTTAGTTTTGTTGAACCACAATCCTAAGTCTTGTGTTCCACTTAGATATCGAAATATGCGCTTTACACATTTTAAGTGGGACTCCTTGGGATCGGATTGAAATCTAGCACATAAGCACACACTGAACATAATGTCGGGTCTACTAGCGGTCAAGTATAGGAGGCTACCTATCATTCCACGATAAAGTTTAGGATCTATGGGTTTTCCTAGTTGGTCTTTGTCCATTTTGATGGTGGAACTACTAGGAGTGTCACATGCTTTCAGATTTTCGAATTTGAATTTCTTTAACATGTCCCTCACATACTTTGCTTGATTTATAAAAATGCCATGTTTGGATTGTTTTATTTGCAAGCCTAGAAAGTATGTTAATTCTCCCATCATGCTCATTTCAAATTCATTTGTCATTAATGATGAGAATTCATTACATAGACTTGTGTTGGATGACCCAAAAATGATATCATCAACATAAATTTGAACAAGTAACATATCATGTTTTTCGATCAAAATGAACAAAGTGGGATCTAGCGTTCCTTTCTTGAATCCTTTTTCAAGTAGGAATGCACTAAGTCTGTCATACCAAGCTCTAGGAGCTTGTCTTAGTCCATACAAGGCTTTTTGAAGATGATATACATGACCTGGGTGTTCATGATCTTCAAAACCCGGTGGTTGTTCTACATATACCTCTTCATTAATGAAGCCATTTAAGAATGCGCTTTTAACATCCATTTGATATAGTAAAAACCCATTGTAGCAAGCATAGGCAAGTAACATTCGAATTGCTTCTAGTATTGCTACGGGTGCAAAGGCTTCCTCATAATCAATTCCTTCTTCTTGATTGTAGCCTTGTGCAACCAACCTAGCCTTGTTTCTTACAATTTCACCTTTTTCATTCTTTTTGTTTCTAAAAACCCATTTGGTGCCTATGGTTGTGTGGTCCTTGGGTCTAGGTACTAATGTCCATACCTTGTTCCTAACAAAGTGGCTTAGCTCCTCTTGCATAGCCATTACCCAAAATTCATCTCCTAAGGCATCATCTATCTTAGTGGGCTCGGTTTGTGATACAAAAGCTATATGTCCTTCATCTCGATGTAATGTGGACCTAGTGATTACTCCTTTGTTTGGATCACCTATTATTTGTTGGGATGAATGGCCAATTAGAAGTCTTGAATTCTTAGGCGCACTTGTGTCGGATTCTTTACATGCCTCAACTTCTTGACTATTTGAAGTTTGTCCTAGGGTGCCATCATCTTCATCATCGATCCTCAATTTTTCCAAGTTTTGCATCATCTTAACTTTGGGATCCACTTCATCAAATTTCACATGGATAGACTCTTCTATGGTTTTGGTTGATCTATTAAACACCCTATATGCTTTGCTGTGCATAGAGTAGCCAAGGAAAGTACATACCTTTGACTTTGGGTCAAATTTGTCTAATTGATCCTTATCATTTAGAACATAGCAAGTACAACCGAACACCTTAAAGTAACTTATGTTGGGCTTTCGGCCTTTCCATAGTTCATAAGGAGTCTTTTTCACTTGCTTTCGGACATTTACTTTATTTATAACATAGCATGCCGTGTTAATGGCTTCGGCCCAAAAAAGCTTAGCTATGTTGTACTCATTTAGCATAGTCCTACACATCTCTTGGAGTGTCCTGTTTTTTCTTTCAACAACTCCATTTCGTTGGGGTGTTCTAGGAGAGGATAATTGGTGTGTATAACCTTGTTTAGCACAAAAATCCTCCAAGTTTCTATTTACAAACTCACCACCTCTATCACTTCTAATGATGGTGATTTTGTATCCCTTTTCATTCTCAACTAAAGCACAAAATTTTACGAACACATCAAACACTTCATGCTTATGAGAGAGAAAATACATCCATGTATATCTAGTAAAATCATCAACAATGACAAAGCAATATGATTTACCTCCTAGGCTTTGTGTTTGGGTGGGTCCGAACAAATCCATATGGATAAGTTCTAAGGCTCGAGTCACATCACTTGTTACTTTCGTCTTAAATGACGATTTCACTTGTTTACCGAGGATACAAGGTTCACACTCCTTGTCTTTCTTAAACGTGCATTTGGGTAGACCCTTAACTAGATCATGCTTAGTCAATTTTGACAAGTTCTCCATGCTAGTATGTCCTAATCTATGGTGCCACAACCATGCATCACATTCACTTTGTGCACTCAAACATGAGACATTTTGCATATTCATCTCATCAAAGTTAATGGCATAAACATTTTTATCTCTATATGCAATAAATAAGGTTTCATGCTTCTCATTCCTAACAATGCATTTCGATGATTCAAACATAACATGAAATCCTTTGTCACACAATTGACTAATACTAAGCAAATTATGTTTCAATCCATCAACAAGATAAACGTTAGAAATAGAAAGTGAATTGTTACCGACGGTTCCGAGACCAATAACTCTTCCTTTGTTGTTGTCTCCAAATGTAACCTTTCCACCATCATGCCGTTTTAGTTCAATAAATTGATGTGCATCTCCGGTCATGTGTCTTGAGCACCCACTATCCAAGTACCATGGGGTGCTCTTCCTCGCATCCTACACAATGGGAAACACACTAGATTTTGGTACCCAAATACCTTTGGGTCCGAGAATGTTAGTGTAGTAAACATTTTTAACTACCCATGCTAGTCTACCCACTTTGGCCTTTTGTAATGCACATTTCCCGACCACATGAGTCTTGTTGCATTTAGAGCATCTACGATCATCATTTAGCAATTTCTTGTAACTTAACAAGTTTGCTCCATAACCTATGCCTCTTTTTTTGAGTGCACGTCGTTGTGCTCCCAACATCATGTCAAACATTTCTTTACCATTTGTAAACTTATGCACCGTGCTAGTCAAGTCCTCTACTTCCTTGACTAAAGCATCTCTCTCCTCTATGACTTCATTTAAGTCACTTTGGAGATCATTAATGGTCTCATTTTGTGACTCTATTTCACTAATTGCAATGGTCAAGCTCTTTTTGAGTTGTTTGGTCTTTTTGACCTCATTTTCCAACTCTTTCCTAAGCTCATCAAGATTTGGAACATCATCCAAATCATCAACATTATCAAAGTTAAAAGAGTTAGAATTTACCTCGCCTTGTGCCATGAGACAAAGTATTGCCTTCTCACTTTCCGATTCGGATTCCGAACTTGATGATGATGAGTCATCCCAAGTTGCTTTGAAACTCTTCTTTCCTTTCTTCTTGTCAAACACCTTCTTGGATTTGCAATCCGCCTTGATGTGACCCGGTTTGCCGCAACCGAAGCATATGGTTTCATTTGATTTTCCTCCCTTGCTTCCACTTGAAACTTCTTCTTATACTTGTCTCGCTTGTACATGGCCCTGTTGAGCTTTCTTGAGAGCATAGCTACTTCCTCCTCAAGATCATTGTCATCACATGATTTTTCATTTTCAATGATCTCTACCGATGCACTAGGGGAGCTATTTGCCTTCAAGGCGATATCTTTTCTTGAACTCTTAGTACCTCCACTTAATGCTTCCAATCTTGCTCGGTCTTTAAGTTCAAATTCATGGACTGTTAGCTCTCCACACAATGCATCAAATGTGTAATCTCCAAGATTTTGTGCCGATTGGATAGCATACTTCTTGGCATCCCATTCCTTAGGCAAGCCTCTAAGGAATTTATACACCGAGGTTTCTTGATCATAATTCTTTCCAAGATTCTTGATCTCATTCAATAGTTTAGTGAATCGAGTGATGGCGGTGGCTATGTCTTCATCGGACCCAACTCGGAAAGTTTCATAGTGCTCCTCAAGAATTCTTAACTTGGTCTTCTTCACTTGCATGGTACCTTCATAGTGTACCCCAAGCTTCTCCCATACTTCCTTAGCCGTTTGACAAGCACTTACTCGGTTAAATTCATTTTCACTTAGCGCACAAAACAAGTGATTCATGGCTTGATCATTTGAGAGCTCAATCTTTATCTCCTCGGCGGTGTACTCTTTCAAGGGCTTATCCGGTGGAGTGTAGCCACTTTCAATTGCATCCCATAAGAATCTATTTTGTGCTCTAATGTAGAATTTCATTCTCACTTTCCAATGAGCATAGTTAGTTCCATCAAAATACGGAGGCCTACTCGAAGAGTTGCCTTCCCGAAAGCGAGCCGGATCTAAGGTTTGCATCCTTGCACAAAAAGAACACTCAAAGATACGTTAGTAATACTTTGAGCAATAACCCGCTCTGATACCAATTGAAGGTCACCCAAGAGGGGGGTGAATTGGGTTACCGAGTAGTTATTGCCCTTTTAAAACTTTATGCGCAAATTACAACTATAATGCATACACTATCAATGAATATATATATGCTATGCAAGTGAATGGAATGGAAGAGATGGAAAGTGACACACAATTTATAGTGGTTCGATCCAACGATCTACGTCCACTACCTAACCTCCCGGTTAGGATTTTTAACCCCTTGATATTGCAAATAAGTGTTACAACCTAAGCATACAAGCCTAGAGTGCCTAATTACAATTAGGACTTCCCACCTAGCCGCAACTAGGATTTGTGCCTAGCCTCAACTAGGATTTTCCCTTTCGACTTAGATTCCACTAAGTCTTACAATCATACAAATACAATAAGTTGCTGAAAAATAATGAGATACACTTTACAACACAAAGTGGTATCAAATTCAAACACTAGCAAGCCTCCTAGAGCCTAACAACTCTTATGCATGCAAGTATGAGAATAAATGGAATATGCAAATATGTCACTGATTTTGTTGCAAATCCCAAATGTGAAATCGTTTTAAAAACTTAATATATTAGTGTAAAACCGATTTCAAGTCTAAGAACAATAGTTTAACAAAAATCAAGTTTAAGTGCAAAACTTTTGTTCAAATCAATCTTAGGGTTTGATAAAATAAATTTAAGTGCAAAACCCAAGAAGAAGGTGTTCAAACACACAACAAAATGATTTTCAAATCAAATACACAAAACTATGTAGATTAAGCACAAGCAAGATTTTAGATCTAGGACTTTCTTACAAACAAGAGAATGACAAAAGAGATCAGCTTTGAAGAGATTCTTGTACTCCTTTTAAAGCCTCAAAAGTGCTGGATTAGAGAACTAAAGAACAGCCACAAAGATCTCCTTTTGCTTCTTCACAAAAATCAAAGTTCTTCTCTTTGTAGATTTTGAGTTTTTGAGTGTGTTTCTTCCTTCTCTTGACAAAACCATGTTCTTGGTGGTTTTATAGTGTTAGGTATTCCATCTTGACAGTTTATGACCGTTCTAGGGATCCAAGGGTCCAAAATAGATCAAGAATTCAAATTAAAGTGTGTTTTCCAGCTGTAAAAAAAAAGCTGTCAGATATGCAATTAGCGCGCTAATGCTGAGACCTAGCGCGCTAACTCTGCACTTAGCGCGCTAATGAAATCATTAGCGCGCTAACTGCAGGGACCTCAAAACAATTATTTTGTCCCTTTGTGTTAGCGACCCTTAAACTCGTCCGGGACCTAACCAACCTTTATATAACATGTTATACACGTTTATTATGAGTCATTAAGCCTAATTGGGTGGTCCGGATATTTTTACAAATCCCGAAAACGGAAATTCACGATTTCATAATGTATTAGGGGCTTTTCTGCAAATTTACAGTTTTCTTTTCAAAGACCTTTCAAACACGAGTTTTTCTTTTTCGAAAACATTTACAATGATCTGTAATATGCAAATGACCATCCACACAAAGTTTCACATTGTTTAAACTCATAGTCCTAGTTATGTGTTTAAATTCCACTTTGAAACTTGAAGTAAACTTATAACTTTTGAAGAATGGTTTAAGAAACTTGATATGCATGGACTAATGCATTTGGCTTGCGTGAAAGAATTTGTATACCTTACATTGAAATTACAAATTGCGGTTTGAACTTTCATCTTCATTTCTTCATTAATGCCGAGTCTTGAACTTGTATTTCTTGAGTACCCTTGATATGTTGTTTTGCATCCTTTAACAAAAGCTGAAATACACTAGATGTTTATTAGTACATTTTCACCTTGTTTGTTTCCATCAAAATCTCGGTTGGAGTGTGAGTGACTAACCACTTAGTCCAACAAAAACATCCAAGTGACATTGATCAATATCAATTCACTTAGACTAGGCCTTTTAATGATCTAACACATCGAGGGATCCACTAGATATCTCTCTTTATATGAGAGGGACAAATTCTATCTCGATTACACAACTTCATCACATTGCTCACACAATAACCAATCACAACCTTTATAATCGTCCAGGTTAAAGACAACGTTTGATTGTGTCAAATTCTTGTGTTCCTAATGTTGAAGTCTCGGCAATCTCAAGTCGAGGATTGAAAAATATACCTATCATGAGAAACAACTATGACTTAATCCATGTGATGTTCTCATAGCGGGTCGGTCCAATACTTTGTTCCCTAACAAGTACTCGTGATCTTGATTCGTATCCCTATACGTATAATCATCATATGATCATCAATCAAGACTCACACTAGTCTTAATTCATTATAGTTCCCAGTATAATGATCGACTAGGGACATTTAGGATATTTATGTAAATACCCATGGATCTTATTATAATGTAAACATGCAAATTAATTATAATAAACAACAAATGAAATCCTCTATTTTATTAACTAAAAGTATTCATAAAGACAGTTAATGGATTGACCTAGGGCACATGCCCCATCATCTCCCACTTGCACTAGGGCCAATCATACATGCATCTAATGCCTAATGATCTAACATGACCATCATGTTTTGCTTGTGGAAGAGCTTTTGTCAATGGATCCGCAACGTTGTCTTGTGAGGTACTCTGCAAATCTTTACGTCTCCCTCTCAATAATTTCACGATGAGATGAAAACGCCTGAGTTATGTTTGGATCTGTGGTGTGATCTAGGTTCCTTGGCCTGTGCTATTGCCCCGTTATTGTCACAATACAAACAAACAGGGTTAGCAATACTTGGAACCACACCTAGTTCAGAGATGAACTTTTTGATCCAAACTGCCTCCTTTTATTGCATCGGACGCTGCAATATACTCAGCTTTTGTTGTAGAATCTGCCACAGTCTCTTGCTTCGAACTTTTCCAACTTACTGCACCCCCATTCAAAGTAAGCACATATCCAAACTGCGATCTAAAATCATCTATATCAGTTTGAAAACTTGCATCTTTGTAACCATTTACAACTAGATCACTTTCAAAACCTCCATAGACCAAGAACACTTCCTTAGTCCTTCTTAAGTACTTAAGGATGTTCTTTATTGCTATCCAGTGACTCTCACCTGGATCTGACTGATATCCGCTTGTAGTGCTCAAAGCATATGATACATCAGGTCGAGTGCATAACATGGCATACATGATAGATCCAATAACTGATGCATATGGAATCTTATTCATACGGTCTCGCTCATCATTTGTCTTAGGACATTGAGTCTTGCTGAGACTTATGCCATGAGACATTGGCAACAATCCTCTTTTAGAGTCTTGCAAATGAACCTATTCAAGACACCTTGTCTATGTAAGCACTCGACTTAGACCTATTAGCCTCTTAGATCTATCCCTATAGATCTTTATCCCTAGGATATATTTGCATCTCCTAAGTCTTTCATTGAGAAACACTTCCCTAACCAAGACTTGACATTTTGCAATGTTGGGATGTCATTTCCAATGAGTAATATATCATCAACATACAAGCACTGAGAAAAACAACTACACTCCCATGACCTTCTTGTATACACAAGGCTCATCTTCGTTCTTAATAAAACCAAAATCCTTGATTGCTTCATCAAAACGAAGATTCCAACTCCGAGAAGCTTGCTTTAATCCATAAATGGATCTTTGAAGCTTGCATACCTTCCTAGAATTCTCGGGATGTACAAAACCTTCAGGTTGTGTCATATACACGTCCTCAAGCGACTTTCCATTAAGAAATGTTGTTTTTACATCCATTTGCCATATTTCATAGTCATAATATGCAAAGCAATGGCAATTAAAATTCTTATGGATTTAAGCATGGCTCTTTTGGCGAAAAAGTTTCATCATAATCAACACCTTGAGTCTGCTGAAACCTTTTGCTACAAGTCTTGCTTTAAAAGTATGCACTTTGCCATCCATGTCAGTTTTCTTCTTGAAAACCCATTTACATCCAATGGTCTTACCACCTTCAAGTAAATCAACCAAGTTCCAAACTTGGTTATCATACATGGATTGCATCTCAGAGTTCATGGCACTTAGCCATTTATCTGAGTCTGGTCCAGACATAGCCTCCTGATAAGTGGTGGGCTCATTTTGGTCTATAAGCAACACATCACGACTATCGTAATGAGAAATTCGAATCTCTCTTGGCTCATGTCTTACCCTACTAGATTTACGTGGGCCTTGTGTCACTTGTGGAGGTTCAACTGGTTCGGAACGTTGTTGAACTTCCAAAGAGTGTTCGATGTTTACCCGTGATTCTTGAACTTCTTCAAGATTTATTTCTCTCCCACTAGTGTCTTTTGAAATAAACTGTTTTTCCATAAAGGCACCATACCGAGCAACAAACACTTTGTTCTTAGCGGGATTATAAAAGTAATATCCTTTTGTTTCCTTAGGATACCCCACAAATAAACACTTGTCAGATTTAGGTGCTAGTTTTTCTGAGACTTGTCGCTTTACGTAAGCCTCACAACCCCAAATCTTAAGAAAAGACAAACTAGGTCTCTTCCCGTACCATATCTCATATGGTGTTTTATCAACCGCTTTAGAAGGAACTCGATTTAGAGTGAAAGCTGCAATTTGTAATGCATAACCCCAAAAGGATAATGGAAGATCTGCATGACTCATCATAGATCGAACCATATCTAATAAGGTTCGATTTCTCCTTTCATAAACTCCATTCCATTGTGGAGTTGCTGGTGGAGTCAATTGAGAGACAATCCCACAATTTCTAAGATGATCATCAAATTCTTGGCTTAAATACTCACCACCTCGATCTGATCGAAGTGTTTTGATAGTTTTACCAAGTTGATTCTGCACTTCATTTTGAAACGTTCGAAACATCTCAAATGATTCAGCTTTATGTTTCATAAGATATACATAACCATATCTGCTGAAATCATCAGTAAATGTAATGAAATACTGATAACCTCCTCTAGCCATTGTGTTTATAGGACCGCATACATCAGTATGTATTAGACCCAATAAATCACTTGCCCTTTCACTGTGTCCAGTAAAGGGACTTTTAGTCATCTTGCCCAGTAAACAAGATACGCACGTTTCATATGTTTCTAAATCAAATGAATCTAGAAGTCCATCTTTATGGAGCTTCGTTATGCGTTTCTCATTTATGTGCCCGAGACGACAATGCCAAAGATAGGTTTGATTCAAATCATTTGACTTGAATCTCTTTGTATTTATGTTAAAGACTGGAGTATCAGTGGACTTTTTCATGCTTAGAATATAAAGACCGTCATACAAATCAGCATTTGCATAAAATATGCCTTTACGAGAAATGGAACATCTATTATTTGCAATAATAAAATCAAAACCATCCATATCCAAACATGAAACAGAAATGATGTTTCGCTCAAGTGAGCACAAAATAACAATTATTTAAAGTTAAAATAAGTCCACTAGATAAAACTAAGTCATATGATCCAACAAATTTAGAGGCGAAGAACTCTTGCTCCATTCCCTACGCGGAGGATGACTTCTCATTTCTTCAACTTTCTACTTGGTGAGTCCCCGCACATTTATACAAATGTGAGATCCACATCCAGGTATCTAATACCCAGGAATCACTAGTAGATAAATTAATTTCAATAACATAAATACTGTAGTGGTAGTTGCACTACCCTTTTTCTTCCTTAGATCTTCCAGATAGAGTTTGCAATTTCGAACCAATGTCCAGTGCATGAGAAATGACAATTTCCTTCTTTTTCTTTTGGGTGTTTTGAAGCGAGGAGCAGTGGGGCTTGACTTGTTCCACGGGCTTTGACAAAAGTGAATGACCTTGGCAACTCTAGCCTTGCCTTTGCCTTTCTTCTTCATTCCCTTTCCCTTTTGGACCATCAACACATTACTAGAGGTTTCTTGATATTTTGTTCAGCGATTTTGAGCATCAAATGCAACTCGAAATTGATTTCTCCATATTATTCATATTGTAGTTCATCACAAATTGTGAGTAACTCTCTCGGTAATGAATTCAAGATCAAATCCGTAGCCAACTCTTGGCTTATGGGGAATCCGAGTCTATCAAGCTGGTCAACATAGCCCTTCATCTTCAGAACTTGAGGACTAACCGACGCACCCTCAGTCATCTTGCAAGAATGTAGGTTTTTGACTGTCTCGAACCTTTCTTGCCTAGCTTGCTGTTGGAACATTTCCTTCAACGTTATAGCCATGTCGTAGGCTTCCATTAGTTCCATGTCCTTCTGAAGTTCAGGAACCATAGTTGCCAGCATAATACATGCAACATCAGTAGAATCGTTGACATGCTTACTATGCACATCCTTCACAGCTTTCGTAGCATTGGCTGGTGGGTCCTCAGGGATTGGAGCATCCAGGACATACAACTTGCGTTCATGCTTAAGAACAATTCTCAAGTTTCTGAACCAGTCAAGAAAGTTAGTCCCAGATAGCTTATCTTCTCAAGGATGGATCGCAGTGACGGGGGATTATTGTTACTTGAAGAGGCCATTGATCTACAATAAAGATTATGCAAAGTTTATTTTAGTATAGAGGAATAGACTCCCACTAAATTAACAACCCTCCTAAAACATATTGTTTATTTAGGGGACTAAAATCCATATTTCACCTAATTCTATGACAGCTATGGCATGAAACACAGAACTAGATTATTTAGGTAGGTAACAGTTACCAATTACATCTTATGTAATTTTTAGATCCTTTTATGAGATACGGGACATCTTATGTCTTAGCATGTTTTTATCTCATCATTTGCCTAAAGCTCAAAACTATTTTGATGGCTTTATTAAGTCGGACCATTTTAAACATTTAGGTAACTCTTACCCAACTTGTCTCACCAAGATAACACAATACACCCAGCTATGGCTGAAACTATATTAGTGTGATCGAGGCCTTTGACAAGTGTTTAAAATGGATGACATGAGACTTAAAATTTAATAGAGGGATTTTATTCAGTTTTAGTGATTTTTATGTAAACAATGAAATATCATATATTCTATTGATTTGTTCAATCACTAAACAATTTGAAAATTTTTATACTATTCACTAATAAAAGAATTTCCGTGCGCTAGGATTAGTTAGACGGCGGTCCCATTAGTGGTCAAGGCGGTGGTTCCATTGGCCAGTCAATGGAGCGAGTGATATTGACCATTGCCAAGCCGCCTTTTTTTTTTTAGAAGACGAATCTCAATTCCGAAAATTGAAATTCGCTATAGAAAATCATATTTTTCGCTGATTTTGCTATACTAAATTTACCCCTTAATTTATCCAAAATTAAGTCAATTAAAACATTTTTAATTAACTCGGGCCCACATCTAACTAATCATCTTATCCTAATCCAATTAGGACTTTAGATATTTGAATCCTAGCATATCACCAATAACAAACTTCACCATATTTATCTCCTATCCAATAGGGATAACGAAACCGATTTTGCTTATATCTCCTAATCTAATTTGTTATCTATCTTTATCAAATAGAAACTTCATAACAAAATAGATATAACAAGATAAATAAATAATTTCGAAAATTAATTATTTATTTTGGATTTAAGATATTTGAATCCTAGTATATCACCGATAACAAGATTCTTGATATTTATCTCCTATTCTAATTTGTTATCTATCTTTATCAAATAGAAACTTCATAACAAAATAGATATAACAAGATAAATAAATAATTTCGAAAATTAATTATTTGCAATTTCGGTCTTCATCCAAATAATCACAAACATGTAATTGAATCATGAACTACTATCCCAATCGAACCTAATGGTGTCATGGATCATAGAACATGAAACTCAATTCATTAAAATTATTCAAATTAACCTAACATGGTTACTAGCATGTACGAAACTAATTTCAATTAAATCACGAATATATGTATCATATACACAAAACATGATAATAAATCTCACGAGAAAACTTATGTATATCACATATACATCAACTATTAACATGCTTTCAATCATATATCATGTATATATCGAGAAGAAAACATGCAATGAGTTTAATGGAATCAAACTCGAAGGCTTTGATACCCTTTGTTGAGATTTGGGGTTCATACGTAAGCGGAGATTACAAAACAGTTTTTGACAAAAACCCCAACAGATCCGAATCTAATTCCATTAAAAACGTTTAAACCATGAAAAACTTAATCATACCTCAATCGCAATATACCTTTCTGAAGGTTAATCGATCTCTAAGGCGCTGCCAACGACGAACGCCCTCTATCAGTAGTCCAAACACGAACGGCGGCCGAGATTTGAAGTGCTAGCTTCGAGAGAATACCAAACCTTTTTGTTTCTCTCCAAAACGATCCAGAGCATACCAAAAACCCTAAGTCGTTTCTAAAACGAAAATAGAGTTTCAGCCTTTTTTCTTTCGTATCTGTGTTCTAACTTAAAGCGTCTATTTATACAACCCCTTGTATATAGACGGTTAAGTAAATTACACATATACCCTTACTTAAAGAAGTATAAGTGTAATACACCATAAGGACGTTTTGTCATGAATTTTATCACATAAAATTCATTTTTCGAATCATCTTAAAATCTCGCAAAACCATTCTTAGTGTGCGACTAATAGGCTCATACAACGTTGGCGTGTACCAAAACACATTTTGGTATACAAGTCATAAGCAGTCTCTAGCAAGACATTATGACTACCCAAGTTGTATGAATATCAAATCGATATAACCTAATCAATAGTGTATATAACATCCTTTTGTCACACGATATCCTTTTGATCAAACATAAGGCATAGAATTGTCATCCAACATGTTCAATCGTACTAGTCTCGATCTCTAGGTAGACTGAAAACATCCAAGTGACATTGATCAATATCAATTCACTTAGACTAGGCCTTTTAACAGTCTAACACATCGAGGGATCCACTAGATATCTCTCTTTATATGAGAGGGACAAATTCTATCTCGATTACACAACTTCATCACATTGCTCACACAGTAACCAATCACAACCTTTATAATCGTCCTAGGTTAAAGACAACGTTTGATTGTGTCAAATTACTTGTGTTCCTAATGTTGAAGTCTCGGCAATCTCAAGTCGAGGACCTGAAAAATATACCTATCATGAGAAACAACTATGACTTAATCCATGTGATGTTCTCATAGCGGGTGGCCCAAGACTTTGTTCCCTAACAAGTACTCGTGATCTTGATTCGTATCCCTATACGTATAATCATCATATGATCATCAATCAAGACTCACACTAGTCTTAATTCATTATAGTTCCCAGTATAATGATCGACTAGGGACATTTAGGATATTTATGTAAATACCCATGGATCTTATTATAATGTAAACATGCAAATTAATTATAATAAACAGCAAATGAAATCCTCTATTTTATTAACTAAAAGTATTCATAAAGACAGTTAATGGATTGACCTAGGGCACATGCCCCATCAGAGAGTCATTTAATGCGATAAATGCAATAGAAACAAGAAGGCAGAACACAATTGAAAATAGGACGAAGACAAGAGAAGACATACAGAAAGCAACAAAGCTTAATGGATAAAGTGAACATACCATGTGTTGATACGAGTTTTGCACCAACTTCATCGTAGTTTAGGACGGGAGGCTTTTTTTCGAACCATATTTTCTTCACTTATGTGTAGCTAAATGAAAATTCACCGTAATGAAGAGATGTTAGCAACAAACGAAATGACTTTTCAAAATTATCATTCTATGTATAAGAGAAGGCAAGAGAAGGCATGATAGTCATTTGCAAAATTCGAGGAGAAGCATCGACATTCCTTTTTGCAATTGCAATTTCCAACTAGAACTTACAACCCAGTGATAGTTATATTTCTCTACCTTTTCTTAGGAATGGATGAGATGATTAAATTAATGATAAATTTACTTCTAACACCGTCGTGTGTAATTTATTTTCTCTTGTATGCAAGCGATGAATGAATGATTAAATGTATTACTTATGACTAAATTTTTGCTTATGAATGAAATATGTTCCCTTTGCATTCCATTCATTTGAAATTTGTTGAATTCAAAATTTGTCTATTTAATTAAATTTTTATTAGTACACATATCGACTCGTTTATGCTTCACGAGCTATATTTGTCTTGTTGGAACCCAACTTAATTTTAAAACCTTAAGGATAAGATTTGAAATGAGTTTGGGGTATTTTAGGAGAAATATATTATAGCAATAGCAAAAGCAAATAAATATAAGAAAGGTAGAAGCTAAGTTCAAAATTGATGCAAAAAGTTCAAAATTTTGATCCGATATTCAAGTGAGTTAATAAAAATTTTCAAATTTCTTCTAAATTCAAGTACGTATGAATTTCATTTTTCTTTATTTTAATTAGGAAAAGAATGACAATGAAAATGAATATATAATAGATTTTTAATGAAGGTGATATTTTTATTACCCAAGTGAATTTTATGATAGAAAGAATCAATTTTTATACCCTTTTTGATTAACTTTACTAGTTGATGTATACACTAGATTGAATGCCTTCTGTTAGTCATGAGAATGAGTAGAAGATCGAAATAGTAGTGCAAAATGAACACGATAGATATTTAAGAATCTTGTGATACAAAAGCTATAGATTAAGTGTAATGACCCGTTACCTTAGGCTGGTAATTAGTGTTAATTCAAATCCTAATTAACCCGAGTTAGGCTCATGGTTAAGTTCGGCGTACCTCGATTAACATGTGTCTGGGGTTTGTGTGATGATTTATGTTTGTTTGGAATGTTTGTTGAGTTGATATGTTGTAGTATAAAAAGAGAATTTATATACATGCCTATAATCGGAAAATAAGTAATTAAACAATAACTAGCCGGTACACCAAGTGCGACGAGGGTGTCGTGAAATGAATGTGCACATTCGAGAACACTCGTAGGCATGTCCGGTAAATTTATTGGCGAGAAAAACACATGAAGTATATATATTTATATATATATTTGATATATAAATATATATATAATAAAACTATAAGTTTGGTTTGAATTATATGGATCATTAGATCGCCTCGAGATGAGCGTAAGTGTTGATGGTGTTAAAATTTGTTTTACTTTAGGGCGTGTAACATTAACAAATTATTCACTTGATCATCCTCGATATATCACAATGCGTATCTCGAGAAAATTCATATATTTAAATCAAAACCTTCAAGTTTGTCCTCACAAATCGATCGAGAGAGTGAGAGATAAGCAACTGGGGGTTTAGGAAATTGAAAGATTGATTCAGGAAATTTTTTAACGCGATTTGAGGAGATTAAACAACAGGAGATCATAGATTATCATTGTTGGTGAGTTTGGTTTTTGAGTTTCAAGTTGAATTCAATAGTTAGTGATGATTTCTTTGTGAATTGTTGCTGTTATTGATTGGAAATGGATTTATACCTTACTAGAGGTTCTTCTTGATGTATTTGGAGAGTGTTGGCTGTTGTTTAGGTGATTTATGGATTGGACAATGGCTACTGCCCTGCTCACTATTGAGACATTACAGGTTGGAGCGTGCTCCATGTATCAGAGGAGTGCGCTTCTTTCATCAATTGGGACTAACCCAGTTGGTGAAGCGTGCCTACATCAAGTGAGGGAGCACACTCTCACCCAGAAAACAACAATTGTGCTATAATTTACTTAGAATTTACAGAGGTCTTGGGGACTTACTTAGGGGTTCTAAACATAGGGTGCTAGACCGACCTATAATGGTAACAAATGGTTAGTGTTAGGTGTTGGAACAACGAGAAAGCGTTAGTGACCCAAGAACTTAGGAGTTTTGGAAACGGAAACCTGAAACGAGGTAAGTATGGATTCACTTATTTATCAATGTTGCTTGGATATGTTAGTATATGTAGTTCATATAGTTTATGGACTGAATAGGAGACTATGTACACTGTGATGTATTTACTAAATGGAAAATGATGTTTAATGTGATCCGCGAGAGTAACTCTTGGAATTGAGAATAGGTTATATAGGAGATGTGTTACCTTCTCGGCCTATATGTAACTCTTACTCTGTTAGATAGGTTGCATGAATTATATATTCACTAGAGGGTTTGGGATAGAACCATTGGATATTAATGGATTGGCTAGACAGCACATCGACCAACGTGTTGGTTTAACAATCGCATTACTGGTGTCAGTGGGTAATCGACCATAGTTTTACAAATAAAATGGGAATCATAATGTACTAGTCATTGGCGGTTTGACCTGCATTCGTTATTTATTGGATTATATGTTGTTCATAATCTAGTAAGCTATTTATGGTGCATATTGTTATTGCATATCGTTCTTGATTATTTTATGGAATGTTGATGGCTTTGTGAATCCTTACTTACTTAGCAAGTTGGAGCGCTCACCCTAATTAATATTTCATTTATACCGACGAACGCTACTACTACATAATAGAGAAGGTTTAGGAGTCTTGATCTTCTCTTCGATGAAATGAATTTTCCCTTGTCTTATATATTTGTATTGAATTACATTTATAATATCACAAAAGATGAAAGATTGTGTATAACAAAGATTTATTTCAGCTGGAATTGATTTTGTATATCGTATTTAAATATCAATTTTTTTTTTGATTTCTGTTGCATTTAATATTTGTCTTACGTCAATATTTGATATATAATTGTGTTTTTTAGGAGATGGAAAGAGATGCTGCTGGCTCTAGTAAAGTCTAGCGGGATTATCATGGCTTAATTAGGGTTACAAGCTGAGTATCGCCCTAATTAGGTTAGGGGATGCTAAAACTTGGTATCGAAGTCTACTTCAAAGCTTAAGGTATTAAATCTAATACAGTATGGTATTAGAGATTACTTTAGAAAATAACCTTATTACTTGGAAACAAGTGATAACTCGAGATACAATTGGGTATCGAAGTTTAAGGTTATTGACTCTGATATACTTTGATACCATACCCTAAGTTTACTAACTATGAGAGTTGTCTCCAGTTACGAAGAAACTTAGGACATAATAAATGGTTTTATCGTGATTTGAGAGGGTAATCAAAAGATAAAAGACTGAGATATATTATTTGTTGCGTTTTATTATATCTTCGTGGTAGATATATGAGTTGTCTTTCCTGAATGATGATAAGATGGTTGAAGTCCATCGATTTCTCATGATATGAGAAAGCATTGAAGGCAAGAGTTCAAGAGAATCTTAACCTCGAGGAGTTTGAAAAAGAAAAGACATAAGGATAATTTACAAAGATGAAATTAAACTCTTCTCCTATTAACAGTTGTCAAAGGTCTATGTTATCGGTGATATTATTAGACAAATAATAGTCAGTGAAAAAGTATATGTTGGATCTAGACCTTGAGATGTGTCAGGAGAATGGAATTTATGAAATAATGGAATACTTAACGACTTTAAGTGGAACTCAAAGATTGTAGATTACTTTGAGATATGATTTAATACTATTATTAATACTAGTTGAGAAATAATGAAAGTTATTCAGTAAATAAATGTGGTTAGTGATAAAAGTCGATTTGAGGTTAGGAAACCACTAGTGTATTTATACTTCATAAGTTGTTATGAAGTAGAAATTCCAGATATGGTATGAATCCATATTAGGATGATAAGCGAATTATCGGATAATGAGATGTGAAATTGAGAATTTAAAATGGTGAAACTGGAAAATAGTTTAATCCAATATATAACAGTGAGTTGGTAAGATATCTTAGTCTGATGTTTTAGACCGGTATAGTCTAAATTGGGGAGAATGAGTTATCAATGAATATAAGAATTCAAAGAATAATGTATAGTAGTGGGAATGAATAATCATTGCCCAAAATTGATAACTTATTCTAATAATAAGGTGAAATTAGTTGTTCTTAAGAGTTAGTTAAGATCTGGTTGTCACAGTAGTTAAGATCTGGATCACTTTAAGTGGATGGTGGAAACTATTAGAACTTACTAGAACTCATGCTATGCTCGTGAATGAAGGGTGTCGAGTTTTGAAACCCTATTTTAATCAAGTTGTTATTGTGTTATCAATAATAAAATGGAATCTTTAAAGACTTAGAAGGTGCACGAGCATTATCGTAAATAATTGCAAATTGTGACGGTAAATTGGTTCATGCCAGATTTTGCTAGTGCAAGTACTAATTTTCAAAGGTAAATTAGTTGTACAAGTGTTGAATATTAACTGCAAATCAAGGGATTTGACTGGAATTGAGACAATATGAGATTGTTAGATATTCAAAATAAAGGCAAAAGAGAAAAGTAATATTAAAATAATTAAATATTACAAACGATTGATCCATGGATCTCTAATATCGTTGTGTAATTTATTCAGTTAACTCGAGTATGAGGAATGTTGTAAGTTAAAATTAGATACAAGGATGCCTTGGATGAAATTGAAGTATAGTTTGACTACGATGTTTGCTTGATGATACCTAAATTATGGAAGATTTTAGAGGTTTATCCTAAGACTTCTTATTTAGGTAAGAATGTGTGTTGACACAATAAAGCAAAATTGTAGCTTATACTTCTATCTATAAATATAGTTATTGGGGGTTGATAATCTTGAGATAATTAATTTGGTAATTGTATCAAATATGGAAAGGTATCATTTGTAAAACTAATGGATTGGTGTAAGGTCAAAGTAGTGATTCTCAAACTATGGAAGCTTGAAAAGTGGAATTGTCAGAGTGATAGAAATGGAAGGTAAGATTGAGACCTTGGATTTCTCAAAAGTTAGAAATTCATTCTGGAACATCACTCATTAAAGATGATTGTGTTGACAATGCCTTAAAAAGGAAAGGGACAATGGATGTAGTTACAATAAAAGCTACTCAGTAATATATATTAAGTGATATGTGTAATGATGAGCAATTGAGGTCCTGCTCAGACACATCATCAGTTGAGTTGTCTAGATTAGTAATTACAAGTCTGTTCTTAGGAGCTCATATTGGAACTAAGCTAATAATGATTGAGTGGTAAATTATTGGAGAAATTGACCGAGATAATTTAGTAGGTCAAGATTTGACTACTAGTTATTGGTATTTTATATGGATAATCTCATATCAGAATATTGAGCATGTAAAAAGAGTTCTTAGAACTCGAATAAAAAAATGAGGCAAGAATGTTCTCAAAATCTCATGGATTTCTTAATATATTCATTCAGGTGATCTCCGTTGCCATGACCTACAACGTATGATGCTTGACATTACTGATACCAAATTACAGTTCTACAAGTTTGGAATTCTAGCAATTTCTCCCATTGCCTTGTGTGTAAGCTCACGATCTTTGGGAGGCAACCTTTGGAAGGTTTTAGAGAATGGATTAAATTCTTAAAGTTTTTTCAAGACTTGCTAAGTTCTACCGAGGTTTATACCGCAGAGTCAAAAGGTCGAGGTAATGGCAACTGACCTCAAAAAGGGTCTTATAATGTTTCATGATATTAAGATGAATTAACTAAACTTACCTAAAATAAAACACACTAATAATAAACATGAACCTATACCAATGTAGACACGAGGATATTCAGATATGAACTTTCAAGACTATGATTGGATAGGATAGCAGAGCTTCAAGGTAAATGGTGTTTGTTTTATTCTCAATCATGCCTTGATATTAATTATGTTACGTGACACCCTTAATTTAGAATAAAGTAAATTGTCTCTTTATCAAAGTTAATTTGGTAGATATACATACTATGTGTGAAATGGTGTGAATAATGTGTGTATTATACAATATTTAGTTAACTTGGTGTGTACTATTTTCAAAATTTCCAAGTTTTTGTTGAAGTATATCACTAGGACAAGGATCGAGGCAGTGATAACTACCCTAAAATCGTGGCGAAGGCGTGACATTGTTTCGAAAAGGGTTTTATATTGTTTTCAAGGTAATGATGAGAATTTGAGTAAACTTACCTTAAACAAACATATTTATAATACAAACATAAACCTATACCAATGTAGACACGAGGAGAACCAGATAAGGACTTCCTAGCTAGGATTGGATAGGATGCAACGCTTCAAGGTAAGTGAGGTTTGCTTTATTCTGAATTACACCATGATACTAGTTATGATAGGAATCATGTATCAGATTGTAAAATTCATTGGAATTTATCTCTATACTTTTATTGATCTTGCTTGCTATATCTTTCGGATTCTCTTAATATGAATGTTTGTGGAGCTAGTATACTGGTATTGATGAATGCATGCTTACACCTTAGGTTCGAGGGCCGGCGGCCACCGATATCTTTTTCCATGGTTGTTATGAGATCTTGATGTGTATATCTATTAGGATTTCATAAGAAAAGTCTTTGATTTCCTTCATGATCAGTTTGGGGTTTCCCTTTGATGAGTCATATTAATGTTCGTGCATGTGTAGCTGGATGTCCTTATTAGCTAGTTTGCCATCTCCCTTATGTAGGCGATTTGTCTCACATCTATTGAAATATCTAGTTTCAACTTCTTTTGATTCTATGACATTCATGTATCATTGCAAACTTGTTGGATTATCGTGGTTGGTCACTGTGTATTTTATCTTGCATTTTATAGTACTTTTGCTTACGTACTTGTTTTTTGCCCATCATGATAATAGGTTTCCTTAAGATCCTTTGTTCCATGTTAGTTATTATTGCATTAGGTATTACTTAGATGGTTGAGGGTAAAACATGCCTCTGCTTTACTGAACTCGTAGAAATATTGCTCACCACTACTTTTCCCCCAAGCACCTCAACTGTTACTTAGGACAATTGAAATAGCAAAGTTGTAGCGTAGGAGATCTCTTTCCCATACATTGGTTTGAGTTATATTTATTTATTTGGTTCTTGAGATGTTTTATGTATGACAAGTCAATAATTAGAGACATTTTATATTGTAATTTAGGTTGATTTTAGGCATAAATGATGATATTACACTAGGTATTCTCTTATTTTTGTGATTTTAGATTTTAAATAGGAAAATGAAGTAATGCCAAAAAAGAGAAAGAAAAGCAAAACAATCAACTGGAAAAATACACAGCGATTAGCCAGCGATTTGAAATAACAAAAGGAATCCCTATCTAAATCAGAAGCAGAAGAAGGCCAGCGAATCCAAACGAATTGGAGAATGAACTATAAATCGCCAGCTGAATCAGTGGAGCACATAGAGCTAAACTCAGTGATTTACTCAGCGATTTGTGTATAAGTTCGAAATCGCTGAGGTCGGTTAAGTGTTTTTAGATTAGTATGAAGAATCTGAGTTTATTTAAGATATGTATACGTGTGGGGACTATAAAAAAGGCCAGAGAGCTTCGAAATAGCTATCCTAATTCTTTTCTTTTGCTTTATTTTTGCTCTATATTAGTTTTATTGTCTATGTTTCAAAATATATTGGAGCTTTGATTTATATTCATGTATTTATTTATTCATTATTTCTTTTAATTATATTTATGCATTTTTTATTTCCAGCATGAGTGAGTAGTCTATCAATATAAACAAACCCTAGACAATGTAATATATTTTGGATTGCTAGATATTTATAATTAAGGAATCATGTGCTTAATACTTTAAATCTATTCATACACGTCAATCACAAATTTAAAAAGTTGTTTTTGCGTATTATAACTAAAAGAGATTAGTATTGCATGCATAGTTTCAAATGTATTATGTGGTATTATGATTCAAATTCTATGTCTATAGTTATTGAAAACAATTATAGAAGTAGTAACTAGGATTAATCTATAGGGCATTTCCCGAGTGGATGTTCTAGGTGATTGTTTTCTAAGTTGTTTATTATGCGGCTTCGATAATATTGGCTTAGATTATACATGATTTTCATTAAACATAATGCTATCATATTTCTACGCTGTTGCATTTTATCCAATGGGTAGATTTACAATGATAAAAATGTAGCATTTCTTTTGAATTTAGGAAAATAGGTGGCTGGATAAAGGCTATCAACCTACTATGAAGCAGTGTTTAATGATTCCAAGATTCCATGTTTTATGATTATAACTATAGTATAAAGTGATATTACGTTCTAGTGTTTGAAAGCAATCCCAATACATATTATATTGTTTACTGGGGGTTTGTTTATTTATATTGAATTGAATTTGAATTGTTTAATTTGGTTTGAATTTGAATTATTTAGATTAACTTAGTTAGTTTGGTTATTTAAATTATTAATCATAGTTGTTATTTATTTAATATTTTAATTCCGTTTAATTAGATTAACTAAATTAATAAAAACAAGAAAAAATTACTTTCCTTTGAGATTTCAAAAATCCATGTGGAGACGATATCCCATTTAACACTACTACAATTTAATTGTAAAATATAAGAAATTATTGTGCAGGTTCGACATGTGTCAATGTAATAAACAGGAGATTCCATACGGGTAGATAATTAAGCCCACATAACTTTGTCTTAATTTATGTTTAGTTGTTTGTGAACTTCTACTATTAATTCCGCATATTGTTACACATTAAAAGCTTTTTATTTGCACACCTATAAACCTTAGTTGTCTTTTATAGAATCTGTTGGTTTACTTTCTGTATGTTAAGGCTTACTACATCATTGCCCGACTCGTTGGGTATCTCGAGGGGTTCAACGATGGTTTAGGCCAGGCAGTCCAGGCCCATCGAGGTTTGAGTCGTCTCATGTTAGAACTCACGTAGCAAATTAATGATATTTGTTGGAATGTATATGTACGTTTTTATTGATCTTGCTTGTTATATTGTTTGGATTTTCTTGAAATGAATACATGTGGAACTGGTATACTGATATTGATGAATGTATGCTTACACCTTGAGTTGGAGGGGCAACAACCACCGATACCTTCTTCTATGGTTTTTTATGATATCTTGACGTATATAACTATTCATATTTCATAAGTATTGCTTTCATGTCCTTCATGAAAGTTTGGGGTTTGCCTTTGATGAGTCATGTAGGTGTTCGGGGACAAGTGTGGTTTTGATGTCCTTCATAGCAATTCAGGGTTATCCCTTGATGAGCTACATATGTGTTGTTGGGTTTTAGAGTTCAAAACAAAACGTAAATTTTAAGATTTTTATTTCTAAACCACAACAGGATCAAATATGAATTCCATTAAAGTGATTAACAAAATTAAACCATACCTCAAATGCTAGTTTGCTTCTCTTTGTTGATCAATGTTTAAGACGCTGCTAGAGATGAATGTCCTCTATAAAAATCTTCACACAAATAACGGCTGAGAACTCGAGTGTTAGCCTGAAAGAGAATACGAAAACAATTTTATATTCTCCCTATAAACTTTAGAATGGCTGAAAAACTAATTCATTTTCTAAAAATGAAAATTAGATTCCAAGTCTAATTTCAACCATAATGTGAATCCACTTAACACACCTATTTATACAACCCTTGTATAAAGCCAGGTAAGTGATACCATTATACCTCTACTTAAAGTGGTATTAATATGAAAAATCACAAAGAATTTTTATATTACGAGTTTTATCATATAAATTTCATTGTTCCGAGTCATTTTAAATCCCGCAAAATCATTCTTTGTGTGCGACCCAATAAGTTCATGCAACGTTGGTAGAAAAATAAAATCATATTGGTACACGAGTCATAAGCGGTCTCTAGCAAGGCATTACAACTACCCAAGTTGCATGAAGATCAAAATCGATACAACCTAATCAATAGTGTATATTATATCCTTTTGTCGTACGATATCCATTGATTAAACATAAGGCATGAAAAAATCACCCTTAATGTTTAATCGTACTAGTCTCGATCTTTAGGTAGACTGGAAACATCCAAGTGACATTGGTCATATTAATTCACTTGTACTTGACCATTATCTAACATATCGAGGGATCTACTGATATCTCCAAATTCTATCTCTTTTACACACCATCACACATTATTCACATAGTAATCAATCACAACCTTTATAATCATTCGGTTAAAGAAAACGTTTGATTGTGTCAAATCACTATGATCCTAATGTTAAAGTCTTTGGTAATATCAAGTCAAATGACTAAATGATATACCTATCATGAGTAACACCTATGACCTAATCCATGTGGTCTCATAACGAGTCAATCTAGTACCTTGTTCCCTTACATGTACTCATGATCTTGATTCATATCCTTATATGCATGATCATCACAAGGCTATCAATCAAGACCCACACTAGTCTTAATTCATTATAGTTTCCAGTATAATGACCGACTAGGGACATTTAGGATATTTCAGTAATATGGATCCTATTGACATGTGTTGAGCGTGTACAATAATTTTCTCTTTATACTGTACTTTAATTATTTTGTAGTTCTGATAAGTGGGAATCGTCTCCATAGGGATTTTGCAAATTCCTTTTGAAAAGAAGTTTTATTATTTTTTATTTTCAATTTTAATTTAATGAAAATAAGAATTTAAACTAACTAAACTTGCTTAAATAACACAAATCAAAGTCACTAAATTTAAAGCAATTCAGTTAAATGAAACACAATATAAATAAACATCTAAACAATCCTCTTAAATAATGAAACGTAGATCCATTTTGCATTCCATACATGTTATTCCAATTACTTAGTCATAAATATACTCTCTAAGGTATCGTAGATCATTAATCTCTAATCATAAGTAAGTAAACAACCTTAAGCCAATCATTTATTCTCCTTATACCAGTGAAAAAGCCACATTATTTTTTTATTGAGCTAACTGGTCACGTGTCGTGCGTGCCAAATATAACCCGCAATCGAGTTACCAACCACAAGGGTGTAGTAGTGGTAAATACGAGGTCGAATCCATAGGACTTGAGTTTTACTCGAAGTTAACTAAAAATGGGGGGTTTTCAGAAAGTTCAAGGAAATAATTAACTAGACTAGCACAAATAAAAAGTTCGCAGAAATAATATCAATGAGAAGAAATCACCTAAGTCTACGGCTTCACAAGCAAGAATCAAGATTCAATGGCATTTAATGGTCCTCAATCATTCCAAAAAGTTATTAATTCAATTTCTCCAAGATTAGCTATGGAAAATCGACGTCCGCCAGAAATTCCTAGTTCCCATAATCTCAATAGCTAGGACGTCCGCCACTAACTATTTCCCTAATCAATGTATAACCCTAGACATCTGCCAATCGGGTTTAACACACTAACCGCAATAATTTGGGTCTGTGGGAACACTAATCCTAAATAACCGGATCGCATACGCTTTCGACTTAACCTAGATTCAATTGTTGCACACAACAAGCGAAAAGGTTTGACGGCAAACAAGTGAGTGTTTGTCACTTTATTGGTTAACAAGCACAATTACACTGAGATACTAATGGTCCAAATAACTATAGGTTGTCCACCTAAAAGCATGCACTGGCCACTTCCATACCCTAGACCTAAACCATATACTATAAAATCAACAACAATGAAATATGAGAAATTAAATAAAATTAAATAAAAATCATAGATCTCACATAGTATATGTCATGAATCATGAATCCTACTTGTTCCCCTTTCGACCTAGGCGAAGATTGGTCTAGCCGGACATCATCTTTACAATCTCCAAATATGAAAAGTTGTATGTGGCAGCTCCAATGCGGTCTCCTCGTATGAATACCATTAAAAATTGCTTTCTAGAGGTGAGAGAAACTAATTTTGGGGTTGGTCTCGTAACACGCGCGCCGAGGAGCATCTAAGGACTATTTTTGGGTTGAAATTGGGTTTCGTACACATGGTAGTGCCTGATTGGTCCGTTTTCCTGCCGTACGCTGACGTGGCGCGAGCTGATAGGCTGGATTCGCTGCTGGTGACGCTGTGTGTGGAAGACGTGACACATGGCGGGATGGGATTGGCCGAGAACAATGAGTGATGTACTTGGCGCGGGGTAAGAGTGTGACACGTGGCGGATGGACCGGTGAAGAGAATCGCACGAACTGGTGCAAATTTCCGGGAGACAGTGCTGACGAGCATCCCGAGGAAAACTGATGGAGGCTGAAAGGCATGGAATGCTATTGTTTTGTGACGTGGCGGCGAGCTGGACGAATCGACTGCTGCCACGTGGCAGCGAGCCGAAAATCGTACGCATTGTGCGAATGTGTGGGAGAGAGTGTAACGCATATCTCGAGGCAATCCAACATCAGCTCAATTCAAGTGACCGAACTGTGTCACTCCCTACGTCATTTGGTATGCTGTATCTTATTCTACCCACCGCGCAACGCGTAACTCGAGGCAAACTGTTCGGTGTCCGATTACTGCATGAGAATACTCCATTTTGAGTATTTTTTCGCCACGTATTCAACCGCGCACTCCGTTTCACCTGAAAAGAACCAATTAATATAATTAAATATATATTTTGGAAACTTTCCACATTAAATATACTAAAATAGCCTACTAAAAGCATATAAAAACCAACTTATCAAATACCCCCAAACTTAAGACTTTGCACGTCCCGAGCAAATGTGTACATGACAAGACATACTAAACTAACCTATGCCTATACCTATACCTACACTCGATTCAAAATTCATGGAGCCCCTTTGATTTACATAGTCACCAAATTAACAAGTAACTCATAAAATTTCAGAGTTATGATATGCCAAGACTCGCAACTCAAACACAATTAAGATTACACTTTAAAGACATAGATCCGGTCAAGACAAATGGCATCAACTACTCACGAGTTTTCTTGGTCTATACATTCAAGCACGCAAGTTTAAAATCTCACTTAATCAAGTGAAAGCACTCGAGATAAATCTTTTATTTGAGGAGTTTTCACAACTTCCTCCTTTATTCATCTTATTTTCTCTATTTTCCCTCAAATTTTTCTTTCAAGTAGTACGATCCCTGCAACATTTCTTGTGGACCGCTTTTCTCACAATTCCCACCATAAAGTTCCTTGCTCCATTTCCTGTGGACCGCTTTTCTCACTGTTTCCACCACAAGATTCCCTGCTCCATTTCCTGTGGAAACCTGTGGGACTCTCTATTTTTTAGAAAAACTCCTATTAGCCCTTCTCACTTTCACTATAATCAAGCAAATCTTCCAATGTGGGTCAAAATATCAATACATGCGTAAGTCTGACCGTCTACTCCCTTTTGTTATCTAGCACAAAATCCAACCATCAACTAAGTCTGTAATAATGAAATCATAAAAATGCTGAGCTACGAACTAGATTGAGTGTTTCTCCTAGTTTTCTTTAAGTTTCAAGTCAAAAAGGTAACTATAATTTACTCATCCACTACTAAAGACATGAACAAAGTTTCGGGTGACTCTAAATAACAAATAAAAAATATAAAATATATTAAATACATATATGCATGAAGGTGTATCAAATCCTAATGAAATGAGATATGAATATGAATGGACAAGAAATCAAAGAAATGGAAGAAATGATATAAAACACCACCATTACCATCCGATATCCGCATATAACCGCATAAAAAAATAAACAATCTCACCTGCGGTCTTTAGCAAAAGAATCCATCCAAAACAATCCACAATCCCTAAAACACCCCCAAACTTATTCCGAACCTTGTCCTCAAGGTTTAAAGCAAGTCGAGAGGTCTACACATAGAAAAGAAACAAGATGGTGAAAGAACATGATAGATATAATATGAAGGAAATGATACAAATTCATGCAAAATGATAAAAAATACGAAAATAAATAAACCAAATGATACTTATCAATGTTTAGGCTGCCTCCCAGTAGCGCTTTAGGTTAAAGTCGTTGGCTCGACTTGGTCTGAGTCTGTCAATCAGTATAGACTGGCGTTGCAAGTGAGACGACCTCCACATTATGGCTCGGGAAGTTTTCATAGAAGATCTTCAATCTGTGGCCGTTCACCTTAAACGCATTACCAGTCTCCAAACTCTGAATCTCCACTGCTCCGTGATCATACACCGCAGTCACAACATATGGTCCTGTCCACCTCGATCTCAGCTTACCTGCAAAAATCTTAAGACGTGACTGAAATAAAAGCACTTTCTAACCAACGCGAAAAGATTTCCTAGAGAGATCGCTACCATAGAATACTTTGTTTTTTCTTTATAAATCCGCGCATTTTCATATGCGTCGTTCCTGATTTCCTCCAATTCTTAGAGAGTGAGCTTTCTCTCTTTTCCTGCCTCATCGAGCTTCAAATTAAGCTATTTCACAGCCTAGTAGGATTTATGCTCAATCTCGACTGGCAGGTGGCAAGCTTTACCAAACACAAGGTTATATGAGGACATCCCAATTAGCGTTTTAAACGCCGTTCGTTAAGCCCAAACCGCATCATTAAGATGTGAACTTCAATCTTTACGAGTAGGATTCACCGTATTTTCCAAGATGGATTTGATCTCCCTATTAGAGACCTCTGCCTGGCCACTCGTTTGGGGATGATACACTGTAGTCGTTCGATGAGTGACATTGTACGTCCTCAGAAGACTTTCAACCGTACGGTTACAGAAGTGAGTGCCTCTATCACTGATCAGGGCACGTGGGGTACCAAATATTGTGAAAATCCTCGATTTGAGGAATTCACATACCACTTTAGAGTCGTTAGTGCATGTAGCCTTAGTTTCCACCCATTTAGACACGTAGTCCACTGCCAAGAGTATGTAAACATTTCCAAATGACACTGGAAACGGTCCCATGAAGTCTATACCCCATACGTCAAATATCTCACAAATATGAATCGGGGTAAGTGGCATTTGGTCCCGATGACGAAGGTGACCAGTTTTCTGACAGTTAGGACAAGTCTTGGTAAACATGTATGAATCATGGAAAATGGTGGGCAAGTAAAACCCACTCTAAAGAACTTTTCTAGTTGTCCGATGGGGACCGAAGTGGCCACCGCAGGCGTAAGTATGACAAAAAGCCAATATGGAGTGACTCTTAGTCTAAGGAACACAACGCCTGAGAACCTGGTCGGAGTAGAATTTCCATAAGTACGGGTCATCCCATGCATAGTACTTAGCATCGCTCCTTACTTTATTCTTCTGAGCCTTTGAAAAGTGAGGATATAGCTCGCCCGAGGTGATATAGTTCACCAAATCGACGTACCAGGGGAGATATTCCATAACGGCATAGATGTACTCGTCAGGGAAATCATCCATAAGAGGGGTAGGACTCTCACCATTCTTAATTCTGCTGAGATGATCTGCGACTAAATTCTCTGCACCACTTTTATCTTTGATTGTGATGTCAAACTACTGTCGTAGGAATATCCATCTAATGAGCCTAGGTTTGACATCCTTTTTACTCATCAGGTACTTCAAGGCAGCATGATCAAAGTAAATGATAACCTTGGTTCCCAAGAGATAAGGCCAAAACTTCTCAAGTGCGAAGATAATGACAAGGAGCTATTTCTTAGTAGTGATGTAGTTCATCTGAGCAACTTCTAGAGTACGAGAAACATTGTAAATGACATGTGATGCTCTCCTGACTCTCTGTCCTAAGACTGCACCACTACATAATTACTAGCATCACACATAATTTCAAATGGAAGCTCCAAATTAGGGGCCTGAATCACAGGTGTGCTAGTAAGTGAGTCTTTCAGTGCATCAAATGCACTCTTACATGCCTTATCAAACTCAAAAGGTACGTCCTTTTGGAGTAGATAGCATAGGAGTTGGGCAATCTTCGAAATGTCCTTGATGAAATGACGGTAAAAATCAGCGTGTCCAAGGAAAGATCTAATCTCCCGCACGTTCGTAGGGTAGGGAAGTTTCTTGATAACATTAATTTTAGCTTGGTCTAATTCTACGCTCTTGGCTGAGACAATGTGTTCCAAAATAAGACCTTGGTCCACCATAAAATGACAATTTTCATAGTTCAAAACCAGGTTTTTCTCGATACACCTGCTGAGTACATTTGTCAGATTGATGAGACAATTATCGAATGAATCACTGTAAATAGTAAAGTCATCCATGAAGACCTCAATGAAATGCTCAACAAAATCTGAGAAGATACTCACCATGCACTTTTGAAGGGTGGCAGGTGCATTGCATAACCTAAAGGGCATGCGCCGATAGGGAAAAGTGCCAAACGGACAAATGAAGGTCGTCTTTTCCTGGTCTTCAGGCGCTTCCGGTATCTGATGAAAATCGAAATAACCGCCAAGACAACAGTAATGAGAACGACCGACTAGTCTCTCCAACATCTGATCAATGAATGGTAGGGGAAGTGATCCTTCCGGTGGAAGCGTTTAACTTCTTGTAGTCAATGCATACCGCCATCCATTTTGAATGCGGGTTGGAACCAACTCACTATGTGAATTGATGACTACCGTGACTCCCATTTTCTTAGGGACCACCTGGATAAGGCTTACCCATTTACTATCAGAGATGGGGTAAATCATGCCAGCATCAAGGAGCTTCAGTATCTCCTTCTTCACGACATCCATCATAAGCGATTGAGCCTCCTATTGGCTTCTCTCGTAGGTTTTGACGCCACTTCCAATTATATATAATGCATGCAAGTGGAAGGGCTCAAACCTTTGATATCCGCTATGTTTCACCCAATAGCCTGTTTAAACTCCCGGAGTACTTGAAGGAGCCTCTCTTCCTCCAAATGTGTAAGTTTGGCCGAGATGATCACAGGGAGTGTGTCATTCTCACCCAAAAACATATACTTTAGGTGCTCAGGTAATGGCTTCAGCTCAAGTGTGGGAGCTTTAACCAAGGAGGGAGAAAGTTCGGAGTCAAAAGTAGGCAACTCCAAATGATAGACACTTGGGGGCAGGGGTTGGAATGAATCCAACTCGAAAACAACATCCTCGACATCAGTATCAAAGGTCAGAACACCTCGTGGATATGAGTAGTGTCGAGATGATGCTCTAACACTACTTTAACTTCATCATCGCCACTCGTGAGCAAGGTATGCTCAACGAGTGGACCCACACAGTCCATGGTACACACCACAGACGACACATCATTGGGGTACCACATATCGTCATAGTTGTTAAACTTGATGACTTCACCGTCAAACTCCATGGTAAGAGATCTATCATCAACATCTATTTTCTCTACGTCGTTTTCAAAAACGGACGTCCAAGGAGTATTGACGAAGCATTGGGGAATTGCTCCTCCTTCGTATCTACCACGTAGAAGTCAGCAGGAAACAAAAACTCATTCACTCGAACTAGAACGTCCTCGAGAACACCAACGGGTCTGACAACTGAACGGTGTGCCAACTGAATGACAGTACCAGTCTCCTCTAATGGGCCTGCATGCAATGTCTCATAAATAGACAATGGCATGACATTAATGGAAGCGCCAAGGTCGCACATAGCCCTCTGAATGCTTACATCACCTATAACACAAGGTACTGAGAACATCCCAGGATCCTTGCATTTAGGAGGCAATTTCTTCTGTAGGATAGCCGTGACGGTTTCTCCCATTTGGACTTTTTCGTTGCCTTTAAGTTTCCCTGTGTTAGTGCATAGTTCCTTAAGAAACTTTGCGTACCTAGGGACTTGCTTCATAGCGTCGAGAAGTGGAATATTGATTTCCACTCGCTGAATGGTCTCGAGAATTTCTTTCTCTTCCTCTTATTTCTTATCTAAGATGAGTCGTTGTGAAAAAGGAGGTTTGACCTTAAATGTAGGTGATACTTCCTTTTGAGTAGTTACTATCTGTTTAGGGACAAACGAAGTCATTACTAACTCGTGTTCTTCCTCATTTTCCTGGTCTTTGGCATCAGATGACCCATTGTTCCTTTTGGGTCCCTCCGACTTTTTACCACTTCGGAGTGTAACTGCATTAGCACTCGCGTTAGGATTCGGGTAAGGTTGCGAAGGCAACTTTCCCTTATCCTCGAGACGTCCATTCTGCTATGTCATTTGGTCCATTTGAACTTGAAGAGTTCGAACTGCCGATTTGATTTTGCTGATGGATTTCTCAGCGGTAGCCTTGAATTAGGCCATTTCACTCATAAATTGGCTTTGTTGACCCATAAAGGCTTTCAACATATCCTCAAGTGAAGAGGAATTATTGGAGGGTGTAGGCAACATTTGACCTCTCGGGATGAAGGTCTGAAGGTTCTAATTTTGAGGCCCGTAACTGAAGTTCGGGTTGTTACTTGCCGTTGCATGATTTATGTATTCCCAAATGGGACTCTAGATGGTCCCTGGAACCGATTACCCATAGCATTGACTTGTTGATTATCCTCAAAGAGAGTAGGATATTCATCAGTTGCATGATTTGTGGAAGTATAGAAGCCACAAGCTTTGACTTGCATTTTACCAGAGGAGAGGAGACGTTCCATCATGAAGGTAGTTGGTCAATTTTCTGGTCAGTGGAACTCGAGACACTCCCCGCAGTCAGACTTTAGTATGCAGTAGCATCAAGATCACCATAAAGGCGTGACTGCTGTGCGATGTCCTCATACAACTACTTTAGTTGGGCTGGAGTTTTATCTCGAATGTAACCCCCACACGCATTATCAATCATGCGTCGTTCTATGGGCGACATGCCAACATAGAAGAATCAAGCTATGGCCTTCTCAAACTGGCCATGCTGCGGGCAACTAGCAATCAATCGCTTATAGCAATCCTAGTATGTGCCAAATGATTCGCCCGACCTCATTTTGATTCTGCATATATCCTTTATGAGTTGAGCAACTCTATCTTCAGGGAAGTATTCATTCAAAAATGCAGTTGCTATTTCATTCCAGGAGTTAATGCAGCCACGCGGAAGGTAGAAAAGCCATTCCTTAGCTTTGTCTTTAAGGCAAAATAGAAAAGATCTGAGCTTATCCGTTTCCTTGTCCGCACTGGAGGGGTTTTGTACATCATGAGAATTCTAGGATGGTATGCAAGCTTCAAAGATCCATTTATGGATTAAAGCAAGCTTCTCGGAGTTGGAATCTTCGTTTTGATGAAGCAATCAAGGATTTTGGTTTTATTAAAAACGAAGATGAGACTTGTGTATACAAGAAGGTCAGTGGGAGTGTAGTTATTTTTCTGGTACTGTATGTTGATGATATATTACTCATTGGAAACGACATCCCAACATTGCAGAATGTCAAGTCTTGGTTAGGGAAGTGTTTCTCAATGAAAGACTTAGGAGATGCAGCCTATATCCTAGGGATAAGGATCTATAGGGATAGATCTAAGAGGCTAATCGGTCTAAGTCGAGTGCTTACATAGACAAGGTGCCAGAATAGGTTCAGTTTGCAAGACTCTAAAAGAGGATTGTTGCCAATGTCTCATGGCATAAGTCTCAGCAAGATTCAATGTCCTAAAACAAATGATGAGCGATACCGTATGAATAAGATTCCATATGCATCAGCTATTGGATCTATCATGGTTGCCATGCTATGCACTCGACCTGATGTATCATTTGATTTGAGCACTACAAGCAGATATCAGTCAGATCCTGGTGAGAGTCATTGGATTGCAGTAAAGAACATTCTTAAATACTTAAGAAGGACTAAGGAAGTGTTCTTGGTCTATGGAGGTTTTGAAAATGATCTAGTTGTAAATGGTTACACAGATGCAAGTTTTCAAACTGATATAGATGATTTTAGATCGCAGTTTGGATATATGCTTACTTTGAATGAGGGTGCAGTAAGCTGAAAAAGTTCGAAGCAAAAGACTGTGGCAGATTCTACAATAGAAGCTGAGTATATTGCAGCGTCCGATGCAGCTAAGGAGGCAGTTTGGATCAAAAAGTTCATTTCTGAACTAGGTGTGGTTCCAAGTATTGCTAACCCTGTTTGTTTGTATTGTGACAATAACGGGGTAATAGTACAGGCGAAGGAACCTAGATCACACCACAGATCTAAACATATACTCAGGCGTTTTCATCGCATCAGAGAAATTATTGAGAGGGGAGACGTGAAGATTTGTAGAGTACCTACTGAAGACAACGTTGTAGATCCATTGACAAAAGCTCTTCCACAAGCAAAACATGATGGTCATGTTAGATCATTATGCGTTAGATACATGTATGATTGGCCCTAGTACAAGTGGGAGATGTTGGGACATGTGCCCTAGGTCAATCCATTAACTGTCTTTATGAATACTTTTAGTTAATAAAATATAGGATTTCATTTGCGGTTTATTATAATTAATTTGCATGTTTACATTATAATAAGATCCATGGGTATTTAGAGAAATATCCTAAATGTCTCTAGTCGATCATTATACTGGGAACTATAATGAATTAAAACTAGTGTGAGTCTTGATTGATGATCATATGATGATTATACGTATAGGGATATGAATCAAGATCGCAAGTACTTATTAGGGAACAAAGTACTGGACCGACCCGCTATGAGAACATCACATGGATTAAATCATAGTTGTTTCTCATGATAGGTATATTTTTCAGTCCTCTGACTTGAGATTACCAGAGACTTCAACATTAGGAATACAGTGATTTGACACAATCAAACGTTTTCTTTAACAAGACGATTATAAAGATTGTGATTGGTTACTGTGTGAGCAATGTGATGAAGTTGTGTAATCAAGATAGAATTTGTCCCTCTCATATAAAGAGATAGATCTCGTGGATCCCTCGATGTGTTAGACTGTTAAAAGGCCTAGTCTAAGTGAATTGATATTGATCAATGTCACTTGGATATTTTCAGTCTACCTAGAGATCGAGACTAGTACGATTGAACATGTTGGATGACAATTCCATGCCTTATGTTTGATCAAAAGGATATCGTGTGACAAAAGGATGTTATATACACTATTGATTAGGTTGTATCGATTTGATATTCGTACAACTTGGGTAGTCATAATGTCTTGCTAGAGGCCGCTTATGACTTGTATACCAAAATGTGTTTTGGTACACTACCAACATTGTATGAGCCTATTGGGTCGCACACTAAGAATGGTTTTGCGAGATTTTAAGATGGTTCAGAAAAATGAATTTTATATGATAAAATTCATGAAAGAAACGTCCTTGTGGTGTATTACATTTATACTTCTTTAAGTAGGGGTATATGTGTAATTTACTTAACCGTCTATATACAAGGGTTGTATAAATAGACGCTTTAAGTTAGAACACAGGTAAGGAAAGATTAAGGGCCGAAACTCTATTTTAATTTTAGAAACGAATTAGGGTTTTCTTGTACACTCTGGATCGTTTTGGAGAGAAACAAAAAGGTTTGGTATTCTCTCGAAGCTAGCACTTCGAATCTCGGCGCAGATTCGTGTGTGGACTACCGGTAGAGGCGTTCGTCGTCGTTGGCGCCTTAGAGATCGATCAACCTTCAGAAAGGTATATTGCGACCGAGGTATGATTAACTTTTCATGGTTTAAACATTTTTAATGGAATTAGATTCGGATCCTGTTGGGGTTTTTGTCAAAATTGTTTTGTAATTTTCGCTGCGTATGAACCCCAAAACCCAACAGTAATATCATAATCTCAGAATTAAAAAAAACATAATTAAAAATACCTTGATAGAAACTTGAATGTTCAATCTCCAAAAGCAAAACAATAAGGAATGGCCTCTACAACTAAAATGAAAATTGTCAAACTATAAAAAGGCCATCATTTTGTAGTCGAGGGTTTTTATTTATAGTATATTAGGTAATACATATCCTAAACCGACTCAAAATCCTTGTTGTAATAAAAAATCCCCGAATTCGTACTCATCGATTCCTAGCAATTCAGTGTGTAAGTGGAATCGTTGGGAAAATTTAGAAAATTGATCTCACTGGTCCTTTCTTATGTTTACGGATTTAGCCAGCGACTCAGGTGCATCCATGAATCACTGGTTTAAAAGTCTAGTTATTCTCCTTAATTCCTTGGTAATTCTTCACACAATCTTTTCACTCGGTTAATTCCTTCATTTTCCTCCATTTTTCCTTCATTTCTTCATATTCTCTATTTATTACATGAAATAACAAAAACAATAGAAACCCCTTGTAATATAGTCTTTTATATCTAAAATCATCCTAAAATGAACTATAAAAGATGTCTAATTATTGACTTGTCAAATAACCCTAAACTCAGTACTCTGCCGTCCTAAGTAAATGAATACTCTCAATCATATTCACTTTTCTTCCCTCTTTGAAAAAATGATCTGAAAATTAAAACATATTACCTTCATAAAAATAAGAATCATGATAGAATAAAAAGAACTAAAGAACAACCCGTTTATTTGACAACTCAACCTCCTAATTGTGTAATACACCTCATAATTCAAAGTTAAACCAATCACTAAAGTCAAGGCACTACATAAGTTTTCTCAATCTGCACTGACAAACATCAAACTTATGATAACTAATACAAAATCTCAAAATACAAAAATCACTAAATCAATGTCATTTTCAAATAATACTAAAAATATTACCACAATCAAAGTCGATATGAACTTTTATTCACCAATAATCATCATTTCATATTCATTTGTTTGAATGTTGGAACAAGAGATACATCACTTAACTTAGCTATAAGCACTTGAGCTAAATCTTTTATTTAAAGAGTTTTTTTCATAAAATCCTTCCATTTTTCTTTATATCGCTTTTTTTTTTTCTTCATATGAATATATTCTGATTTTTTCATATTGTATTCCTACGATTCCCTCGCTCATTTTCTTTTGGATATTGTTATTCTTTTTATAAGAATTATTCCTCTCATTTTACCCACCACTAGATTCCCTGCTCCATTTCCTATGGAGTTTGTAGGTCTCTCTATTTTTTTCTTTAAACACTCTTATTAGTTCCTCTCACTTTCACTATAGTCAAAAAAATATTCTTTCCGACTAAGTAAAGTTTATAGTTTTCTTTCCAAATTACATTCAATTCATATATTCCTAACTAAAATAAATGAAAATGAAGAAATATTACCTGAATTGTGGAAAATTTGAAAATTGTTTAGTCAAATAAATTATACCTCTCGTTTCTTCCATACTTGCCTTCTTTATAGTTTACTTCATTTAATACCCCCAAACTCATCCCAAACCTTGTCCTCAAGGTTTAAGAATTAAGTCGAGTTTGTCAACAAAACAAATATACCTCGTGAAACATAAAAGAATGGAATTTGAAATATGAATTTCTTTTCAAATCTAAACCAATAAACATCATATAATATAGATATAGAATAGCGTAAAACATTCACTCTCATTAAAATTCAAATAGAGTGCATATTTCACACATAAAAGAAAATACTTCCAAAATTACAAAGTACTATATGCAAAAGTAAATTCATCGCTGCTCTCCTCAATTTCGTCGTCATTCCTCGGTGCTATAGGTTGGGAAACATAGCTAATGGCAAGGTTATGAACTCCCAATGGTAAACTCGACTGTGTCAAAGGATCATTGATGCTCCACTTACGATCTTGTAAACGTTCCATCCTTCTCTTCGACATGGAATGGTAGCACGCCAGAGTTCTTTCATTCTCTTCTAACATCTCGCTATTCCTCAAGATTTTCTTCTCATTACGCTGAAAAGCTCAAAATTTAGATTTGAAAAATCCTTTACATTAAGTCATTACTTGAGATGAAGAACTACACTCTACTATCAGAACATATACTTAAATTATTAGATTCCCTGCTCGTCTCGCTTATTCATGTGTTCTTGCATGAAGCCTCTACCTATAAGTTTAGTTTTTAATTTTGTACCTCCTTAACTCGTTGGTCTCCCTTTTTTCTTCCAAATCGTTATATCCATTGACTGCTCTCGTCCTCTTAATTGCAACGTCTGTGATAATATTTTAAGGTAGCACATCAAATTGCATCTCATGGAAACCAACCTTGGCCCTCACATATAGCTAAGTGATTAAAATTAGGAACGGTAGGCCATCATGCTTCGTAGACATCAGTGCCTATCTTATTGTATCATGAATTACGTGTCTAACATCAATATACCTAGTTTTTCCAACAATGTGGTAGAGCAGAGCAACTCTATGGTTGCTCACTTCAGAACTTTGCTTAGTAGGGTATAGGCAGACTTCTATGAGGTAGCTCTAACACTTAGTGGTTCTCCTAAAATTTGTGGTTTGATGAACTTTGGGCCACCTTTGATATTGAGAAAAAATCCCAGTCCGGGAATTACCTATACGACTTCTTGAATTTTAGTGGATTGGTAACCATCCTTTAATGCCAGCTGGGATAGGCGATATAATCCTATCAAACTCTAAGCTCCAAAAGTTCATAATGTTTATTTAGTGCCATTGGTGAAATATTAATTTTCTTTCCTTGAACTATCACTTTGTTATGATTTCCACTCACATATTCGTTAGCGTAGAATTGGTGAACTAATTCTGAACATCCTCTTTCTAACCTTTTTTCGTAATCCCTATAAATGTGTTCCTACTCTCTTTCCTGTGCGATGCTCACCATTTTATCTTCATATTTGTTCGCATTTTGGATTTGAAGTCCTCTTTCTAGTATGATAACTTTTTTCATATCTCGAATGTATCTATTATGTGCTTTAAGACTGACAAATCTCATGAGGTCATAGGGGACTTGTGTGTCTGGGCTTAGGTAGTCAGAATCTTCACCAGAGCTAGGTGGAGTGGGTGTTCTCAAATCAGCCCTTTCGGGTCTTGAGTCTCTAATAATAATATCCGTATGTAGAATGTACATTTGTTGACTCGAATGGGCTTTCTTAGATTTTTCTACCATAACCCCTTTTCCTTTCTCTTATGCACTACTCCTACCCCTTCCAATACCTCATCTCACCATAGTGATCAAATGCTATTGTGAATCGGTAAACCAAAATCTTGTATTTGATTGAAAAATGGACTTAAGACGGGAAAGTTATTTGGAAATCAAATTGCACTCAAAAAAATCAAAAAGATTATGAATGAAGAGTAGATTTTTTACAAAACTAATTTGAAAATTTCGAGAGTCAAAAATATGAGAACAAAGATAATGAATGCTCTTTCAAAAACTCATGAATTACACTTTTTTGTTTTGTGGAAAATTCAATCTTAAATATTTTTCAAATTCTCTTCCAAAATTCATTCTCCATATTTTTCAAAATCATGGAATTTATAAACCAATGCTCATACTATTGCAATACCCAATCCAAAACAATGCGTTCGATGTATCGAAATGAAGTTCGACAAAGATTTTTTAAAATTAATTGAAAACTTTTCACAAACCTAACAAAAATCAAAATTTCATCAAAATATAGTGCTAAGGTTGTGATATTTACCTTATTGAGAGTGAATATCTCAAGATATGCATTCTCAAACTCTTTTCACCCATTATTCCAAGCTTCAAATATGAATCCCCCAAAACCTACCTTTACTCTATTCTCTCAATTTTTGATGTTTTTGGTGTGAATGAAACTAGATGGAGATGAGAATCACTTATATAGACTAAGATTGAGCTTATGAGGGTTGAATCTTGGCAAGAAATTTGATTTTTCGTGAAAGGGTGCAATGGTTTGATGGTGTAATGGGGTAATGTAGGTGGCGATTTTAAGATTTTGATTTTAAAAATAAAAAATCATGCCCATCGATTCATATGTAAGTGGAATCGCTGAGAATCACTGCGTGAATTGAAAATAAATGAGCTATTGGAGAATTTGATGACCTATCGATTTTACCAGTGATTTATATTTAATTGGAATCGATGAGAACTACTAGACTCCAAAATTTATATTGATCTTCCTATGTTCTGCTATAGATTTTGCTAGCGATTACAAAATGTGAATCGCTATGAATCTCTAAGCCTCAATTTAGCTATTTTTGCAGTTTATTTAATAAGTAACTTGAATATCCTTCCTAAATGTGAATATAAAGGTAAGATTGATTGAATAGCTGAAAAATATCATAATTTTGATCGCGATGTGTGCTTAACTAATAATTTTACTAATGAAATAGATAAATAAACAAATAAGCAAGTTTATAATGCCAAGTTGCATAAAGGCCATTGAAATAAAAACAATTCGATCATCCTCCATCTATTTGAAGCTACTTCGTAGCGTGACTTCTGAAAGTAAATCCAAAAAGAGTCAAAAGAAGAGAGAATAAAAACAAACTATTCTAAGGCTAGATATCCTACTAAAAATTTAAATAACATAAAAAATAACGAATATGGCCTGCTTCCTATAGAACGTTATTCTTTATAGTTGTTTGCTCGACTAACAGAGGAATGAATCTTTGTTGAGTGTGTGTAAATCAATCTTCGCTTCAAGTGGTTCTTCTTCAAGAATGTCTTCTCTAGGATCTAAAAAACGTCAGTTATCATTAATCTCATCACCTTCATTAAATCGTTTCTTTTCCATTTCGTCATCAAGCTCAATCCCATTATGGAACGATACTTCTTCATTATCCGTCCTGAGTGTAACTATACGCTCATGTACGTCGGTGATAGCTCCATCAATTGATAAGAATGGTATACCCAATAATATATGATCATTTGGGTCTGTTGATGGCATTATTAGGAAATGTGTGATGATGGTGAGCCTACCTACACGTACACGCACATTCTTTGATACTCCTAAGGAAACGGTACTAGTGTCATCTTTGACACTGTAAAAAATGAGGTTTGCAATGAATCCTTAAGTTTCATAGAATAAACCAATGTTCAGGCTTAAGATTCATATATGCACCTGTATCGAGTTGAACTCCATATATCGACAGCTCATTGATTTATATATTGAGGTAGATTTGCCCTAGGTCCTCTGTAAAGATTTTGGCAAGATTTCCATTCTCACCATACTAATCATAATCTGAGTCATAATCTGAGTCATCCTTGTCACATTCATATGGCTCTGGCGGGCTGTTTATCCTTATGTAATTTCATATTCTTTTTCTTTCTTGATATTTTAACAATCCATGCGTTGAATGTTTCATTAGAATTAACTTTCACGATATGTTCCTCCATATTGTTCACTTCATCCACTGAGTTGTCAATTTGGTCAAAGATGATCTGCATATCCCGTAAGAGAAAATTTTCATGATAGGGTTTTAGTCTATGACCATTAACTTTAAATATTATCCTTGTTTCTCTACTTCCTATCTCTATGACACCATTGGGAATTACGTGTGTAACTACAAAAGGTCCCGTCCATCTTTAAGACGTGAACAAAAGAGTAAAACGTTTTGTGCTAGTTCAAAATTCTTAATATTCAATTTATTGTCATGCAATGCCTCACTTTTATTTTTATAAATAGAAGCATTTTCATAAGCATCATTTCTCAATTCCTCTAACTCTTGGATACTAAGTTTACATTGTTTACCTGCATTATCATAATTCATATTACATATCTTGATTGCCCAGTATGCCTTATGTTCTAATTTGACTGGTAGATGACATGTTTTACCAAAAACTAGCCTATAAGGTGTCATACCTATGGGTGTCTTAAATGCAATTCTATATGCCCATAATGCATATTCAAAATGAAGACTCTAGTCTTTACGTGTTGGACATACTATCTTTTCTAAAATTGATTTACTTTCTCTATTTGAGGTTTTGACTTGTCCACTAGTTTGTGGGTGATATGCAGTAGATGTCTTATGTGTAACATTGTATTTATGAAGTAAAGTAGCTACGATCCTATTACAAAAGTGTGAAACTCTATCGCTTATTAATGCTTTACGTGCTCCGAAAATAGTAAAGATCCTTGATTTTAGAAAATTAACTACTATTTTAGAATCATTAGATCTTGTGGCTATAACTTCTACCTATTTGGACACATAGTCTATAGCTAATAAAATGTAAATTTTCATTAGATGGTGGAAAAGGTCCCATAAAATCTATTCCTCAAACATCAAATACTTCGCAAAACAGAATAGGACACAAGGTCATTTAGTTCCTACGTCATAAGTTTCAGGTTCTTTGACTATTTGGATAAGCTTTCATGTAAACATAACAATCGTGAAATAACGTAAGCCAAAATAATCCCGAGTTTAATATTTTACAAACTATACATCGTAGACCAAAATGTTCTCTACAAGCATAAGTATGGCAATGAGCCATGATGGATTGTATTTCTGTTTGTGAAATACATCTTCGAATGGTTTGGTCGGCACATAATTTCCATAAGGGTCATCCTATAAATATTGTTTAGAATCGTGTTTAATCTTATTCTTTTGGGCTCTTGTCAAATGAGGTGATAGTCTATTAGTAGTGAAGTAGTTGGCTATATCGGCGTACCGTGGGCTAGTAATAGCTATCTTATACAAGTGTTCATCTAGAAATTCATCTTTTATTGGTAGTGGGGGTTCACCATTTCCTAGTCTACTTAGATGGTCTACTACTAAGTTTTTGGCACCTTTCTTGTCTTTCATAGTAAGATCAAATCCTTGTAACAATAAGATCCATCTCATTAATCTTAGTTTAACATCTTTCTTTGTTGTCAAATATCTTAATGTGGCATGATCTGATTATACTATTACTTTAGTTCCTAGTAAATGTGGTCTAAATTTTTTTAATGCAAACACAACTGCTAGGAGTTCTTTTTCTTTGGTAGTATAGTTTAGTTGGGCGGGATCCAAAGTTCTTGATGCATATTATATGCCATGAGAATCCTTTCCTAACTTTTGATCTAAAACATCCCCTATTGCGTAGTTTCTTGCATTGCACATTATTTTAAAAGCTTGTGACCAATCTGGCGACTTTATCACCAGTGTGGTAATCAAAGCGTACGTTAGTTTATTAAAAGCTATTTTACATTTAGGTGTGAACTCAAATGTGACATCTTTTGCAAGAGATTGCACAAGGGTTGTGTTATTTTGGAAAAATCTTTCATAAAACGTATGTAGAATCGTGCATGGCTAATAAAAGATCTAACCTCCTAAATAGTAGTGGGTTAAGGTAATTGATACCGCGTCAAAAGTACCAATAATATTCTCGAACTCACTGACTACTATAGATTGTAGTGAGGTAAGTACGAGGTCGAACCCATAGAGATCATGAAGGAAAACCTAGGTTATGGAAAGGAAATAGGGGGTTTCTAAAAAGCTTTACGAAAAAAGAAATATAATTAATAAACTATCCTAAGACAATCTAATCATGCATTAAAATAGAAATAATAACTTGAAAAATATAAATAAAGCCTGGATTAAAAATACTATCACACCTTACAAACAATTGAATTAATCATTGGTCATCAAAAATACCTTTTTCCTTATTGAACTCTTATAGACAAGCTTAAGTGAAATCACACAGTTTTTCATAGTTAATGGTTAGAACATGCGACACAACCACATAATAACTAGACCGCAAAACCTCTCCGGGTATATCGTAGATCTTCAACAAACTAGCAGCATTAATCTCTATGAAAACACTTGCCCTTTGTGGTAACTAGCATGAACTGCTATCTTCCTTATATTTCAAAAACAAAAGAGCACATCGACTTCCAACATACAAGGCTCTATTTGTCACTTAACGCGATCCCCCTTACCGATTGGCGGTAAGATCACAGGCAAAGATCTCCTACACTCACACATGCGTGACCACTACATATGATGAATATGATCAAGTCTAATCTATTATAAGCAATGCAATCAAAATAACAAGAATCCAATAAATAGGATTAATAATTCAATAAACAAAACCTCAGAAATTAAGTTTGCAAGTATGAAGAATCCTCAATCCAGAGAGGACTTAGTAAGTACTACTCATACAAATAAATCAAACTAATAAAAAATAAATAGTATTTTAAATGTGAATCAAGAACTCCCGTAGCTCCCTAAATCTAAAACAAAGCATAATTAAAGTAAAAAGAGAGAGTCCCCAACCTTGTCTTAGGTTTTCTATTTATAGTAGAAGTGTGATGGAAGGTGATCTAATCCCGTATCTTGCAAATCAACAAAATACAAAACCGCTTGCAGGTATTCGGATACGTCTAGCGCAATACATGTAAAACTCCAAGTGTCTTTGGAAATTGCTAAGAAAATGTTACAATACTCTATTTTTCCTTTGATTTTGTCACGATTAAGCCCAACACCTTGCCGGCGTCGTGCGTACATTCCGAGGGCGCTACGAAGGCACCGGCCTTCTCCTTAGAATTCGAGTTTCGTCTTTCTCCGTGTCTTCACAGGCTTCATACGCAACATCCCTAATGAGTTTCCTTTGTTTTGGTCAATTTAAGGCTAACGATTTTTTGGTGATTTCATGTCAACTAGAGTTGCTAGGCCTAACTTTTGCGTTTTGACTGGACTTTTATGGGAAATCACTTCTTTTCGTCCAAAAGCCTGTATTTACCTTGAAAATACGAAAATAAAGGTTTTAGAGTATAAATGGAGATAAAAGTCTTAGAATCCAAAATAATATCACACTAAAATATAACACAATTGGCGACTTATCAAATACCCCTAAACTTAGACAAATGCTCATCCTGAGCAATGAAGTATAAGACATTTAGTTGCATCATATATTTATGTTTCATTAATGTTCGACTATAACTTAAATGGTTTCATCCAATTTTTCACAAATTTTCCAAATAGGAACAAGAACACTCAAGCAAAGTTGGTTACTTCAATTTACGTTATTTTGGCCACTTTCTCGAAGAATACTACGTAAAACATTAGGTTTCGTTAAGACTAAAATCATCAATTAGTCACGAGTTGCCTTGGAACACTTAACAAGCCAAAAAATTCCAATCTCTAAATAGAGCATTGAATACTAAGATTTTACAAATAGAACTTATACAACCATTCCACTGACACATTCAAAATATTATTTGGAGTCAATATGGCTTTCTTTAGGGATTATAATGGCTGGGATGGTTGACAAAGAAAAGTAATTCATGGATTCGAAACATTGAAAAACTTTACACTTAAAATTGTCAAAGGATTTTTAGAGATCATGAATTGATTTACACCACACCTTAAATTTTCTTTTCATCTTGTGCAGTCCTCACCTTTTTCCAATCATCCAGCTCCCTGCTCCATTTCCTATGGATATCGTTTTAGATGGGACACTCATTTTTCTTACCGCACGGCTCCTTGCTCTATTTCTTGTGGATACCGTTTTTATGTGGAACGCTCTAATCATGACTTGATTGATTGGATTTTCAACATGATCGATTCCCCTTTTATTTTAAGTGTTTAAATAATATTTCACTTTTATATTTTCTTCATTCTTTTTCTTTTTCTTTTTCTTTTTCTTCTTCTTTCAGGTCTCTTTTTACTAATTCTAGTCTAAGACTAGTTTCCAACTAGGTAAAAGATTATACGTTATTGGTTTATAGGTTTCATGATAGTTGATGAAAGAGTAAGGTTGTGTTAGCTCAAGTAGGTTAACTAGGGATAACATAGGAGGTGGGTTAAAAGCTAAAGGCTTTAGACAAACAAGGCCTATATCTTCCCCTAAACTTATTCTTTAGTTATTACTCAGTTGTAAATGGATTGCAAACCTATCCTGGAATCTGTATAGATTTAGTTGACTTTTTTTCTTTACTCCACACTAGCATTGTTTAGTGTAGAGTCGGTATGGTAGACCAATCACAAGAATAAAATTTTCAACTAAACTCTACTTAAGATCTTGTCCATTCATGGTTACATTAATCCACATTTGAATTCTAAATTATCTGCCATTACCATAGGGTAGACTTGGGCATTCATTTAAGCTCAAAATAGCAGATGTAAAAACAAAAAGAACGAATTCAGAAGTATGGAAGTGTGTAACCAACCTACCAAAACATCAATCTTTGAAATGAAATGAAACTGTATTACCTGTATTTCACCAGAAACATTGTAAAAGTTCTTAAAAATTCGCGCAAATTTTACCATAAATCCATTGTACACAATTCATCTATTACATTTCATCCAACCTGCATACCCCCAAACTTATCCTGAACCCTGTCCTCAAAGTTCAAGAAAGTAAGAGAACCAATACATATTCCTAAAAAACAAGTAAACGTAGAAATGGAAGATAACAAAATGTAATGAATCGAAATGAAGCAAATATATATAGAAGCTAAAAATGAACAAATGTTTTTAATTGAAACGGGAGTTTAACTGTGGTGTTCGCCACTTATTAAAACGAGAAATAAATAATCATAATCGTAATATAAATCACTAGGTTGCATTCCAGGAGTGCTGATGTTTAATGTCGATGGCCTGACGTTATCACACAATTACTCTCAGCTATGTGAATAGAGACTGATAGTCTCTTTAGCATATTTTTCTTCTTCGGTCACTTTTCCATTCCTTTTTTAGCTTATTTCTCCGAGTTAAAACATGTAATGCTTTGTTGATCATTTATGTTTGGCCATCTGGTACTTCTATCGGCTCTAAGTCAATGTCGTGTTTCAGGGTCTTGTCGAAATCTTCATAAAAGGGCTTCAGCCTGTGTCTATTCACCTTAAAGGTTTTCCTGCTCTCCATACTTTGTATTTCAATAGCGCGATGTAAAAAGATATTGGTAACTATAAATAGACCTACCCATCTAAATTTATGTTTACCCTAGAAGATTTTTTTCATCTAGGATTGAAGAGGAGAACCTTTTGAAATTTTACGAAGGATTTCCTCGTCAAATGATGGTCGTGATAAGCTTTTGTTTTATCTTTATAAATCCTTGCACTTTTATATGCCTCGTTTTGGATTTCTTCTAATTTTTGGATATCTAGTTTGTGCTTAGCACCAACTTCGTTGTAATTCATATAACATTGTTGATCTGCCCAATATGCTTTATGTTCTAACTCTATAGGAAGGTGACATGCTTTCCCAAAAACTAACCTATATGGAGACATTCCTATAGGTGTTTTAAAAGCCATCCTATAGGCCTATAATGCGTCATCAAGATGTAGACTCTAGTCCTTCCTTGATGGATGAAAAATATTTTAAAGGATGGATTCGTTATAGTGAATGGTTGATCTCTTGCTTAGAATCAAATATATATCTTGTTGTTCCGCTTTATCTCGTCCTTTTTAAGCTCTTTATTTATGAATGTCTGTGGAACTGATATGCTTTAAATGAATAATTTAAATGGTACTTCGGGTTGGAGAGTCGGGGACCATCGGTCATCTATTTCCGCTATTAAATGATACCTTTGAGGGCCAATATTGGTAGGAAGGATCATTATGATGCTTAGACACCAATTTATGAGGCAAGACCATTTTTGATACCTTTGAGGCTAGTTAGTTGTCACATCACTCACTTTATATTTGGTTTCCATTTCATTGACTCTATGACATTCATGTTATTATTGTTATCTTGTTGACTATCTTGTTCGGGCTTTGTTTTGTTTTATCTTGCATTATATATTATGCTTGTTTATATTATCCTTTCATACCAAGATTGATAATAGTATTGGTTAGTAACCTTACTCATGTTAGTTATTACGCATTAGGTATTACTCAGATGATTGAGGGTAAAACATGCTTTTGCTTTACCGAGCCCATTTAAATGTTGCTCACCCCACTACTTTTCCCTCTCCAGGTACCTTAGCCGTTGCTCATGATAAAAGAAAGTGCAAGATCATAGCATAGAAGCTTTTTTCTCATTTGCAAAGTTGTTGTTTATATTTATTCAATTTGAGACATTTATGTAATAAACATGGGACTTATCATAGGTAGAATTTGTGAAACCCATAGCTTAGTTGTTTAACTTTTGTAAGACTTTCTATTTTATTTCAGCACCTAATAGACTCGGAAGACTTTTATATCGCACTTATTATATATCTTAGTAGCCTATTTGAAGATTTTCCTGTTATATTACAACACGGTAAGACTTATAAGATCATCGTCTGACTCTCTAGGTCATCTCGAGGGGTTTGGTGACGGTTTAGGCCAGATGCCCCTTGTTGTAGAAACGGGGGTCGTTAAAACTGCTTCCCTGTAACTGGGAGCATGCTCCACCCTTCACTGTCTCGATAGCGAACAGGGTAGCAACCCCTGTTCAATCAACCAAACATAACAACAGTGTCAAAATACTCCCCAAAACATCGATGAGGACTTCTAATGTGGTCTTAACTCATTCCCATCCATCAATAACAACACTTAATAGAGAATTCATCGCCCACTTATGAACTCAACCCAAAAACTAAATTCAAACTCACCAAACAGTGATGATCCCTGATTTACAATAGTTCGATCACTTCCAATCCACCGGTAATCCTCTTTGATTAACCTCCTAAAGCTAAAACCCTCAACTGCTTGATCTTCCTTGATCGAGATGAAATAATGATAAACATATAATGTTTTTTTAATTATATATGAATTTTCTCGAGATACGCATCACGCTATCTTGAGGATAATTAAATGAATACTGTGTAAAAGTGACACAACCTATCATTACACACATCTTAATACAATCTTCACTTATGCTCATTTCGAGGCGATCCAACGATCCATATAAATCAATTAAAACCTATATTTTTAATTATATATATATATTTATATATCAATTATATATAAATATATATATCTCCTATATTTTATCACCAATAAATTCACCGGACATGCCAACTGGTATTTTCGGGTGTGCACATTAATTTCACGACCCCCTCGTCGCACTAAATGTACTGGCAATTTATGAATTAATTATTTATTTTTCATTTATAGGTGTGTATTAATTTTCAATTAATCCCAAAACCTATAAAGTCCATCAAACATATCACACAAACACAAACCATCACACAAACCCACACACATGTTAATCGAGGTACGTCGAACTTAACCACTAGCCTAACTCGGGTTATTAGGATTCTGTTTAACACTAATCACCAGCTTAAGGTAACGAGTCGTTACAGTCTCCCCAATTTAAAAAATTTCATTCTCGAAATTAAAGTAACATAATAATTATCTGCAGCTCCGAAGAGAAAAGGAAACTGCTCCTTCATATAAGATTCTTGCTCCTGGGTTAGCTCCTCAACACCATGAAATTGCCATTTCACCTTAACCAAAGGAATATGTTTGGTTCTTAGCCTCTGAATCTTACGATCAAGAATTTGAATCAACTGCACATCGTAAGATAAGTCTTCCCGAATATCAAACTCATTCCAATCAATTTCTCGAGTGAACTAAGTTTCCATTTTATGGAGCATAGATACATGGAAGACATTATGAACTTCAACTAGTTGAAGAGGTAACTCTAACCTATAAGCAATGGGACCAACTTTTTCTTTCATTATAAACGGCTTAATATACCTAAGTGCTAGCTTACCTTGCAATCCCAATCTATACAACCCTTTCACAAGTGTGACTTTCAATAGAACATAATCGTCCTTTGAAAACTCCAAAAACTTATGATGCTTATCGATGTATCTCTTTTGTTTTAGCTGTGTTGTAGTCAAACGTTGGAGAATCTGCTGAATTCTCTTTGTGTAGTCATGAATCAACTTCGGCCCCAACAAAATTGTATCTCAAACCTCTACCCATATCTTGTTGTTCCGCTTTATCTTATCCTTTTTGAGCTCTCTGTTTATGAATGCTTGTGGAACTAATATGCTTGGAATGAATAATTATAAATGATACCTCAGATTGGAGAGCCGTTGATCATCGGTCATCTCCTTCCACTATGAAATGATACCTTTGAGGGCCAATATTGGAAGGCAGGATCATTGTGATGATTAGACACCAATCTATGAGACAAGATCATCTTTGATACCTTTGAGGCTAGTTGATTGGCATATCACTCACTTTATATTTGGTTTCCACTTCATTTACTCTATGACATTCATGTTATCATTGTTATCTTATTGACTATCTTGTTCGGGCATTGCTTTGTTGTATCTTACATTAGATATAATACTTGTTTATATTATCTTTCCAAGCCCGGAATGATAGTAGGATTGGTCTCTAACCTTGTTCATGCTTGTTATTAAGCATTAGGTATTACTTGGACGATTAAGGATAAAGCAAGCTTCTACTTTATTGAGCCCGTTGAAATATTGCTCACCCCACTACTTTCCCCCCTCCAAGTACCTCAGCCGCTCAGGATAGAGAAAAGAGCAAGGTTATAACATAGAAACTCTTTTCTCATTTGCAAAGTTTTCATTTATATTTATTCGGTTTTGAGACATTTATGTAATAAACATGGGATTTATCATGGGTAGGCTTTGTGAAACCCATAGCTTAGTTGTTTAACTTTTATAAGACTTTTATTTTATTTTCGCACCGAATAGACTCAGAAGACTTATATTTAGCACCTATTATATGTGTTAGTAGTTTATTTGTAGACTGTCTTGTTGTATTTCCACAGGTTAAGGCTTACTAGATCATCGCCCCACTCGCTAGGTCATCTTAAGGGGTTTGGCAATGGTTTAGGCCAGACGACCCTTTTTATAGAAATTGGGGTCGTTATAGTGCGATTCCCTGCTATGAGGAGCGCATTACACCTTTCACTGTCTCGACAGTGAAAAGGGCAGAAACCTCTATTCAATCAACATAACATAACAACAACGTCAAAACATTCGCCACATTTTTAAGGAGGACCTCTAATGAGGTTTTAACTCACTCACAACCACCAACAACAACAATTAATAGAAAATTAATCACTCACTTATGAATTCAACTAAAAAACTAAACTCAAACTCACCCAACAGTGATGATTTTTGATTTATAGTGGTTTGATCACTTCTAATCCACCAGTAATCATCTCTTGATTAACCTCCTAAAGATAAAAATATCAGCTGCTTGATCCTCATTGATCGAGATGAAACAATGATAAACATGAAGTGTTTTTTATTTATATATATGGATTTTTCTCGAGATATGCACCGCGCTATCTCAAGGCCGATCAAATGAATACTGTGTTAAAGTAACACAACCTATCGTGAGGCGATCCAACGATCCATATAAATCAATTCAAACCTATAGTTTTAACTATATATATTTATATATCAATTATATACAAATATATATATATATATATATATCTCGTGTATTTTATCACCAATAAATTCACTAGACATGCTAATGGGTATTTTTTTGGAATGCACATTTCACGACCCCCTCGTCGCACTTAGCGTACCGATAATTTATCAATTAATTAATTATTTTCCATTTATAGGTGTTTATTAATTTTCAATTAATCCAAAAACCTATAAAGTCCATCAAACATATGACATAAACACAAACCATAACACAAATCCACATACAAGCTAATCGAGGTACGTCAAACCTAACCACGAGCCTAACTCAGATTAATTAGGATTTAGGTTAATATTAATCAACAGCTTAAGGTAATAGGTCATTGATGCTACCTCCAGATTTGTGCGCACACGGGCATTTAGGTAGGTAGACGAGATCAATAGGACTTAGGTCTAATGAATTTAATTAATTAAAATACCAAAATTATGTCATGATGGGTATTTTAGTTATTTCATAAATGAGAATTAAAAAAAATAAATTATGATTAATTGGTGGCAAATTTTAGTGGTGTATGGAGAGATAAGAACTAACTTTATTGAATAAAAAATAATATGTGGCGGTGATTCACTCTTCGAATGAGAGTATAAAAAGTCGAGAGAGAGTAGAGAGAGAGAGAGAACTCTCACTAGCTTTTTTTGTTCATGAAGGTGATGTAGAGGTGGAAGAAACTAAACTTGTGACGTCCCTTTCCTTAAAACAGGGCACTGCCCGATGTGTCGAGTGTGTACTATAAATTTTCCACCTTTATTATACTTTTAAATTTGTAGTAGTGGTAAGTGGAATCGTCTCCTCATGGATTTTGTAAATTCTTTAGAAAAGGGTTTCATTATTTTTACTTTAATTTAATTAATTTAATTAAAATGGGAATCAAAATTACTTATTTAAACTATATTAATCAACTAAACTAATTAAACTAACTAGATTAACACAAATCAAATTTACTAAATTCTAATCAATTCAATTCAATAGAAAATGATATAAAATAAACATTTAAACAAACATCCAGAACAATGAACATTAATCCATTTTGTATCTAAATATATTACTTAAATCATACTCATAATCATACTTTGATCCTTTTACAAAGTATTTTCAGATCATTAAACCTAAATCATAAGTAAGTAGATAGCCCATAGCAAGTCATCAATTCTCCTAATATCAATGGAAAAACCACATTTATTTTATTGAATTAATCCTTCGAAAGCTTAATGAAATTAACTTTAGGCAATAAAACAACATTAGGTTATGTAAAAACTTCAAACAACTAAGCCTAATTTCCTTGCAAAACTAATTCAATATTAAACTTAGATCTCATTTCACCTAGGATATCTAAACGGTAAAATACCTCCTTAAACAATCTTAGTTGCCACTTAATTAGATATGAGTCAACATGCCACAATACACATTTGCTATTATGCATTCAATACCAATATATTCATGATTGCAATCCGCAAATAACAATCTATTAAATCAGTGAAATAAAGAATACGATTGGTTTAAAACATTAAGTACAAATCAATCCCTATTATGATTACATCACCAAATATTTTAAGTTCATGTTCAGACTTTGTTCAGATTAATAAACTACTCACTCATAATCATAATAAACATCAAAATAGAACATATACAAGACATAATTAAAATGTATTCTTATTGAATACTTGAATCTTCAACTCTTGTCCAAAAGCAATAAAAACAATAAAGAATGGCCGCCAAACTAATTAAAAAGTGTTAAAATATCAAAAGGCGACTTATTTAAAAGTCTAAGGTTCATATATATAGTATTCTAAATAATACATATTCCAAACTAACTCAAATTCCTCATTGTAATCCAACATTCTCGAAACCAACTCTAGCGATTCGTCACCGATTCCACTAATAACACAAATCAGTGGCCAAATCAGTGGAAATATATTTCGGGACTTCACCAATTTGTCTAATGATTTGTCTAATGATTCTTGATTCATTGGTGATTCGTTGTGCGTTTCTTCCACTTGGTTAAATCTTTCATTTTCTTCCTTTTTTCATCATTTCGTCACGTATTCTAATTATAACGTGAAATCACAAAAACAAGAGAAAACTTAGTGTAATATAGCTTTTTACATCCAGAATCACCCTAAATTACACTATAAAACACTGTCTAATTATTAACTTATCAATTACCCTCAAACTCAACACTTTGTTATCCTGAGCAAAGGAATATTCTTGATTATATTCTTTTTCATTCCTCATTGTGATTTCAGAATTACTTACTTTTTTAAATAGAAGTGATCATTATATATGAACATATTACCCTCATAAAAATAAAAATTATGATAGAATAGAAAGATTTGAAGAACAACCCCTTATTTGACAACTCAATCTTCTAGTAATGCAATACACCTCAGAATTCAAAGTTCAATCAATTACCAAGGCCAAACCATTATATTGATTTTCTCAATCTCCACTGAAAAGCATCAAGCTTATGATAACTAATATAAAATCTCATGATACAAAAATCATTGAATCAATCTCATTTTCAAACAATATTTAAAGTGCCACCACAATCAAGGTCGGAAGGAATTTTTAATCACCAATAATTATCATGTTCATTTGTTGGAATGTTGGAAAAAGAAGATAATTCACTTAACTTAGCTATAAGCACTCTAGCTAAATCTTTTATTTAAAGAGTTTTTCATAAAAATCCTTCCATTTCTTTCATATATCTTTATTTTTCTTTTATTTCTTCTTTCTTTTTTCTTATATATATATTTTTTTCTTCTTTATATTACATTCCTACGGTTCTCTACTCCATTTCCTTTGGGTACTATTATTCTTTTATATATAAATTCTTTCTCACATTTTTCCCACTACTAGATTCCCTACTCCATTTCCTTTAGAATCGGTGGGTTTCTATATTCTTTTTTTATTTAAAAACTCTTGTTAGCTTTTCTCCTATTCACTATAGTTAAGGAAACATTTTTTCCAACCAAGTAAAGTCTTTTTGGCTAATTTCCTATTTTTTTCCATAATTGTGGCATAAATTCTTTTCATTATATAAATTTATATAAAATACTTGATCAATAATCTTTGTATAACAAGATTCTTAGAAGTCTATCTTGTTTATCTTGCACTTTTGTTTCGATTCTCTGCCTATTATAATGTCTAACACAAAACAATGAATCCCCTCTAAACTCATTGGGTGTATACACAATCTAGGTTAAGTCAAATAAGGTATAACAATTCTTTTCTATCACAATTTTATTTATTTTCATGGGTAATAAAAATATCACTTCTATTAAAATCCAAATTATATTCAATTCATTATTTTCCTAACTAAATAAAATAAAATGAAAAAATATTACCTATATCTTCAAAAATCTCTAAAAATTTCAGTAAACTTTGATCAATAAATAGATTCTACTTCTCGAGTCTTCTATATTTTGCTTATTTATACTCCATTTCACCTAAATACCCTCAGACTCATTTGAAACCTTGTTCTCAAGGCTTAAAAATTAAATCAGGTGTCTAATAAAACAAATATACCTTGTGAAGTATAAACGAACTAAATATAAAATAAACTGCTTTTCAAAATAGACAATCAAACATTCATAATAGCAAAGTGTAATGAAGTAAATCATTTATTTTTTATTAATGATAAGAAACAAGGTTCAAATTCTACTCATACAAGCAAACATTAAAAAGATTACAAGTTACAAGTTGCGACGTCCATAAGTGAATTATTCATCATCATCTTCAACTTTATCTTCATTCCTCCTTACAGTAGTTTGTGAAATGTAGCAATCAATGGGCCTATAAAATCTTGATGAAAATCTCAATTGCAATAAAAAAATATCAATGCTCCTCATCGATCTTGCAAACGTTCAACAAACCTCCTTTCCGTCATGGAATGGTGACGTGTCAAAGTTCACTCATTCTCTTCTAATATCCTCTGATTCTTCAAAACTTACTTCTCAGTACGCACAAAAGCCGAAAATAAAGATAAAAAATTCTTTTCTTTTAGCTATTACTGGAGATGTAGAAGTCTCTTTTGTCCTCAGAACATTCACTTAAGCCATCATACTTGCTGCTCGTCTAGTATGTTATGTTCTACTATGAGTTCTTTGTCTATCACTCATTTCTTCAACTCTATATCTTCTCGTTTTATCGAATTACCTTTCGTCTACTGAATCATTATACTTGTTGACCACTCTCATCTTTTTGACCATGACATCAGTAATGGCCCTCTGGAGTAATACATCAAAATTCAACCTTATTGAAACCTACCTTAGCTTTCATACAAAGCTTGGTAATCAAAATTAGGAATGGTAGACCATCACACTTCATGGTCCTCATCGCTTGTCTCATAGCATCATGGATTGCTTACCCAACATCGATATATCCCCTTTTCGTAACAATATGATAAAGTAAAATGGCTCTAAGGCTCTTTACTTGAAAACGTTACGTAATAGGATATAAGCAAACATCTATAATGTTGCTCCAACATTTGGTGATTTTTCTAAAGTTGGTGGTTTCGATGAATATAGGGTGGCTTTCGGCATCAAGAGCAAATACTCATCCTGGAATTACCTCTAAGGCTTCTAAAATGATAACGACAGGTAAGATTCCTTATGATCGAAGATGATATTTGGGTAATCTAATTTTTGTCTAATTGCAGAACCTGGAAGCTTATAATTTTTTTTCAGTGCAGTAGGTGAAATGTAGATCTTCCCTTGAACTATTACTTCATTAGGATTGTCACTCGCATATCCATTAACGTAGAATTTTCGTACTAATTCAGAACTTCCTATCTCTAATTTGCCTTCATAGTTTCTAGAAAGCTCTCCTATTTCCTTTCTATTATGATGCTCACAATTTATTTTCGTACTTGTGCACATTTTGAATTTGCAATCCTCTTTCAAGTATAAATCTCATGGGATCATAAGTGTCAAGACCCATCTCATGAATTCCTAACTTAACCTAATTTGTAACGTTGCCTAACTTAATTAGGGTAATGCCCGATATGAAACCCTAATTAAGCCTTGATACACTTGTCAAACTCAATTAGAGTAACAATCCAACCGTATTTCATACCTGATAATCACAATATGGTATATCGCATATCGAATAAATGATTAAAAACGTAGCGAAATTAATTTTTTTTTTGATAATACAAACGATATACTAAAACGGACATAAATCTTGGTATTAAAACCATATCGTAACCCTGGTTATTACAAAAAAATAATTCAATATAATATATAAACAAACATGGAAATCAATTCACCGTAGAGAAGACTATAAATTCCTAATTTTCTTTGTTCTTGAGTCAAAGTGCACGTCAATAACCTGAAATGTTAATGGGGGAATGAGCACTCCAACTTGCTCAGTAAGTGATCTTTGTAAAAACATCAATTATCAACTACTATTAAGGAATTGATGAATAACAATATGCATCCAAAACATATCTATTCCGACATTAATAATGATATAACAATACATAATGAAATGCAAGTTCAAAGGTTAATTGCAACCATACTTGTGCCTTGTAAATTTGAGTTTGAAGATAGAGTCATACACTTGCCTCACTCGAGAATACAAGCACATAATCCACATGCTGTGCTACATGTGATTTTGTTTGTTTATACAAGCTTGATCGAGCTACAAACTCTAATTGAATAGTGTTGACTAAGGTAAAACTCCAGCTTACTGAGGATGAAAGGGCATAATACTTTTTCAGGCATATATTTCTTTTTACTAGGATAAAGAGCGAAATCTATTTCTAGGCATACCTTTCTAACCACAGTCCCGATCCGCCTTATCGCACACTTTCGATCATTTTCACATTTAAAACATTCAAGTCATTGTATGCTGCCCATATTCAGGTCCATAATGCTATATGAACTAAATATACTAATTTACGATGCATAATTGATAAGAATACCAGTCCCACTTACTTATGCTAAGCTTTCCTAACCTTTCCATATTATTAAAGTCTCTGAAAGAACTTCCGAGTAAATCGACATTCAAATATATTCATTTTAGTCAATTTATGTGTTCTATGAGTCATACAACAACCCTTAAGTCCCTAGTTCAAACCCTTCTCGAATTTGGAACCCCGAGACCTATTTTCCAATTTTTTATTCATTTTGACCATGTCGCACTTTACGAGGTAAAAACCCTAATATAAAGCCTTGCACGAATCCTGAATTCTTCATTTTTCATAGAAATTCATCAATTTCTATTTATTTGGTCGAAATAATATTTTTCTAGATTTTTCTTTATTTTTTGTAATTTTTTTCTAATTCTAATATTTCTTTTTTAATTTGTAAAGGGGTTTGGGCTGAATTGGGCCGAACTAGGTTCGGCTTAGCCGAGCCAAAGTAGGCCCAGTTCAGGGGCCAACCGCCTTTTCCTCCTCCTATGGAATATACTATTGTTTTTTTTTATTTAATCAGGGTTGGGCTTTGCTTGACCTCAGTATCGATTTGCTAAGGGAGATGACTTTTTACATCATCTCCTTCCTCAAACGACCGAGCCACCTTTCTTTAATGTTTCATCTTCTATTAACACAACAAATAACCACAATCATAATCACACCAACAACAATAATAACTCAATAACTACAACCAACACAAAACCTCGCCTTCATCAACTTCGTTATCGATCCCTCATTTCTCCACCTCTGTCTTGAACTCTCTATATTGATCTCAGTTTTTGATTCCTCTCTCTTTCTCGAAACATGGATGATGTGATATGTGTGTTTTGGGATATACATTCGATTCCCTCAAGATTCGTATCACACGAATCTCGAGGGAGATTTAATGTTTCATTTCTTATTTTGATCTTTCTCGAGATACATGTTACGTATCTTGAGGCTGATTTTGTGGCTATTAACAATTCAATAAAATCCTCATCACATTCTGACCAACTTATTGTGATCAAATATGTTGATCTCCTCGAGATACTTATCGCATATCTCGAGGTAGATCTTATGATTATTAGTAAATCAATATAACCTCCATTACCACTTTATTGTGATAGAGACGTGTTTACACATATCTCGAGGTATGACTAATCCCTTCACAACCACCAACAGTCCACTATTCACCTCCTTGATGCTCAGGCTACGCGTATCTTGAGGCAAATCCAATGTATAAGTTTTATTTAATTTAAACAATAGGATTCATTTATATATATATATATATTTATATAACTATATATAATACAGAGATAACTTTGTATTTTTGCACCTATAAATTCACCGCTCGCAGCGATGACCACCCATAAGCGTACACACTATTGTACGTCCCATGCGTGACATGCGTGTCACTAGGCGCCCACCAATTATTGATTATTTATTTATTTTCAGTATAATATATATTAGCCTATATTAATATGCCTATGACTTCGTCGTGCATGCCAATGAGTATACTCAGGCGTGCACGCTATCTCATAATAGTGAGCGCCACCCTTGACTCACACATGGTATTAGTCGTCCCATAATTTATCAATTATAGGCTAATTAATCCTAATCATTTCCATAATTAATAATAGAAGCCATATATACACTAAATGACACGTTAATCGAGACAACGCGGGCTTAACCACGAGCCTAACTCATGTTAATTAAAATTTAGATTAACACTAATCACTTGCTTAAAGTATCGAGTCATTACATAATCACCCTAATTAGGAACCTAAACAATACGATAAACTTTGTACCTCAGAATACTTTTTTTTTATTTCAATCCTTAATAAGGCTCCAAAACTCAATTTATATCCTCAATGAAACTCAATTTATGATTTGTCTAAATGGAGAAAATTAAGAAATCATAAGGATCATAATTGGGGAGAGGCCTAAAAGGACTCACAACTCTCTGCAGTTCACAAAATATATGAAGTTCAAATTTATAAATTAGCTTAGAGTCTCCGATACCTTACTTACAACTTTACAATCCCAAAATAGATCAAAATTGAAACATAAAGCTCTTAACTCATTTTAAACTAACATAGGGGACTCTCATAACCTATTTGAGAGTATCTCATATCCTACACTCACCCTAAAGCCCAATATATATATATATATATAAAGTGATTACAACTAGAAAATTAAACTTTAAACTTGAAAGTAATCACCAAAAGTCTTCGAACCTTGTCCGTTCTCTTTGTCTTGCTATAGAGCCTAACATCATAAGAAACAACTCGAAGATGTCAAGTAAGTAAACTTATACAGTGCTCTATACTCCGGCAAATGATAGTTCGAATACATGGAGACATGTAATTGTATTTCCTAATAACAACAAATTTATATAATAATGTGAATCCCATATTTTTAGTTTGAATCCCCTAATAGGTTGGCCACCCCAAAAGTGAACCTAAAACAATACTACGAGTTCAATGCATGCTTACCAGAAAACTTGCGTGCCTTGGGTCTTTCGTGTTCTAGTCTATCTGGTAAGAAAACCTATCCTGCTCGTAAGTCGTAGCACTAACAATCCATCATCCATAATGACATGAATGCATGACAAAGAATGATGGAAAATGCAATGCATACTAAACACAAATGCAGGTATAAAGATAAATTCCATAAAAGTAAAACCACTGTAGAGTTTACTTACAACAAACCAACTTTGAGCTAAATTATCGAGGTTCTTGGAATGTTGGATCATTTTGAAAGTGACTCCAACAGTAATTATAATAGGGGTCAATCTTCAAGTAAAACCAAATAATGAAACCCCATAAAAACAATGGCCAAAGTATGCTCCATAACTATTTCCAAAATAATTAATTATAACAACTTCAATTAGCTTTCAACTGACTAACTTGGGGTAACTTTTTAACCTTGAAAACATTACTATTTCTCATATTGACCAAAAAGGAACTTCTTGAATTCCTTTCTTACTTTCCATAGACTCTAAGAACACTTAAATCGGATTACAAATGAAGAAGTTATAAATTTTCTAATACAGCATGTTGATTAGCCACACTTTATTAATTTAGAACTGAAAAAAACTTCTCCAAATCAATATTTTTGCAATTATACCATCAAAACTAGACACCAAACACCAAGGAATTACTCAATACCACATTCAAAATATTTTCATATCCCGTGAAGTCAATTCGGACAAAAACCAATAATCCAATTTATCCATAATCCTAATGTAAATCAATTTTAATTACAAAACATCTTTAAAACAGTTATCAACTAAATTGCATTAATTTACGTCACCAAAACACTAACCCACATTGGTGGGATTTATTCCAAATTGGTGCACGTCAACCCAATACAGCAATTTTCAAGAATCCCTACTAGTTCCTATCGAAACCTCGCGAAAGAAATCGAAAAATCGCGAGAATTCAAACTGAATTAAGGGAAAATTCTTTGAATTGAGAATTTACCAAATTTTGAGTCGAATACCTCGTTTCCATAAAACAAAACTGGCTCCAACTAACCGTCTCACAACATTATACTGTTTTACTGAAAGAAACCATGCGAAAATCGAATGTCGATAGATTGTGGAGCGAAAGTTCCAGTTGAAAGGTTTTAAAATGAACATTTTGTTCATTTTTTATTCCTCCTCCTTCTATTCATAAAAAAACATCAAGCATCGCCGCGCCAATAAAAAGGGTTAAGCTACTATGCTAAGCTGCTGTTGGAGAACTCGGTAGAAGCGATTTGCCGCTTCCACCTTTGACGATTGAACTCAGTTACTTATCAACAGCTTAATTTTTATTTATTTATTAATTCATGTAATACTTATTTTGACGTGTTTTGGTTTCCGGTGCTCGTTTTGGATCTGATTTTACATCAAATTGAGCAACCCTCTTGACAAAATAGTCCAACTCCATAAAACGTCCATAATCTTTGGTTTTGGTCATGTAAAAACCCCAAAAAACCTTAACTTTGTCCACGACACACCAAACACTTATGAACCAATTTTTTTGCCATACTTAGCCAAACTTGCACCAATTTGGACCTAATCTCAACCTATACCATCGCCAGCTAATACGCAACTTGAGGCAAAACCTTGTACTAACTTCATTCTCATTTTACATCACAACCAATCCTGACTTTCACGCAAACTAAGGAAAAACCCTCACGTGATAAATAACTCTTGTTTACTAGTTTTTGAGCAACTAATATTTTTATTTCACTTATGCCCTTTAGGCACACACTTATAATCCTAATTTTGATAAATTGATGAAACATCTCAACACATAGGCTTCGCGACAAAATATCGTACATTATATCCACTAGGCATGCAACATGCAAAAATAACATTTAAACTTATGATCTTCACTCTATAATTAGTTGCCTAATCAAGTTTATGAAATTCTCGAATTTCATGATTCTTCCTAACTAATTAAAATCTTGTCCTGGAAATTTAAACTTTTTAGTTAACAAAAATAAAAAAGATATGAGAAAATGATCTTTCATATACGATTCTTTTAATCCAAACCTATAAAAATCATTTCCAAGGTGAAACCGTTAAGTGGACCCAATCACCTTTATCTTAATCAACAACTTTGTGGTAGAGATCATAACCATTTCAACTTTTCATTTCCAAACCCTTGGTTTAATGAAAAGTTATCTCCACTAATTTGTTAATCCTGACAATTTGTGAATTTGTAATGAGTTAAATGATCAACTTTGTGGAATATCCAATGAACCTTGCCGTACTTCACATTTCATACCTTGAATCCCAATATTTTTCATAAAGATTGTCGGCTAATCAATTTTTAAAATATAATCAGCCTAAAATTATATAGTGATGCAAATAATATTTGAGCATGCATTAGATACAAAAAAGAGTTGCGTGTCAATCTAATCCATCACTATTCCAGCTTGTCTCAATAGAAACATAGAATTACATAAGTCACCCCATGACTGTAGATCTCGAATTGCATTTGTCATCCCATGACAAAATATCTCAATTTTTTAATCCGATCAAAAATGGAAACCTGACACATTGTGCAAGTCTCATTAATTCTCTTAATGTCTATTCAAAATATTATTTAAGTCATGGACTAGAAAGCAATTATTAATTCCAACTCGTCAGTTAATTCGAATAACTTTCTCTTTCACTAGTTAGAAAATTAACGACTTTTCTAACTTCGTCAAATCATTCTCTATTTATAAGTTCACCAATAACCACATTCTTTCACTTAACCACCAATCTCTTTCAGATTACCTTGATTACTACTTTGATTTTCACTATTTCTCTAATTACTGAGATTTCCCATCATCTCAATCATTACTATTCACTAGACTTCTTTCATTACTCGAATAGAGACATTTATTCTTAACTTGAGTAGATATACATTTCTAAATAGAGATCAAAACATTTCTTGATTATACTTTCATGGTATAACTTTTAACTTGTATCACATACAAGTTATAAATATGTTATCTCTTTTCAATACTATTCAATACATATATCTAGTTTTTCTCAAATTACAATGGAAAAATATTCAACTCTTCAAACATTTTAAGCCAGATACATTGTCCTTTATTTAGTATTTCCAACCAATAAGGATAATACTTACTAACCAAGTTGTATATTGTATCTCTATTTATTTCACTTGTAACTTCACCATCATTCAAGTATCTTACATCAACTCCAATTAAAAATATCTAGTGCTTCAAACTTTCTCATTGACTGATTAAGTGGTGTAGTACAACATCTGAACTAATATACAATGTATTCACTAGAATCAATGTATATACTATTTTGGTTCAAAATTCTCAATTTTTGGAGTTTGATTCCTGGTAAGATCCTTGTGAAGATATATTAAAATTCATCAAACTTATTTTTTGATATCCAAAGTCTTACTGGGACTCATTGACCTGAAATCTCCCTTTTCCATACTTATGTGAGAATTTATTGACCATTTATTTGCCTATACTTATGCTTCCAATTGACTCAAAGGAAACTTCATAGACTATTTTATTTCGATAATCATCAATTCATTCAATTATTCAAAGATGGGTGGACATCACACCGATCTTCTACAATGCAAATAAATTGTGATTATGAAACGAAGTTACTTAAAATTTTTGTCGTGCACAACCACTTCAGTGCCTAACCTTGACTAAAGGAGTACGTTGTGTCACTTCCAACAATCACAAGTCATCTTAATGTCTCATTTTATTTTATACATAGAGTCTATTCCGTTCTGTTTTTGTCAATCATAGCTATTCTCACATTTATTTCGTTATTGGCCCCTTTATAGACTTATCATAACTTTGATAACAACTTATACCAATTATAACTTCTTTATCTGAACGTAGGAAGACAATTTTTTTATATCTCTTATATTTTAAAAAATTTAGCTAAAGACTATATGACTTCTTATGATCATTCAATCAATTGAAGTCTTCCTTACCTAATTTTAGTTCGAAACAAAGAAACTTTGTGACTCAAATAGTTTTATTGTTTGTTATTGCCTTAAGTTGTTTGGTATGTGTAGAGCGTGTACAATAAGTTTTCCATATATCTTATTATTTAGTAGTAGTGATAATTGGGATCGTCTCTATAGGGAGTTATCAAACTTCTCTAGGAAAAAGTCTTTCAATGGTTTTTATTATTTTTTCTACTTTAATTTAATTAAGACAAGAATTAAAAATAACTAATTCAATCTATAAAACTATAATAATTAACTAAACTAATTAAACTAACTTAATTTTCACAATTCAAATTCACTATTATTCAAATCAAATCAAATCAATAATAAATAAATGTCTAAACAAACATCCTGAACAATGAAACACCAATCCATTTTGCATCCAAACATGATACTCAAATTATATAGTCATAAACATACTTTATAAAGTGTTCTAGATCATTAAAATCTAATCACAAGTAAGTAAACAACCCTTATTAAGCCATAGTTCTCCTTTTACCGATGGAAAAGCCACGTTCTAATTTTATTTAACTAACCCTTTGAATACACAAAGAAAATAACTTAAAGCAATAAAAACGCATTGCACTTTATGAAAAACTCAAATTACTAAATCTTATACCTTCGGAAAGCCACTTCAATATTAGACTTAGATCTCAAACTCATCGAGGATATTTAAATGGTAGTAGATCTTTTAAACAATCTTAGTTACTATTTTAAACTAGATAATGAATCCAAATATCACAATACAAATTATAGAGTATGCATGCAATACAAAGTTCATGATTAAAATTCGCAAATAATCAATTAAATCAGTGAATCAAAGAATAAAAATAGTTTAAAGCATTAAGCACAAAATCATCTCATTATGACTACATTGCGAAATGGACCAAGTTCATGTTTGGACTTTGTTAAGATTAATAAACTACTCACACATATTCATAAATTACATCGCAATAGAGTAAATAAAAGACATAGATAAATACTTCTGGAATAAATACTTTGAATTTTTAAATTGTCTTCAAAAGTAATTAACAATAAAGAAATAAACTAACACAATAAACAGTGGCTCCTAGAGCAATGAAATATTGATCTAAGTACACAAGGGCAACTGATTTCGCAGTTCTAGGGTCGTATATAAAGTATTTTAGGTAGTACACATCTCAAACTAACTCAAACATCTCGTGGTTATTTAAAATTCTCGAAATCAAACACAACGATTCCTTAGAAATTCTTGTTTTAAGTGGAATCGCTGGGAAAATCCTTGGAGAACTGCCTTAGTGCACTACCAATTTGTATGGCAATTCTTAGTATAATTCTCAAATCGCTCAAGAATTGCCAACAATAATTTCTAGTTCTTCCTTAATTCGTTTATGATTCTTTGCGTACCACTTCCACTTGATCAAATCCTTCACTTTCTTCCTTTTTTACTCCATTTTTCATACATTCCAATTATCGCCTAAAATAACAAAAACAAGATAAAACCTCATGTAATATAATATTTTACATCTAAAATCACCTTATATTATAAAATATGTCTAATTATTGACTTATCAAATACATCCAAACTCAACACTTTGTTGTCCCGAACAAAAGAATACTCTCAATTATATTCTCCTTTCTTCCTTCATTTTGATGGCTTAATTATATACTTTTATTCCTAAATAGAAGTGATCATTAAATAGAAATATATGACCCTCAAAAAAATAAAAATCATGATAGAATAGAAACATTTAAAGAATAACCACTTTATTCGATAACTTAACCTTTTTTTCATATTACATTTCTACGGTTCCTTGCTCCATTTCCTTTGTAATCCGTTATTCTTTTTATAGGAATCCACCTTCTCATTTTCCCACCACTTGATTCCCTACTCTATTTCCTTTGGAATATGTGGGTCTCTCTATTTTTTCATTTAAAAGCTCTTGTTAGTTTTTCTCACTTTCACTATTGTCAGAGAAGTATTCTTTCCAACTTAGTAAAGTTTATTGGCTAATTTCTTATTTTTTCCTTCAATTGTGGCATAAACTCTTTTCGTTATATATATAAAATACTTGATCAATAATCTTTGTATAACAAGATTCTTAAAAATATGTCTTGTTTATCATGCACTATCGTTTTGATCTTCTACCCATTATAATGTCTAACACAAAACATTCTATCCCCTCCAAAATCTTCTAGTGTATACATGTCAAGACCCGTCTCACTAAGTCCTGACCACCCTAATTATCCTAATTAGGCACCTAAACCCTTCAATTAACTTTTGATCGTTAACTTACTTTTCTTTTCAATCCTCAAAGTGCTCCAATACTAAAATGTATATCCTCAATGAAACTCAATTATTATGTATATATATGATTAGAATATGCCAAGGCTAGTGTATGTATATTACATGTATAAGTATCATTTAAAAGTATCTATACACATAAACATAAGTATATTTAATACTACGTCACCAAACTCTTGTGATTGATGTCAAATATCAAACATGAGAAATAGTACAATAAAATTTGTCATATTTGTTAACATTTAATTACAAAATTATGATATCTAACATTTATTTTATGTTTCAAATAATCCCTTCATTCATTATGTCAAATTTATAATAAATAGTACATACGCTTTCACATATATTAAAATCTATATATCATATTACAATATGTCTATTCTATGCTAGCAATCTACCTATATATATTATATGTATAAATATCATTTAAAAATACTAATATACATATACATATGTAATAGTATATTTAAAATTACATCAACAAACTCTAGTGATAAATATCAAATATCAAATATAAAAAATAGTAGACTAAAATTTTATCATATTTCATAACATTTAATTATAAAAATATGCTTGCCTTGAAATTAGTCTATATCATAGTACCATACAATATTTACTACTATTAAAAATATCAATATATACATATATTGACAATATTTTGAATTCACGGTAAAAGTACTAACTAACAATAATATTTTATTTTTTATTTTATTAGAAAATTGAGAAAGTAGTACAAGTTATTTAATTTTTAGATATTAATGTTGTAGACTAACGATTTACAAGTTATGACATCAAAATATTAAATTAGCAAAACAGTTAATTAAAGTAATTATCGAAAAAAACCCTACTAGTAATTGTTAATTAACTAATATATTATAAATTACACTAAAATAGAGCAAAATAGTTCATCAAAGTTTGAATGCAAAACATTGATTAAAGTTTTGACATTCCATTAAATAAGTTAAATTTGATCAAAAGAATTTTTTATTAAAAATAATATTTAATACCTCGTATTTTTTAAGCCCTAAGTAGTAAGTACCATATGTTTAAAAATTAACTCTTGAAAAATAAATTAACATAAATAAAGTAAAAAAAAAGAAATTACAAGTATTTATCTCCTATTAAGAAATTTATAAGTATTTATCCATACATAATTAGAGACCATAGACTTATATTTCAAAAAAAAAGGTAACACTTGATCTTCCACAACACTGTTTTGCTAGGGCTTCTCATTTTCACTTCTCACAATTTTGAGTGGTCGACTTATCCTTGCTCAAAATATCCACCTTATTTAGACATTGGAAAGTTCTTCTCATTTTCCTCTTCGATTCTTGTCTCTATTTTCCCCAAATCAACTCTAATTCTTACAATTAGCTAGATTCTACTCTACGAACACCTTCTCGGTTGAATCCGTAGGGCATGTGCCCTATGTAAATCTACAAACATTGTTTATCTTATGATTTTAGATAGTAAAATAAAGGTTTTTCATTTTCTATTTTACTATAAGTGATTGCATGTTTACCTTAAAATAAGATCCATGGGTATTTGTTAAAATATCCTAAATGTCCTTAGTCAGTCATTATATTAGGAACTATAATGAATTAAGACTAGTATAAAATCTTGATTGATGGCCATGTGATGATCATGCGTATAGGGATACGAACCAAGATCATGAGTACTTGTAAGGAAATAAGGTACTGGACCGACCTATTATGAGAACACCACACTGATTAAGTCATAGGTATTACTCATTATATATATATATCATTTAATCCTTCGACTTGAGATTACCATAGAATTCAATATTAGGAGCATGGTAATTTGAAACAATCAAACGTTGTCTTTAACAAGACGATTATAAGGATTATGATTAGTTACCACATGAATAATATGTGAAGATGTGTAATCAAGGTAGAATTTGTCCATCTCATATAGAGAGATATCGCTAGATCCCTGGATATGTTAGACTGTTAAATGGCCAAGTCCAAGTGAATTGATATGATCAATTTCAATTGGATGTTATTAGTCTACTTAAAGATCGAGACTAGTACGATTGAACATTAAGGGTGACTTTCTATGCCTTATCTTTAATCAAAGGATATTGCATGACAAAAGGATATAATATATGTTATTCATTAGGTTGTATCGATTTTGATATTCATGCTACTGGGGTAGTCATAATGCCTTGTTTGAGACCACTTATGACTAGTGAACCAAAATGGTTTTGGTTCACTACCAACGTCGCATGAACCTATTTAGTTGCACACAAAGAATGACTTTGTGCAATTTCAATTGGTCATGAGTAATGAATTTTATATAATAAAATTCATGACATAAAAGCCCTTACGATTTGTTATATGATAACTTATTAATAGGGGCATTTGTGTAATTTGCTTGTATTACCTAAATATAATAGTTGTGTTACGAATAAGTTTTTTAAGATTTTGTTTTTGCTATTTTTGAGTTCTCTGAATTCTGGGAGAAAGAAAAACATTTTCTATCTCTCTTTAGGCTAGCACTCCAAATTGTAGTCACTATTCATGTATGGAATTCTGATGGAGGACGTGCACTTGAACGTCTTGGTGATCGAACAATCAGAGAAGGAAATCATAGATTAAGGTATGGTTTACTTTTTGAATATAGTTTAATGTAACTTATTTCCGATCTTGTTGAGATTTTTCAAAAATTGTTTTGAACTTTTTGCTACGTATGAACCCTAAAACCCGACAATGGTATCAAAGCCTTAAGCTCGGTTTTATCAAACATTTGCATTTTTTCTAGGATGTATATATGATATATGTGCGAAAAATATTATCTTGATTAATGTATATATGATGTATATATAGGTTTTATGATAATTGTTATCAAGAACAGGTTTTAAAGGATGTTGTTAATTCATGTATTTGATACATACGAATGATTTGATTCAATGATAGAACTCATGTTTAGAATATTTTGATTAACATATGCTTTAATATTGAATGATTCAAATTTTGGGTGTTCACATGGTAGAAATTATGTTTAGGTTAATGTGATTCTAGTGTTGAATACATAGTTCATTTTTGTTTAATAATTATTAATGTCTTCATGATATAAATCAAGTTTAGGTTAATATGGTTGATTTTTTATGATTATGGTGTTGAATCCATGATTAATATTTTGTCTCTTGATTCAACTGCCTATTTTGTATGTATAAGAATCGAAATTGGTTTTGATCATATATCTCATTGTGGTTATATGTTAGTGTATTCCTATTAGATAGGAGATAAACTTTTATTCGAATAAAAATTAAAAATCCTATAATATAGGTGAGATATATATAAAAAATTCGTAATGGATAAGAATTTAAAGTATCTTAAATTCTAATCGGATTAGGATAAAATATTAAGTTTGAGGTGGACCCAAGTTAATTAAAAATGTTTTAATCGACATTTTTTTTGGAATTAAAATAAGGGGCAGTTTTGGTCAATGGGATAAACTAAAATAATGAGAAATTTTAAGAGATTTTCAATTTTCGAAATTGGAATTTATTGTCTAAATAAAAAACCTACTGACTGGCTAGCAAGACCGCCGCTAACTTTTTGTAGCACCAAAAAATTCGTATAATAGTCAATATTAGTAAAATTTCCTAAGTTGTTAAGTGATTGTACATGCATTGTAATATATGCTATTTATCTCATTTAAATTATGACCACTAAAAGAAATAAAAACATCCCTCATTCAAATTTTAAGTCAAGTGCCATCAATTTTCAAACACTTGTCAATGCTTCGATCACATCAATATGGGTTTGCCTCCATAGAGTGTATTATGTTATCTTTGTGAAGCAATTTGAGTAAAGGTTACTCTATTGTTTGAAATGAATAGACTTGATAAAGCTATCAAAACGGTTTTCGGCTTTAGGCACTAGATGAGATAAAACATGCTAAGACATAAGCTGTCATAATCTCATAAAAATAATTAAAAGTTACAAATGATGTAATTTGTAACTGATACCTACCTAAATAAGCTAATTCAAATTGTCATGCCTTAGCTATCTTAGAATTAGGTGAAACATAAATTTTAGTCCTTTAAAGAAACATAGCGTTTTAAGGAAGGTTGTTAATTTAGTGGGAGTCTATTCCTCTATACTAAAATGAACTTTTGCGTAATCTTTGTTTTAGATCTATGGCCTTTTCAAATCACACTAATCCCTTATCACTGCGATCCATCTTTGACAAGGATAAGTTGTCTTGGACAAACTTTCTTGACTAGTTCAGAAACTTGAGAATTGTTCTTAAACATGAACGCAAGTTGTATGCCCTTTATGATCCTATTCCTGATGAACCACCAACCAATGCTTTAAGAGCTATGAAGGATGCACATACTAAGCATATCAAAGACTCAACTGATGTTGCATACATTATGTCGAAAATTATGGTTCCTGAGCTTCAGAAGGACATGGAACAATTGTCGCGTGATGGCATTCATACGCAGCGAAAAATTCAAAACAATTTTTGAAAAACCCAAACATGATCGAAAATAAGTTCCATTAAACTAGATCTACAAAAGTAAATCATACCTTAATCCTTGATTTCCTTCTCTAATTGTTCGGTCTCCTAGACTTTCAAGCACCTGTCCTCTATCTGAAATCCACATACGAACGGTGTCTAAAATTTGGAGTGCTAGCCCCAAAAGAGATAGAAAATGTTTTTCTTTCTCTCCCAAAATCCAGATAACACGAAAATAGTAGAAATGAAAATCTTATTTTATTTTTAGGGTTTCAACCTCTATTTATATGTGTAGATAAGTCCCCACTTAAAATCCTACTCGTAATACAACTATTGTATTTAGGTAGTTTAAGCAAATTACACATACACCCCTATTGATAAGTTATCATATAACAAATCGTAAGGATTTTTATGTCATGAATTTTATCATATAAAATTCATTACTCTACCAATTTAAATTGCGCAAAGCCATTATTTGTGTGTGACCCTATAGGTTCATGCGACGTTGGAAGTGAACCAAAACCATTTTGGTACACAAGTCATAAGCGATCTCTAGTAAGGCATTATGACTACCCAAGTAGCATAAATATTGAAATTGATACAACCTAATGAATAACATATATCATATCCTTTTGTCATGCGATATCCTTTGATTAAACATAAGGCATGCAAAGTCACCCTTAATGTTCAATTGTAGTAGTCTCAATCTTTAGGTTGACTGAAAATATCCAAGTGACATTGATCATATCAACTCACTTGGACTTGGCCATTTAACAGTCTAACATATTGAGAGATCTACTGATATCTCTCTATACGAGAGGGACAAATTCTATCTTGATTACACACCTTCACATATTATTCACATGGTAACCAATAACAATTTTTATAGTTGTCCAATTGAAGACAATGTTTGATTATGTCAAATTACCATGCTCTTAATATTGAAGTCTATAGTAATCTCAAATCGATGGACTAAATGATATACCTATTATAAGTAACATCTATGACTTAATCCATGTGGTGTTCTCATAGCGGGTCAGCTCAATACCTTGTTCTCTAACAAGTACTCATGATCTTGATTTGTTTCCTTATACGCATGATCATCACATGACCATCAATCAACATTTACACTAGTCTTAATTTATTATTGTTCAAAGAATAATGACCGACTAGGGCTATTTAGGATATTTCAACAAAACCCCATTGATCTTACTATCGTTCCCAGTATAATGACCGACTAGGGATATTTAGGATATTTCAACAAAACTCCATTGATCTTACTATAAGGTAAACATGCAATCACTTATAATAAAACAACTAATGAAAACAATTTTACTAACTAAATTATAAGATAAACAATGTTTGTAGATTGACTTAGGGCAAATGCCCCAACATCTCCCATTTGCACTAGGGCCAATCATTCATGTATCTAATACCTAATGACCTAACATGACCATCATGTTTCGCTTTTGGAAGAACCTTCATCAAAGGATCTGCAACATTGTCTTCTGTAGGAACTCTACAAATCTTCACGTCCTCCTTCTTAATGATTTCTCGAATGATATGAAAACATATAAGTATATGTTTAGATCGGTGGTGCGCCTTTTGGTTCCTTGGCCTGTGCTATCGCCTCATTGTTGTCACGATACAAGCAAACGGGGTTAGTTATACTCAAAACCACACCAATATCAAAGATGAACTTTTTGATACAAACTGCTTTAGCTGCAGCGAACGCTACAATATACTCGCTTACGTTGTAAAATCTGCTACAATTTCTTGCTTGAACTTTTCAGTCACTACGCCTCCATTCAAAGTAAACACATATCTAGAATGCGATCGAAGATATTTATATCAGTTTGAAAACTTGCATCTATTTATAACGATCTTGTATTCCAAACTCCCATAGACTAAGAACAATTCTTTAGTCCTTACAAGTACTTAAGAATGTTAGATTCTTGCTATCGATGACTCACACCACGATCAGGCTGATATATGCTTGTTGCGCTCAAAGCATACGATACATCGGGATGGGTGCATAACATGGCATACATGATAGATCCAATAGTTGATGCATATGGAATCGTATTCATGCACTCTCGCTCATCATTAGTCTTCGGGCATTGACTCTTACTGAGACTTATACCATGAGACATTGGCAACGACCCTCTTTTAGAGTCTTGCATATTAAACCTATTCAGTACCTCATCAATATAAACACTCTGACTGAGACCGATCAGCCTTTCATATCTATCTCTACAGATCTTAATCCCAAGGATGTAGGCTGAAAATCCTAAGTCCTTCATTGAGAAACACGTCCATGAACCAGACTTGACACTCTGCAAAGGTTGGGATGTCAATTCCAATGAGTAATATATCATCAACATACATTACGAGGAAAATAACCACGCTTCCACTAACCTTCTTGTATACACAAGGCTCATCTTCATTTTAATGAAACCAAATTCCTTAATAACTTCATTAAATCAAAGATTCCAACTCTGAGAAGCTATCTTTAATCCATAAATAGATCTTTGAAGGTTGCACACCTTCCTTGAATTCTCGTGAAGAACAAACCCTTTAGGTTGTATCATATACACGTCCTCAAGTAACTTTCCATTTAGAAAAGCTATTTTGACATTCATTTGCCATATCTCATAGTCATAATATATGGCTATGAAAATTAGAATTCTAATGGATTTAAGCATGGCTACAAGAGAAAAATTCTCATGATAATCAACACCTTGAGACTGTCTGAAACCTTTTGCTACTAGCCATGCTTTATAAGTATGCACATTGTCATCAATGTCAGTTTTCTTCTTGAAAACCCATTTACATCCAATGGGCTTACAACCTTCAGATAAATCGACTAGGTTCTAAACTTTGTTATTATACATGGATTGCATCTTAGAATTCATGGCACTAAGCCATTTATTTGCATCAAGGCTGGACATAGCCTCTTGATAAGTAGTAGGCTCATTTTTATCTATAAGCAATACCTTACTACTATCAGTAATCAGAAAACGAAATCTCTCAGGCTGATGTCTTACCCTATTAGACCTACGTGGGCCTTGCGATACCTGTGGAGGGTCAACTAGTTTAAGACTTTGTTGATCTCCACTTGCTATTGAGTGTTTATTTGTGGTTATTGAACTTCTTCAAGACTTACTTTATTCCCATTGTTGTCTTTTAAAATAAACTATTTTTCCATAAAGACACTATTCAGAGCAACAAACACTTTGTTCTCAATGAGATTATAAAAGTAATATCCCATAGTTTATTTAGGATAATTAACAAATATACACTTGGTAGATTTGGTTGAAAGTTTTTCTGAGATTTTTCGTCGTACGAAAACCTCATAGCCACGAATTTATGGAAAGAAAAACTTGGTCTTTTTCCAAATCACATCTCATATAGTGTTTTATCAACCACTTTAGAAGGAACACGATTTAGTCTAAACGCAACAGTTTCTAAGACATAATCTAAAAAGGAAATCGGCAGATCTGTGTGACTTATCAAAGATCAAACCATATCCAATAAAGTTCAATTTTCCCTCTCAGAACACCATTCCATTGTGGAGTTCCTGGAGTTCACTATGAGACAATCTCATAGTTTCTAAGATGATCATAAAACTCGTGGCTCAATTATTCACCACCTTAATCTGATCGAAGTGTTTTAATCATTTTACAAAGTTGATTTTCGACTTCATTCTAAAATTTCAAAACACCTCAAAAAACTCACCTCTATGTTTCATGAGATACATGTAACCATATCTGCTGAAATCATCAATGAAAGTAATAAAGTACTGATAACCACCTCTAGCCATTGTGTTACATTAGTATGTATTAGATTCAATAAATCACTTGCCTTTTCAATGTCTTCAATAAACAATCTCTTTGTCATCTTGCCTAATAAACAAGAGACATATGTTTCTTATGATTCAAAATCAAATGAATATAAAATTCCATCTTTATGGAGTTTAGAAATGTGTTTCTCATTTATATGGCCAAGATGACATTCCCAAAGGTAGGTTTGACTCAAATCATTTATCTTGAATCTCTTTGTATTTACGTGAAAAATAGGAGTATCTATGGACATTTTCCTATTTAGAATATAAAGACCATCACAAATCATCATTCGCATATAAAACATCTTTACGAGAAATGGAGCATTTATTATTCGCAATAATGAAATTAAAATCATCCAAATCCAAACATGAAACTGAAATGATGTTTCTGCTCAAGGCATTGACAAAAAAAAAAAATTATTTAAAACTAAAACAGGTCTACTAGGCAAACTTAACTCATAGCATCCTACAGCCAATGCAACAACCTTTGCTCCATTTTCAACTTGTAGGATGATTTCTCTTTTCTTTAGCTTTTTACATTTGGTGAGACCCTACACATTAATACAAATGTGAGATGCACATCTGGTATCCAATACCCAAGATTTATTAGTAGACAAGTAAACTTAAATAACATAAACACCTGAAGCAGTAGTCACACTACTCTTATTTTTCTTTAGATCTTCAAGATAGAGCTTGCAATTTCTAAACCAATGCCCAGGTACATGGCAAAAATGAAAATTTCCTTCTTTTTGTTTTTCCTTCTGGGTCTGTAAAGTAGAAGCAGCCTTAGGCTTGACTTGTTTCATAGGCTTTGTGATAGTCAAAACAACTTTGGCAATTTTAGCCTTATCTTTGCCTTTCTTCTTCAGAGCCTTTCCTTTTGAACCATCAACACATTAGCAAAGGGTTTCTTAACATTCTGCTCAGTAGTTTTAAGCATCAAATGCAACTCTAAGATAGACTTCTCCATATTATTCATGTTATAGTTCATCACAAATTGTGAATAATTATCAGACAATGAATTCATGATCAAATCCCTAGCCAACTCTTGTCTTATAGGAAATCAAAGTCTGTCAAGATGGCCAATATATCTTTTTTTTTTCCGAACATGAGGACTAACTGACGCACCCTCAGCCATTCTAAAAGAATGAAGGTTATTGACTGTCTCAAACCTTTCTTGCCTAGCTTGCTGTTGGAACATTTCCATCAGCATCATAGCCATATCTTATGTGTTGTTCGGGCATGTGCCCTAGGTTAATCTATAAACATTGTTTATCTTATGATTTTAGTTAATAAAATTTCGGTTTTCATTTGTTGTTTTATCATAAGTGATTGCATGTTTACCTTATAGTAAGATACATGGGTATTTGTTGAAATATCTTAAATGTCCCCAATCGATCATTATACTTGGAACTATAATTAATTAAGACTAGTGTGAATCTTGATTGATGGTCGTGTGATGATCATACGTATAGGGATATGATTCAAGATCATGAGTACTTGTTAGGGAACAAAGTACTGGATCGACCCACTATGAGAACACTACATGGATTAAGTCGGAGGTGTTACTTATGATAGGTATATCAATTAGTCCTTTAACTTGAGATTACCATGGACTTCAATATTAGGAGCATGATAATTTGACATAATCAAACGTTGTCTTTCCTAACGAAAATGTTCCAACAGCAAGATAGGCAAGAAAGGTTCGAGATAGTCAAAAACCTTCATTCTTGTAAAATTACTGATGGTGCGTCATTTAGTCCTCATGTTCTGAAAATCAAGGGCTATATTGACCATCATGACATACTTGGATATCTCGTAAGCCAAGAGTTGTCTATGGATTTGATCATGACTTCATTACCTAATAGTTATTCACAATTTGTGATGAACTATAACATGAATAACATGGAGAAGTCTATCTTAGAGTTGCATTTGATGCTTAAAACTACTGAGCAGAATGTTAAGAAACCCATAGGTAATTTGTTGATGGTTCAAAAAGGAAAGGCTATGAAGAAGAAGGCCAAAGGCAAGGCTGATGTTTCCAAGGCTGTTTTAACTATCACAAAGCCTGTAGAACAAGTCAAGCCTAAGGCTCCTTCTACTTCACAGTCAAATGATTTAAGTCAAACCTACCTTTGGCATTGTCGTCTTAGCCACATAAATGAGAAACGAATTTCTAAATTCCATAAAGACGAGCTTTTAGATTCACTTGATTTTCAATCATATGAAACATGCGTATCTTATTTATTAGGCAAGATGATAAAAAGTCATTTTTTCTAGACACAGTAAAAGGGCAAGTGATTTATTGTGTCTAATACATACTGATGTATGCAGTCCTATAAACACAATGACTAGAGGTGTTTATCAATACTTCATTACTTTCACTAATGATTTCTGCAGATATGGTTACGTGTATATCATGAAACATAAAGGTGAATCTTTTGAGAAGTTTTGACATTTCAAAATGAAGTGCAAAATAAACTTGGTAAAACTATTAATGCATTTTGATCAGATCGATGTGGTGAATATTTAAGCCAAGAGTTTGATGATAATCTTAGAAACTGTGGGATTGTGTCACAATTAAATCCTCTAGCAATTCCACAATGGAATGGTGTTTTGAAAGGAGAAATTAGACTTTATTGGATATGGTTCGATCTATGATGAGTCACGCAGATCTTCCTATTTTCTTTTCGATTTATGCTTTAGAAATTGCTTTGCGCTTACATTAAATCATGTTCCTTCTAAAGCGATTGATAAAACATTAAATGAGATGTGATTTGGGAAAATACCAAGTTTGTATTTCCTTAAGATATGGCACTGTGAGATTTTCGTACGATGACAAATCTCAAAAAAACTATCCGCGAAATTTACTAAGTGTGTATTTGTTGGTTATCCTAAAGAAACTAAAAGATACTACTTTTATAATCCCATTGAAAACAAAGTGTTTATTGCTCGAAATGGTTTCTTCATGGAAAAATAGTTTATTTCAAAAGACAACAATAGGAATAAAGTAAGCCTTGAAGAAGTTCAAGACCCATAAATAAACACTCAACTGCAAGTCAGAGATCAACAAAGTCTTGAACTGGTTGAACCTCTACAAGTATCACAAGGCCCATGTAGGTTTGATAGGGTAAAATATCAGCCTAAGATATTTGGTTTTCTTATTGCTTATAGTAGTGAGGTATTGCTTATGGATCAAAATGAGCCTACTACTTATCAGAAGGTTGTGTTTAGCCCTGATGCAGATAAATGGATTAGTGCCAGATGCAATCCATGTACGATAACCAAGTTTGGAACCTGGTTCATTTACTTGAAGGTGGTAAGACCATTAGATGTAAATGAGTTTTCAGGAAAAAACTGACATAGATGACAATGTGCATACTTATGAAGCATAGCTAGTAGCAAAAGGTTTCAGACAGACTCAAGGTGTTGATTATGATGAGACTTTTTCTCTTGTAGCCATGCTTAAATCCATTAGAATTCTAATTTCCATAACTGCATATTATGACTGAGATATGGCGAATGAATGTCAAAATAACTTTTCTAAATGGAAAGTTACTTGAAGATGTGTATATGATACAACCTGAAGGGTTTGTTCATCAAGAGAATCCAAGGAAGGTGTGCAAGCTTCAAAGAACTATTTACGCATTAAAGCAAGCTTCTCGGAGTTGGAATCTTCATTTTGATGAAGCAATTAAGGAATTTGGTTTCATTAAAAATGGAAATGAACTTTGTTTATATAAGAAGGTCAGCGGGAGCAGTTGTTTATTTAGTACTGTAAGTTGATGATGTATTAGTTAGGGAAGTGTTTCTCAATGAAGGACTTAGGAGATGCAATTTACATCAATGTGATTAAGATCTATAGGGATAGATCTAAATGGTTGATCAGTTTAAGTTAGAGTGCTTATATTGATAAGGTACTAAAAGACTAAAAAATAGGTTTGTTGTTAATGTCTCATGGTATAAGTCTTAGCAAGACTCAATGTCTGAAGACTATTGATTAGCGAAAGTGCATGAATACGATTTCATATGCATCGTCTATTGGATCTATCATGTATGCCATGTTATGCACCCAACCTGATGTATCATATGCTTTGAGCACAACAAGCAGATATCAGTCTGATCCCGATGAGAGTCACTGAATAGCAGTTTAGAATATTCTTAAGTACTCGAGAAGAACTAAAGAAATGTTCTTGGTCTATGAAAGTTTAGAAAATGAGCTTGTTGTAAATGGTTACACCGATGTAAGTTTTCAAACTGATATAGATGAATTCAAATCGTAGTTTGGATATGTGTTTAGTTTAACTGGAGGTGCAGTGAGCTGAAAAAGTTTGAAGCAAGAAATTATGGCAATATCTACAACAGAAGCTGAGTATATTGCAGCATCCAATGCAGCTTAGGAGTAAGTTTGGATCAAATAGTTGATTTATGAACTTGGTGTGGTTTCGCGTATAGCTAACCCTGTTTGCTTGTATTGTGACAACAACGGGGTGATAACAAAGGCTAAAGAACCAAGATCAAACCACCGATCCAAACATATACTTAGACGTTTTCATCTCATTATAGAAATCATCGAGAGGGGTGACATGTAGATTTGTTATATGACAACTTATTAATAAGGGCATTTGTGTAATTTGCTTGAATTGCCTAAAGACAATAGTTGTATTACGAATAAGTTTTTTAAGCTTTTTTAGATTTCGCTTTTGCTATTATTGAGTTCTTTGAATTTTGGGAGAGAGAAAGAAAAATGTTTTCCATATCTTTTCGAGCTAGCACTCCAAATTGTGGTCACCGTTCACGTATGAAATTTTGATAGAGGACGCGCGCTTGAACATCATGGAGATCGAACAATCAGATAAGGAAATCACTGATTAAAGAATGGTTTACTTTTGTATATATAATTTAATGGAACTTATTTTTGATCTTGTTGAGATTTTCAAAAATTGTTTTGAATTTTTCGTTGCGTATTGATAAGTGATTATTTATACCTGTAAATAGGGTTAGTTTAGTCATATATTTAGTATAAATATCTTTAAATGAGCTCTAAATCATGGTATTATTGCATTTTTAGAAAATTAATGTGTGATGGAAGGAGTTTAGAAAAAGCGAGAACAAATAGAGCAAAAACCCATAAAAACACACTTGGCACCATAGCTATAGGTGTTGAAACTATAGGTACACAAGGCACAGCGTGGGAAGGAAAGGAATGCATTGAGAGAGAAGAAAAAATGAAGAAAACTAGCGCTGTGAAACATAACGGACGTCGTTGACGTCGTCAGGGTAAGCAGGAGACAGCACCGAGACACCAGGGACCAAGGAAACATGCATGCTGTGGTAGCGCACTGGCAGTGCAGTGGTAGTGTAGTGGGCTAAAGGGCATGACGCCGGGCAGTAAGTGACAACTTCGGACATGCAGGAAATCAAAAGTTGGAGTAATAATTTGAGTTAAATTAAAAAATATGGTTTCTAATTGTTATTAGGGAGTATAAATAGGTATGAGGAAATGGTAAACTCACCACATACCAACTATTAGCCACCATTAGAGTATTTTAGAATATGTTTTACATTGAGTTTGAGTATTAAAGAGTTTTTGTGAAGAAGACATTGAAGACTTCACTTTTGCAATTCAAGTTTGGTTTGGTTGATTAAATTAAAGGTAAGATTTATATTCATCTCTGGTTTGCAATAATTTCAATAATGAATTATGATATGTGTATTTCAATGGAACCTATGGTATGAATGCTATGCTTTGAATATTTATAAAAAATAATAAAAAAAGTGCAACGGTTAGAATTTGTATTGATTTTGAGCGTAATGCTTTAGACATCTTGATCACATGATCAATGAAATTATGTTTTAGGAGTTATCATGGCCATTAAAGCTTTTAATCTGGACATGAATTGTACAATTGTAAAATACGCAACATCGATAAGTAGTTGTTGATTGAGGCATGGATAGTAAACTTAGTTGGTTATGAATCCAATGATTTAGGACTTAAAGCAATGTAGAGCTCATGTTATTTATACCAATAGTTGAAGCTTTAATTTGCACATTAGAATCTTTTCTGTTACGACAGTGGGTTGAAATGAATTTGAATGAAATCTGTATATTCTAATTAGGCATAGCACATAACATATTAAGATGTTAAAGTGGTTGAAAAACATAATATTAAATTACCTAGGTGAAGTTGTGAACTAAGATATACTTAATATATGAGTTAAAGTAAGTTTGAATTGATTTATTAAGAGTAGTTTAGTTAGTATATAACCAATTAAAAATGGATTTTCTTAGTAATAGTTCAAATTTAAATAGTTAATTAGCTAGTACAAAAACATTTCCTTGATGAAAATATCAGTGATCAACGTAAGCTGGTTGCACTATTACTACAAGCTAGCCGTTATACTTGCGGCATGCATCACGTATGAACCCTTAAACCCAACCGGATCGACATTGCCCTGGAGCATCCCCAATCAACCACGTCTTTGAGCTCGAGCTCATTGGGAACTTTTTCAAATTTTTCGATTGCTTACGTCCTGGTTGGGTGTTGGAGAAGCCCTTTGATGGGGGTTTCATAGTATTTATTTGTTTTTACTTCCTCGAGAAGTTTTTCAACAGCTGGAAGGAACCCACAAACTCACACAAGATGCCTTTGGTCCTCTTGTATTTATTTGTGCCTTTTGATTGAATAACTTGATTTTTTTTACTATGTAAGGCATAACCACTAGACATATATAAGTCAAAGGGTTAAGCATACACAACAAGTCTGTTAGCGCATTTGTTACTTTAGTTTCTGAAAGCTTTTCATGTAATCATTTTGATATCTCTTTTGATTTTTAGTAAATACAATGTGATCGATGTTGTAGCCTTTCTGCAAATGCTTTAAGTAACTAAAAGCTTTGATATGCAGTCGAATTGTTAAAGCATTTGTATTCTTTTTAGGTGATTTAATGTCTATCAAGTCATTTTCAAGTTTTGACTTATTTAGTTTAAGAACCTTTTGTTGATGTATGCCTTAAAAGTTATGTTGTTAGAAGCTTTAATGTACCCTAGTTAAAAGCTTTAATGCACCCCTGACTTCTTGACTTGAATAAGACTTCATGAGTATGACAGAGCCACATTGGTTGTAGGGGCCTCGCCATTTTTTTTTTTACGTGTGTATACAATACTATACTATATATATAGTCTTGTTTGTATATGTCCCTCCTCTCTGGTTTTTCGCACATTTAATATTTGACTTACATATTAAAGAGTAAGAACTAAGAAAATATATCCATTATTCAATATTCTTCCTATTATACTAATTTGTGTAAACAATACTATACTATATATAGTCTTGTTTATATATGTCCATCCTCTCTAGTTTTTCACACATTTAATATTTTAACTTGTTAATTAATGATTAATAACTAATAAGATATATCCATTATTTAACATTCTTCCTATTATACTAACTGATTAGTTTTTTCTTATATAAAAGATATCATATCAATTGCTAATTTTTTCCTTACTTTTGTTTTACTTCATTAAATATTGACACGAGTCACATGACTAGTCTATCAAGTTCCAGTGCTCAATTAACACCAGATGTGGAAAAGGCACATCCACCCCTTTCCATTGTCATACTAGTTCAATCAAGTACCACATCAATTGAAGCTGATGTGGAGGTCGATGGAGAAGCTGAAGATTCATTGGTTTTAGGAAAAAAATGGAAGCTGAAATCTTGGGTTTGGGATCACTTTAAAACTGAAATGATAGCTAGAAAAAGAAAATCCATTTGCAACTACTGTAAGAAGCTATTGAGTGCAGAACCAAGACATGGCACTACGCACTTGGGAGATCATTTGCAAATCTTGTTTTTCTCAAATGACTAATGATACTAAAGGAAAGTCTCACGAAAAATTGGTTGTAGAGAAAACACCTGAAGGGAAAACTTAAATATTATTCAAGGAAAGAGATGGCAAATTTTATGACGCTCCATGATCATTTATTGTCTATTGTTGAACAAATAGGCTTTAAGAGATTAGTGGAAAGTCTTTAACCATAATTTACAAAGATGAGTAGAATTACCCTTAGAGCCGATATTTTTGAAGTATATGCATTTGAGAAGAAGAAAACAATTAAGTTGTTGTCCAACAATAATAGTAGAATTGGAATCATTACGGACATATGGTCTTCTCGAAATCAAAGACGGGGATATATGGATATTATGTCACATCGGACTGACTCAAATTGGAAACTACAAAGTCGAATACTAAGGTACTTTTTCTACGTTGCATATTATGATTAGTCTTTTTTCTTTTTTTATGGATAAATACACTTTTTAGTTTGCACTCTAATCATAGTTTTGGTATTTTTCTTTTCTATAGATTTGCATATATGCCATGTCCACATACGACGGACGTGTTATGTGAAGATCTGATGAATTGCTTTTTGGATTGGAATATTGATAGAAATTTATCAATTCTAACAGTTGATAATTGCACTACAAAGGACTCTGTCGTTGATCTTGTTATGGAGAAGTTTGATTAGGGTACTTTGTTTCTTAGAGGATAGTTTTTCTATATGCGTTGTTGTGCTCATATTTTGAATTTGACTGTGAAAGATGGGTTGAAGTAATTTGATATAATGTTTCATATTGGACTGCATCTTCTAAGAGAGAGGAAAAATTTAAAGAAGTTTGTCGTCAACTAGGACTAAGTTATGCAAAAGCACTAACCATTGATTTTAAGACAAGGTAGAATTCGACCTTTTTGATGTTTGAGACGACCTTGATCTATAAAGAGGTGTTCTCTCATATTAAGCTACGTGAAACTCTATACAAATCAATGCCTAGTCATGAAGAATGAGAGTTAGCTAAAGATGTTTGTGAGAGGTTGTGCTTATTTACAATGTGACTGAATTATTTTTTGGAAGAGAATACCCTACTGCAAACACCTTTTTTCCTAAACTTAATGAAATTGAGTGGGATTTAAATAGATGGATTGAAGATGCAAATGGAGTTATTAGGAACACGGCTAAACTGATGTTGGAAATTTTTTACAAGTATTAGCTTGTAATTCTTGGGATGATGGGAGCTGCCATTTTGTTGGATCCTAGATACAAACTTAGGATCTTAGATGTTTATAAAGATGATGGAAAAAAGAAAACTGAAAGACATTTGTTACCTCTTATTTTATGAGTATGAAGAGAATGCTCACAGGAAACAAGAAGTGAGCCATATAGAAGAGAACACAATTGTGTGTTTTCATCTTTATCTTATGCATCTTCTGTCGGTGTTAGTCACTTGAATATTGTTCGATTTGATGATGTGTTCACTCAGTGTCTTCAATCCTCAAGTTTTGATGAATCTACTAAAAGTGAATTTGATTTATATTTTCAAGAGAGACTTCATCCTATGGTTGGAGATCTTATTATTTTGGAATGGTGGAAGACAAACAGAAGCAAGTACTATATTGTGTCGAGTATGGCAAGGAACATCTTAGCCATACCTATTTCTACCGTTGCTTCTGAATCGGCATTTAATACAGGTGGAAGATTTTTTATTCCATATCATAATAGGTTATCTCCTGATATTTTAGAAGCATTGATGTGTTCTAGATATTGGACTCGATCAAAATTAATGAGCGAAGGTACGCATATTATATTTTTTTCATGAATTACTTAGTTTTCTTAAAAGTTTTTCTTAATCCACTTGGATTAACTTCTCAAAGTAAACTTTATAAACTTATATTGTACTTTAATGAAATACTTATTTATCTTTTATTAATTTTCTTAATAAATCAATCAAATGCTTTATTTCCTGTTTTTCATCCGAAAATCATGAGGAGGAAATTGATGATGACTTTGATGGTTGATGAAGATAATTAAGGAGCTCAATGTTTGCATTTTTTTCATTTAACAACGAGAGAGGGTAATGCATTTTATATGCATTTCTCATGAACTATTTAATTTTTTTAAAAGTATTTTTATATATATTGACTTCTCAAATTAAAGCGGACTTATGTACCTTAATACATTTTTTTTTCTTTCTTTTCTTAAAAGGTCAATTAAATTCTTCATATTTTTATTCCTCACTCAACAATGATGAGGAAGTTGATGATGACTGGGTGGTTTAAAGAGATATGTATATTAAGTTACTTTAAGGATTATTATGAATTTGAACTTCTTTTTGCATTTTATTGTCAATGATTTTGTCGAAACTTAGTTACAAGTGTTGGCTTAGCACATAAAAGTTAGAAGTTAGAACTTTCGTTGCATGATATGTAATTCTTTATTTTGGTTGGAATTTTCAACAATTGTGATCCTATATATATGTATCATACTTTTTATAATTTTTTTTGAGAAAAATTAAGTGGGAAAGAATATTTCCCCACCGTGATTTTTCGTGAAAATCCTCACAAAAATCTCCACGGGGACTCTCTATCCTAATGGGGCTTAGACAGGGATCGGGATGGAGATGGGGATGAAAGTTCATCCTTACATGGGATTAAGGGATGAATACTTAAACGGGGATGGGGATAGAGATGGGGCCCCCATCTCCTACCCTCCCCATTTGCAGCCCTACTCAGAACCCATAATGTATCCAAGTGTACAAAATGTCATAATATGTAATTTCAAACCAAGGAATAAACTTACAAAGGTGAAAAGGGGATGGTCGCTATGATGTCTCGGAGTAAGTCACCAATCACCGATGCCTTGCCTTTGCTCGCTTGCGGATTTGCAATTTTCACCAAATGAGACAATTCTAGTGAGTAAGGCCAGAAGGATATCAAAAATAATGCATGATTAATATCAAATGGTTCGAGAATCATGCTAGTAGTAAATAAGCGGAAAGAAATATAAAGTGCATGATAGTAAGACTGGAAGAATGTAAACTGCGAGAAATGAGTGTTAAAGAAACTGAAAAGAGAGGCGATCATATGACGATCCGTCACTAAATTAAACAAGACTTAGCTCGATTCGACCGGATCGGAGGCCCTGGGCGTAGTTCAATCGGGTTGTAAGCCATGCTCAACATAGTGGACTTGTAGAATATAATTATTTCTTTTATATTTGGGTACTTGTATTATTTAAATAATAAAATAATATAATACACATGGCGATACCGAAATGTGTGATGACTACGTGGGTAGCATGATTAAGATCGACACGTGGCTAAATATTAGGCTAGGCTAGATTTATTTTTTGGGTTTCCGTTGATTTTATATCGCAAAAATACATAACTCAAATAAAAAAATACATGTAAAAGCTAATAATATAACTTGGATTAATTATATTCCTTGATCATCATCTTGATGTATTACACGCTATTTCGTGGCGATATCTGTGTGTTGAGATGTATCCTTAATTTATCATAATCGGGGTTATAAGTGTGTATCTAAAGGGCACAAGCGTAATAAAATTTTTTTGTTGCTCGAAAGCTGGTGAACAAGTGTTAAGTATCATGTAAGGGTTTTGCCTCAATTTGCGTGCAAGTTGGGAATCGTGGTAATGTAAAATGAGAGCGAAGTTGGTTCAAGAAATTTTCCTCGAGTTCTGTGTTAGTTGGTGGTGGTTGAGAGGGAGATTGGGTTCGAATCGGTGTAAGTTTGGCTAAGTATGGCAAGGAAATTGGTACAAAATGGTTGGTGTATTATTGACAAGGTTAAGATTTTTTGAGTTTTAGTTTAACTAAAATTAGTGTTATGGATGTTTTATTAAGTTGTACTATTTTGTGGAAGGTTAGCTCAATTTGGTGAAAAATAGTATTCAAAACGAGCGTCGTAAGTCAAAACACGTCAAAATAGGGATTTTCAAAATTAATAAATAAAAAGAAATTAAGTTGTTGACAAGCAGCTGAGGTTTTATATATATATGTATAGAAGAATAAAGAAAAATAAAGTCATTTGAAACATTTCAACATAAACATTTGTTTCGTAAAATCCCTAACCCAACATATCCGTCTTTTGCTTGCAGAGCTCCACATGTACGATTTTTGCCAAATTTCTTTTTGTAAAATAGTAGAGTGTCGCGAGATGGTAACTTTGAGTTAAGTTTCAGTAGCGGAGACAAGGTATTTAGCCTACAATTTAGTAAATTCTTAATTTAGGACATTTTCCATAACTTAATTTGAATTCTCATCATTTTTTGATTTCTTTCGTGGCGTTTTGATATATATAGGTACAGATTGTTGAGAATTGATATATTGGGTTGATGTGCGCCAATTTGGAATAAATTTCATCGATATGGGTTAAGGTTTTGGCACGAATTGAATTAATGCAATTCAGTTGATAAATGATTTGAAGATGTTTTTGTAGTTGAAATTGATTTAAATTAGGATTCTGGTCAAATTGGATTATTGGTTTTTGTCCAAATTGACTCGACGGGCTGTGAAAATATTTTGAATGTGGTATTGAGCGATTTTCTAGTGTTTCTTGTTGAGTTTTGATGATATAATTGCAAAAATACTGATTTGGAGGAGTTTTGTTAGTTCTAAATTGTTAAAGTTTGCCTAATCAACATGCTATATTCACAAATTCACGATGTATTTGTTTGTTATTAGATTTAAGTGTTCTTGGAGTCTATGGAAAGTATGAAATGAGCTTTACAAGTTCTTTTTTGGTCAATATGAAAAATATTGAGGTTTTTAAGGTTAAAAAGTTACCCCAAATTAGCAAGTTGAAAGCTAATTGAAGTTGTTATAAAATAATTGTGTTAGGAGTTGACGATGCGGAGTTTGATTCAACTCGGTGTATACGAAGCTCGATTAGGGGTCGGGGCATTCGACGTAGGATGCATTGTAAGAGAACAATAGGAATTTATGAACTTTCAGTACGCATGTATATCAATTTGCATTACATTCATGACTGCTCATTGGCCCTCCATAGTTACTACCTTGATCATCCTGAGTGGAGTTAGAGTATATCGGTATTTTTTGGGGCCTCATATCCATATGAAGGGATATCCATTTTATCTTTGTAGGGGTTGCTGCCATGCTAGTGACATACGGGCCAGGTCCCCGCACCTTGGGTATTCATAGGAATCACCCTGACCATATAAGATTAGGCTTGCAACATTTTTACTTTATTTATTGTCAATGTATTTCCTTCAATTATTTATTATGCGCTGCACTTTTATAAAACCTATCTGTTCACTCACTAGGGCTTCAGCACCCTAATCCATCAACCAGCAATCGTGGGAAGGTGATGCTGCAAGAGTAGCATAGAGCAACTTCTATAGACCCGACAATGTATGCTTTACTATTTTTGGAGTTACAAATATCTTGGTTATATATATTATCATGGATATATTTGTTTTACGTGTTGGTTTGGCTTAGCACTCCTCGACTTGTCTTTTTGAATTTTTGGATGACTGCATATATTTTACCTTGCTTTCCACTACACGATCCCTATCGCACACTTTGCCTGCAAACTGGCTTCACACACCACATGCATGGAAAAATTCACGATGGCAGCTCTAATACAATGTTTTTAGAAAAAAAAAATTTAGGGTGCAAAATGTTTCCTTAAAATTGGAATATTTAATCAGAGTAATAGGATGGAGTGCTGGTTTGAAATGTCTTCTGGGGTAACGGTGCAATCAAACACCTCAAAACAAAAGTTAGACCAGTCGGAACATCGGTTAGCCGTATGGGGGCCGATAGCTTAATTAGTCCAAAACCATCGAGTGCGGGTGTCATAGGGTCCGGGTCATAGAGTAGTGGCAACACCAGGCAGGCGACTATGCTTGCTAAACCTAGACCATCGCGAATGAGAGATATCAACGGTGCCCCAGATAACACATAACTCATTCCGACAAAATCTAGTGAATCGGGGTTATGACCCTGGTTGCAAGCCGATAATCACACCACGTAACCACTTTCCTAACTCACTTGGCCCTCGTACAGTCATAATAGGAGTGGGGTTCCATGGAAAAGCTAATTCAAAACTTAAAGAATAAAGAAACGAAAATAAATTACTAGAAAGATCCTTGTTGGTTTACTGACATCAAACTAAACTGAAAAAACACGCCCTCGCAGCTTCTAACATGCGTCCTAATCAACCCTTATGCCCGACTCTAGCTAGCTAGGTACCTCGTATCCATTTTGATTGGTTATATAAGTGTTAGAGTCATTATATTAGATTTCTAACCATTCAGATTTAATTTAGTGTCTTTTTTTACAAATTTCAAGTCCTCATTGGGCAATTAAAGTTGGGTTTTTGGGGTTCATACAGAGCAAAAAATTCAAAACAATTTTTTAAAAGCCCCAACAGGGTCGAAAATAAGTTCTATTAAACAAGATCTACAAAAGTAAAACTTACCTTAATCCATGATTTCCTTCTCTGATTGTTCGGTTTCCAAGACATTCAAGTGCGTGTCCTCTATCAAAAATCCACACACAAATGGTGACCACAATTTGGGGTGCTAGCCCCAAGAGAGATAGAAAATGTTTTTCTTTACTCTCCCAAAATCCAAAGAACTTAAAATTTACAAAAACGAAAATCTTATTTCTTTTTAAGATTTTACCCTTTATTTATATGTGTAGATAAGCCCTCACTTAAAATTCTATTCGTAATACAACTATTATATTTAGGTAGTTTAAGCAAATTACACATACGCCTCTATTAATAAGTTATCGTATAAAAAATCATAAGGGCTTTTATGTCATAAATTTTATCATATAAAATTCATTACTCTGGACCAATTGAAATTGTGTAAAGCCATTCTTTATGTGCGACCCGATAGGTTCATTCGACAATGTCAATGAACCCAAACCATTTTGGTACACAAGTCATAAGCGCTTTCTAGTAAGGTATTATGACTACCGAAGTAGAATGAATATCAAAATCGATACAACCTAATGAATAACATGTATCATATTCTTTTGTCGTGCGATATCCTTTCACTAAACATAAGGAATGGAAAGTCACCCTTAATATTTAATCATACTAGTCTCGATCTTTAGGTAAACTGAAAATATCCAAGTGATACTGATCATATCAATTCATGTAGACTTGGCCATTATCAGTCTATCATATTGAGGGATCTACTAATATTTCTGTTTATACGAGAGTGAAAAATTATCTCTTAATTACACATCTTCACATATTATTCACCAGGTAACCAATCACAATCTTTATAATCGTCTGCTTAAAGACAACGTTTGATTGTGTCAATTTACCATGCTCTTAATATTGAAGTCTATGGTAATTTCAAGTTGAAGGACTAAATGATATACCTATAATGAGTAAAACATATGACTCAATCCATGTGGTGTTCTCATAGTGAGTCGATCCAGTACCTTGTTCCTTATCAAGTACTCATGATCTTGATTCATATCCCTATACACATTATCATCACATGACCATCAACCAAGAATCACTCTAGTCTTAATTCATTATAGTTCCTAGTATAATGACCGACTAAGGACATTTAGGATATTTCAACTAATACCCGTGGATCATAATATAAGGTAAACATTCAATCACTTATAATAAAACAGTAAATGAAAACCTCAATTTTATTAACTAAAATTATAAGATAAATAATATTTGTAGATTGACCTAGGGCTCATGCCCCAACATTTACCACTTGCACTATGGCCAATCATTCATTTATCTAATACCTAATGACCTAACATGATCATCAGTTTCATTTTTGGAAAACCCTTCTTCAAAGGATCTGCGACATTGTCATATGTAGGAACTCTACAAATCTTCACATCTCCCATCTCAATGATTTATCGAATGAGATGAAAATGTCTAAGTAAATGTTTGGATCGATGGTGTTATCTTGATTCCTTGGCCTGTGCTATGGCCCCGTTGTTGTCATAATACAAGTAAACGAGGTTAGTAATACTCATAACCATACTAAGTTTAAATATGAACTTTTTGATCCATACTGCCTCCTTAGCTGCATCGAACGCTGCAATATACTCAGCTTCTATTGTAGAATCTATCACAGTTTCTTGCTTTGAACTTTTTCAGCTCACTACGCCTCCATTCAAAGTAAACACATATCTAGACTGCGATCTAAAATCATCTATATCAGTTTGAAAATTTGCATCTGTGTAACCATTTACAACAAGCTTGTCTTCTAAACTTCCATAGACCAAGAACACTTATTTAGTCCTTCGCAAGTACTTAAGAATGTTCATTACTACTATCCAGTGACTCTCACCAGAATCAGACTGATATCTGCTTGTTATGCTTAAAGCATATAATACATCAGGTCGAGTGCGTAACATGGCATACATGATAGATCCAATAGCTGATGCATATAGAATCGTATTCATGTGCTCTCGCTCATCACTAGGTTTTGGACATTGAGTCTTGCTGAGACTTATACCATGAGACATTGGCAACGACCCTCTTTTAGAGTCTTCCATACTGAACCTATTTAGTACATTATCTATGTAAGCACTCTGACTTAGACCGACCAGCCTTTAGGTTTATCCCTATAGATATTAATCCCAAGGATGTAGGCTACATCTCCTAATTCCTTCATTGAGAAACATTTTCCTAAACAAGAATTGAAAATTTGCAAGGTTTGGATCTCATTTCCATTGAGTAATATATCATCAACATACAGTACCAAGAAAACAACCACGCTACCACTGACCTTCTTGTATACATGAGGCTCATCTTCATTTTTAATGAAACCAAATTCGTTACTTGTTCATCAAAATGAGGATTCCAACTCTGAGAAGCTTGCTTTAATCCATAAATGGATCTTTGAAGATTGCACACCATCCTAGAATTCTTAGGATTAACAAACCCTTCAGGCTGTATCATATACACCTCCTCAAGTAACTTTCTATTTAGGAAAGTTGTTTTAATATCCATTTAACATATCTCATAGTCATAATATGCGGCTATGGCAATTAGAATTCTACTGGATCAAAGCATGGTTACAGGAGAAAAAATATCATCATAATCAACACCTTGAGTCTGTCTGAAACCTTTTGCTACCTGCCGTGTTTCATAAGTATGCACGTTGCCATCAATGTCAGTTTTCTTCTTGAAAACCCATTAACATCTAATGGTCTTACCACCAGTAGGTAAGTCAACTAGGTTCCAAACTTGGTTATCATTTATAGATTGCTTCTCATAATTCATGGCACTAAGCCATTTATCTACCTCAGTGCTAGACACAACCTCCTGATAAATAGTAGGTTCATTTTGATCCATAAGCAACTCCTCACTACTATCAGTAATAAGAAATCCTAATCTCTCAGGCTGATGTCTTACCCTATCAGACCTATGTGGGCCTTGTGAAAATTATGGATGTTCAACTAGTTCAAGACTTTGTTGATCTCCCACTGGCGGTTGAGTGTTTATTTGTGGTTCATGAACTTCTTCAAGACTTTTTTTATTCCCATTGTTGTCTTTCGAAATAAACTCTTTTTCCATAAAGACACAATTCTGAGCCACAAACACTTTGTCCTCAGTGGGATTATAAAATTAATATCCTCTAGTTTCTTAAGGATAACCAACAAATATACGTTAGGTAGATTTGGCTGATAATTTTTTTAAGATTTATTGTTGTATGAAAACCTCACAACCCTAAATATTAAGGAAATACAAACTTGGTCTTTTCCCAAACCACATCTTATGTGGTGTTTTATCAATCGCTTTAGAAGGAACACGATTCAGTATAAAAGAAGTAGTTTTTAAGGCATAACCAAAAAAGGAAATAAGAAGATCTGCATGACTCATCATAGATCGAACCATATCCAATAAAGCTCAATTTCTCCTCTCAGAAACACCATTCCATTGTTGAGTTACTAGGGAGTTAATTGTGAGACAATCCCACAGTTTTTAAGATGATCATCAAACTCTTGGCTCAAATATTCACCACCTCGATCTGATCGAAGTGCTTTAATAGTTTTATCAAGTTGATTTTGCATTTCATTTTGAAATGTTAGAAACATCTCAAAAGATTGACCTTTATGTTTCATGAGATACACGTAACCATATCTGCTGAAATCATCAGTGAATGTAATGAAGTACTGATAACCACCTCTAGCGATTGTGTTTATAGGACTGCATACATCAGTATGTATTAGATCCAATAAATCACTTGCCCTTTCACTGTATCCAGTAAATGAACTCTTTGTCATCTTGCCTAGTAAACAAGATACATATGTTTCATATGATTCAAAAATAAATGAATCTAAAATTCCATCTTTATGGAGTTTAGAAATATGTTTCTCATTTATGTGGCCTATATGACAATGCCAAAAGTAGGTTTGACTCAAATCATTTGACTTGAATCTCTTTGTATTTACGTTAAGAATAGTAGTGTATGTGGACCTTTTCTTGTTTAGAATATAAAGAACATCACACAAATCAACATTCGCATATAAAACATCTTTACGAGAAATGGAGCATTTATTATTCGTATTATGAAATTTAAACCATCCAAAACAAACATAAAACTGAAATGATGTTTTCGCTCAAGGCAGAAACATAGTAATAATTATTTAAAACTAAAACAAATCCACGAGGTAAAATTAACTCATAGCATCCTACAGCCAACGCAACAACCTTTGCTCCATTTCAAACTCGTAGGATGACTTCTCATTTCTTTAGCTTTCTACTTTTGATGAGACCTTGCACACTAATACAAATGCGAGATCCACATCCAGTATCTAATACCCATGAATTACTACTAGACAAGTTAACTTCAATAACGTAAATACCTAAAGCAGTAGTCGCACTACTCTTCTTTTTCTTTAGATCTTCAAGATAAAGCTTGCAATTTCTAAACCAATGCGCTGGTGTATGGCAGAAATAAAAATTTCTTTCTTTTTCCTTTTCTTTCAGTGACTGTGAAGTAGAAGCAACATGAAGCTTGACTTGTTCCATAGACTTTGTGACAGTCACAACAACCTTGACAACTCTAGCCTTGCCTTTGCCCTTTTTTTTTAGAGCCTTTCCTTTCTGAACCATCAACACATTAGCAATGGGTTTCTTGACATTCTACTAAACAGTTTTAAGCATCTAGTGCAATTATGAGATAAACTTCTCCATATTATTCATGTTATAGTTCATCACAAATTCTGAATAACTATTAGGCAATGAATTCAAGATCAAATTCATAGCCAACTCTTGGCTTATGGGAATCCAAGTCTGTTATGATGGTCAATATAACCCTTCATTTTTAGGACACATGAGGACTAATTGATGCACCCTCAACCATTTTGCAAGAATGAAGGTTCTTGACTGTCTCAAACCTTTCTTACCTAGCCTACTATTGGAACATTTCCTTCAGCATTGTAGCCATGTCGTAAGCTTCCATGTGTTCCATGTCCTTCTGAAGTAAAAGAACCATGGTTGCCAACATAATGCATGCAACATCAGTTGAGTCGTTAACATGCTCAGTATGTGCATCCTTTATGGCTCTTAAAGCATTGGCTAGTGGTTCCTCATGAAAATGATTATCTAGGACATACAACTTGCGTTCATGCTCAAGAACAATTCTTAAGTTTCTGAACTAGTCAAGAAAGTTTGTCTTGAATAACTTATCCTTCTCAAGGATGGATCGCAGTGACAAATGATTAGCGTGATTTGAAGAGACCATGATCTACAATAAAGATTATGCAAAAGTTCATTTTAGTATAGAGGAATAGACTCCCACTAAATTAACAACCCCCCTGAAAACGCTATGTTAATTTAAGGGTCAAAGATCCATGTATCACCTAATTCCAAGCAGCTAAAGCATGACACTTTGAATTAGGTTATTTAGGTAGGTACCAATTTTCAATTACATCATATGTTACTTTTAGTTATTTTTATGAGATTATGAAATCTTATGTCTTAGCATGTTTTATCACATCTAGTGCCTAAAGCCCGAAACCGTTTTAATAGCTTTATCAAGTCAAACTATTTCAAACAATAGAGTTATCGTTACTCCACTTACCTTACCAAGATAACACAATACATTCTACAAAGAAAGACCCATATTGATGTGATCGAAGCCTTGAAAAGTGTTTGAGAATAATTGGCGCTTGACTTAAAATTTGGAAGAAGGATTTTTATTTATTTTAATGATCATAATGTAAACAAGATAAATATCATATATTTCAATGCATAAACAATCACAAAACAATTTAGGAAATTTTACTACTATTGACTGTTAGACGAATTTCCTTGCGCTACGAACAATTATTGGCGGTCCCATTAGCCAGTTAGCAGGCAGTGGTTCTGCTGACCGGTCAGTGGACGAGGGTACAGGTGGCAGTGCCCCTTGTATTTTTTTCCAGACAACAAATTTCAATTCCAAAAATTGAAAATCTGCTAAAATTTCTCAATATTTAGTCAATTCAATTAACCAAAATTACCCTTTATTTTAATTCAGAAAGTATTAATTTAAATGTTTTTAATTAACTCAGGTCCATCTTTAACTTAATATCCTATCATAATCCAATTAGAATTTGTTATATATCTCACCTATCTTATAGGATTTGTAATTCTCATTCGATTACAAGTTTATCTCCTATCTAATAGGACTATACTAACGGATAACCACAATGAGATATATTACCAAAACCAATTTCGATTCTTATTAATACAAAACAAGTAATTGAATCAAGAAACAAAAGATTAATCATGCATTCAAAATCAGAATCATATTAAATTAATTGTATTAACTAATCATGATTTCTATCATGGAGACATACAGAATTGTTGAACAAAAATGAAATATGTATTCAACGCCAGAATTATACTAACCTAAACATGACTTCTACCATGAACATAAAAAATTCGCGTCGTTCAATATTAAAACATAAGTTAATCAAAATATTCTATATATGAATTCTATCATTGAATCAAATCATGTGTATGTATCAAATACATTAATTAACAACATGCTTTAAAACCAATTCTTGATAATAGTTATCACAAAACCTATACGTATATCATATATACATTAATCAGGATCATGTTTGCACAAATATATCATATATACATCAAAAAATATGAAAACGTTTAATAGAACTAATCCTAAGTGTCTAATACCAGTGTTGGGTTTTTGGGGTTCATACGTAGCGAAAAATTCAAAATAATTTTTGAAATACCCTAACAGGATCGAAAACAAGTTCTATTAAACTAGATCTACAAAAGTAAAACTTACCTTAATACGTGATTTCCATCTCTTATTGTTCCATTTCCAAGACATTCAAATGTGCATCCTCTATCGGGAATCTACAAGAGAACGATGACCATAATTTGGGGTACTATACACAATAGAGATAGAAACGTTTTTCTTTCATCTCCCAAAATCCAAAGAACTTGAAATTTGCAAAAATGAAAATCTTATTTCATTTTAGGGTTTTACCCTTTATTTATATGCGTAGATAAACCCTCACTTAAAATCCTAATCATAATATAAGTATTATATTTAGGCAATTTAAGCAAATTATACATACGCCCCTATTAATAAGTTATCATATAACGAATTGTAAGGGCTTTTATGTCATAAATTTTATAATATAAAATTCATTACTCCAGACCAATTGAAATTACGCAAAGCAATTCTTTGTGTATGACCCAATAGGTTCATGCGGCATTGGCAATGAACCAAAACTATTTTGGTACACAAATCATAAGCGGTATTTAGCAAGGCATTATGACAACCCAAGTAGCATGAATATCGAAATCGATACAACCTCAAGAATAACATATATCATATCCTTTTGTCGTACGATATCCTATGACTAAACATAAGGCATGAAAAGTCACCCTTAATGTTCATTCATACTACTCTCGATCTTTAGGTAAACTGAAAACATCCAAGTGACATTGATCATATCAATTCACATAGACTTGGCCATTATCAATCTTTCATAACGAGGGATCCGCTGATATATCCCTCTATACGAGAGCAACAAATTCCATCTTAATTACACACCTTTACATATTATTCACATTGTAACCAATCACAATCTTTATAATCGTCCGGTTAAAGATAACATTCGATTGTGTCAAATTACCATACTCCTAATATTGAAGTCTAAGGTAATCTCAAGTCAAATGACTAAATGATATACCTATCATGAAAAATGTAAATATGCAATTCCTTATAATATAATAGCAAATGAAAACCTCAATTTTATTAACTAAAATTATAAGATAAACAATGTTGTAGATTGACCTGGGGCAATGCGCAACACTTAATGTGACTAAAAATATTTGGGCTTGCTTAACATTGTTCAAAATACTATATCTATTATTTTTAGGTGTTATTCAACTAATAAGGATCATTAGAACTCATTTCAAACTTGTGTACAACATTATTTTGCAAAACAGTTCCTTAGGGACCTTTAAATAAATAATATAAAGTTAGTTTTTTTTTTCAACTTGAGAAATGACTTAAACACAATAGAAATTTTTAAAATTCTTGGGGTTAGTTTCTTGAAGTCTACTAACTTCAAACCAAGCTTTTTGAGTGATAAAATCTCATTAATATGAAAACCCAAATTTGAGACTCTAAGTAAAACTTTAAGTCCTTAATGGTAAATATCGATCTCTTATTTAAAGCATGACATGAAAACTTATTTAGACACGTCAAGAATCACGAGACTCGGTGGACACCTTTACTACGATCCAATAACACGTTCTAAAAACTTTAGTTCAATTTTGACATCATTTGATGCACGGAACACCTTAAATAAAAATTAGCTTATTGATGATGAAATGAGATGATGGGTGTATATTCATTTAAACCTTAATTCCATCACCGTTGGTATATAATAAGCTTTTTTATGATAAGGTGTGCCACCTTTGTTTTCCAAACAAAATAAGAGTGCGGGGAAGAGCAATACCTATTAGGTTTTTGTGGTTCAAAATGTAGCGAAAATTTTAAATTTTTATTTCTAAACCCCAACAGGATCAAATCTGAATTCCATTGAACTGATTAACGAAAGTAAATCATAACTCAATCAATAATTTGCTTCTCTTTATTGATCAATGCTTAAGACCCTGCTAGAGACGAACATCCTCTATCAGGAATCCATAACGAACAGCGACCAAGAATCAAAGTCCCAGCCCGAAATAGAATACGAAAATAATTTTTTGTTCTCTTTAAAAACTCTAGAATTGCTGAGGAATCTAACTCGTTTTCAAAAAAAGAGAATTAGATTTGTACCATTTTTTCCCTCGTAATGTGAATTCACTTAACACACTTATTTATACAACCCTTGAATAAATTCGGGTAAGTGAATCTCCAATATATCCCTACTTAAAGTGGTATTAATATGACATATCTTAGGGATTTGTGTGTTACGAATATTATCATGTAAAATCCATTATTCTGAGTTATTAAAACCCTACAAAACCATTCTTTATGTACAACCCAATAGGTTCATGCAACGTTGCAATGAACAAAAACAATTTTGGTACACGAGTTATAAGCGGTCTCTAGCAAGGCATTATGACTACCCAAGTTATACGAAGATCAAAATTGATACAACCAAATTTATAGTATACATCATATCCTTTTGTCGTAAGATATCCTTTGATTAAACGTTAGTCACGGAAAAGTCACCTTTAATGTTTAATCGTATTAGTCTCAATCTCTAGTTAGATTGAAAACATCCACGTGACATTGATCATATCAATTCACTTGGACTTGGCTATTTTTAGTATAACATATAGAGGGATCCATTTATACCTCTCTCTAAACGCGAGGGACAAATTCTATCTCGATTACATACCTTCACACATTACTTAGGTATTAACTAATCGCAACCTTTATAATCGTCCAGTTAAAGACAATGTTTGATTGTGTCAAATCACTATGATCTTAATGTAGAAGTCTCTAGTAATCGCAAGACGGGACTAAATGATATACCTATCATGAGTAACACCTATGACTTAATCTATGTAGTGTTCTTATAGCTGGTCGGTCCATTACGTTATTCCCTAATATGTATGCATGATCTTGATTCATATCCTTATACATATGATCATCACATGACCATCAATAAAGACTCACAATAGTTTTAATTCATTATAGTTTAGTATAATGACCAACTAGGGACATCTAGGATGTTTCAATAAGCATTCATAAATCCTATTATAATTTGAACGTGAAAACAAACTATAATAATGAACAACAAATGAAATCATTTATTTTATTAACTAAAATATTAGTAGAAACAATGTTCATACGATTAACCAAGGGACATGCCCCAACTTCTCCCAATTGCATTAGGGCCAATCATTCATTTAACTAATACCTAATGAACTAACATGACCATCATGTTTTGTTTATGGAAGAGCCTTCGTCAATGGATCTGCAGCATTAACTTTTGTAGGAACCCCTGCAAATCTTCACGTCTCCCTCTAAGTGATTTCTCGATGAGATGAAAATGTCTTAATATATGTTTGGATCAGTGGTTTCATCTTGATTCCTTGGCTCGTGTTATTATCCCGTTGTTATCACAATAAAAGCAAATGGGGTTAGCAATACTGGGAACCACACCTAGTTAAGATATGAACGTTTTGATCTAAACTACCTCTATATTTGCATTAGACATTTGCAATATACTAGAACTTCGTTGTAAAATCTGCCACAATCTCTTGCTTTAAACTTTTCCAACTCACTGCGCCTCCATTCAAAGCAAACACATATCCTGACTACAATTTGATGTCATCTATGTTAGTTTGAAAACTTGCGTCCACATAACCATTTACAATAAACTCGTCTTCCAAACTTCCATAGACTAAAAACTCTTCTTTAGTCCTTCTTGATACTTATTGAGCATGTACGATAATATTCATGTATATCTGTATTATTTGTCTTAGTATTACGTGGGATCAAATCCATAGGGATTTTTCAAATTTCTTAAAAAAAAGTCTTTCAATGATTTTTTTTATTATTTGACTTTACTTTAATTAATTTAATCAAACGGGAATTAAAACTATCTAAACAAACTATGTCAATCAAATAAACCAATTAAACTTAACTAACTCAAATCAAATTCGCTAAAACTAAATTCAAATCAAATCAAACCAATTCAATATAAAACAAACATCTAAACAAATATCTAGAACAATGAAACATTAATCCATTTTGAATCGAAACATATTATTTCAATAATAGTTATAATCATACTTTCATCCTATTATAAAGTAATTTTTGATCATTAATCCCAAATCATAAGTAAGTTGATAGCCTTTATTGATAAAGACAATAGTTAAATAGTATTTTATATTATATTTAGTGTGATTTTAGATGTAAAATGCTATATTACACTAGATTTTCTCTAGTTTTGTGATTTCATGTTATATTTAAACTATGTGAAAAAATGGAAGAAAATAAAAAGTTCAATCAATTAGAGAAAAGAGCTAGTGATCAAAGGTAGTGAATTAAGTGTAATACGAGATTAAGCCAAACAAATCAATGAAGGAAAGAGATGATTTCCACCAATGTGCACGATGAATAAAGATTGATAGAGGATTTGTTGATGATTCGTTGAGGTCGGTTTAGAGTTTTTTCGAAGCAAATCAAGGAATTTCATTTTGATTTGATATGTAATACTTATAATACTATATATGTGAACCTTGAGCTTCAAAATCAATTGTGCTTGAGTATCCTAGATCGTATTTCATTGCTTGGTAAGTCATTAATTAGATAGTGTTGTATAGTATATTTTAGGGTAATTTTGGATGTAAAAGGCTATATTACACTGGGTTTTCTCTTATTTTTTTATTTCAGGTTATAATTAGAATATGTTGAGAAATGGATGAACAAGGGAAAAAATGAAGGATATAACCAAGTGGAAGAAATATACAACGAATCACCAGTGAATCAAGAATCAACCATAAATCACCCATGGCATTTTGGAAGTGATTAATAGTTTGTGAATGACACGTGTTGAGCGTGTACCATAAGTTTCTCGCATATCCTTATTATTTGTAAAAGTAATAAGGGGATCGTCTCCACAAGGATTTATCAAACTTCTCTTGGAAAAAGGTCTTTCAATGGTTTTTATTATATTTTACATTAATTTAATTGAACATGAAGGAAAAATCACTAATTAAATCTATAATATTATAATAATTAACTAAACTAATTAAACTAACTTACTAGACTATCACAATTCTGATTCACTAATATTTAAATCAATTAAATTTAGTAATAAATAAATATCTAAACAAACATCCAGAACAATGAAATATTAATCCAATTTGCATCCAAACATGTTACTCAAATCATATAGTCATGAACATACTTTATAAAATACCATAGATCATTAAACTCTAATCAAAAGTTAGTAAATAGCCTTTAGCCAACCATTTATTCTCCTCATACCGATGGAAAAGCAACATTCTAATTTTATTAAGCTAACCCTTTTAAATACACAAAGACATTAAGTTCACGCAATTAAACTGCATTACACTTTGTGAAAACTTCGAACTACTAAATCTAACACCTTTGGAAATTCACTTCAATATTAGATCTAGATCTCAAATTCACCTAGGACATCTCAACGGTAACACATTTCAAACAATAATAGTTACTACTTCAGTCTAGAAAATGAACACAAATATCACAATACACATCCTAGACTATACATGCAATACAAAGTTCATTATTAAAATCCTTAAATAATAATCTATTAAATCAGTGAATCAAAGAATGTGATTTCTTTAAAGCATTAAGCACACAATCATCTCATCATAACTATATTGCGAATCTAGTTCATGTTCAGACTTTGTTTAGATTAATAAAGTATGCACTCATATTCATAATTAACATTGTAATAATATGAATAAAAGATATAGATAAATACTTAAGGAATAAATATTTTGAATCATCAAGTCTTCTCCAAAATCAATGAACTATAAAGCAATAAAATAAAATAATAAATAATGGCTCCTACAGCAATAGAATTTTGATCTAAGTACTCGAGGACAACTGATTTCATAGCCCTAGTGTTGTATTTATAGTATTGTAGGTAGTAAACATCCCAAACTAACTCAAACATCTCATTATTATATAAAATCTTCGAAATCGAACCCATCGATTGCTCAACGATTCAAGTTTAAGTGGAATCGCTGGGAGAATCCTTTAAAAATTAGTTTCGGTGTTCCTCCGATCTAAGTAGCAATTCCTGTGTATATGCAAATCGCTCAAGAATCGCAAGTACTAAATCCCTATTTTTTTCTTCATTTGTTGATGATTCTTTGCATACTTTTTCCACTTGATCAATTCCTACATAATCTTCCTTTTTTACTTCATTTCTTCATATATTCAAATTATCACCCGAAATAACAAAACAAGAGAAAAGCCCGTGTAATAAGGTCTTTTACATCTAAAATTTTCCTAAAATGTACTTTCAAACATGTCTAATTATCGAATTATCAAATACCCCCAAACTCAGAACTTTGCTGTCCCGAGCAAAGGAATATTCTCAATCATATTCTCTTTTGTTCCGTCGTTTTAATTTCATAATTGTATACTCTTATTCTTAAACAAAAATAATCTTTAAATTGAAACATATTACCCTTATGAAAATAAGAGTAAGGATAAAATAGAAAGATTTAAAGAACATTTATTTGACAACTCAACTTCTAACTATGCAATACACCTCGAAATTCAAAGTTAAACCAACCACCAAGGTCAAGGCACTAAATAGGTTTTCTCAATCTCCACTTACAATTATTAAGCTTACGATGACTAATATAGAATCACAAGATACAAAAATCACCAAATTAATCTCATTTTCAAATAATATTTAAAATATCAACACAATCAAAGTCGATAGAAATTCTTATTCACCAATAATCATCATTTCATATTCAGTTGTTGGAATAAAAAGACATACTTCACTTAACTCAGCTATAAGCAATCGAGCTAAATCTTTTATTTAAAGATTTTTCCATAAACTTCTTTCCATATTTTTTATACCTCTCTTTCTTTCTTTTTCAATTATATATTCATTTTCTTCTTTATTTTTTATTCATACGGTTCCCTGCTCCATTTCCTTTGGAATCCGTTATTATTTTTTTATACGAATTCTTCCTCTCATTTTTCCCACTACTAGATTTCTTGCTCCATTTCCTTTGAAATCTATGGGTCTTTCTATTTTTTTATTTAAAAATTGTTGTTAGCTTTTCTCACTTTCACTATAGTCAAGGAAGCATTCTTTCCAACATAGTAAATTTTGTTGGCTAATTCCTATTTTTCTCTTCAATTGTGGGAAAACTCTTTTCATAATATATATAAAATACTTGATTAATAATCTTTGTATAATAAGATTCTTAGAAATCAATCTTATTTATCTTGCATTTTTATTTGATCTTTTACCCATTATAATGTCTAACACAAAGTAATCAATCACCTCTAAACTCCTCTAGTATATACATAACCTATGTTAAGTCAAATAGGGTATAACAATTCTTTTCCATCATAAAGTTTCTATTTTTATGGGTAATAAAAATATATCATTTCCATTTAAATTCATATTATATTCAATTCCATATTTCTTACTAAATGAAGTAAAATAAAATGGAAATATATCACCTGTATTATGGAAATTGTGAAAAATTCACAATGTTCAACGTTTAAATAGATTTTACCTCTCGTTTCTTCCATACTTTGCTTCTTCATACTTCACTTCACCTAATACCCCCAAACTCATTCCAAACATTGTCATCAAGGTTTAAAATAAAGTCAGGTTTTGAACAATAATGAAAATATCTAATGAAGCATAAATGAATAAATTAAATAAATAAATAACTAATATAAGTATGAATTTCATAAATAAAGAAAACACGATAAATTAATAAATTTTCAAGCATCATATAATAGAATTTAGCGCATCAAGCCATTGTATCAATATAATCACACAAAAACAAATGTATTATAGTAACACACCACATCAAATATATCAGAACATTACAAGCAAAGTCCTCTCACAATATCACCCAAAACAGAGTACATAGAGAAGAATGAACGATTAGAACTGCCGTCCAGATGTCGTATTGTCATCGTTGCAGGATCATAAAACATGTAATCCACTCCCACCACTAGAGTGTCTTCTAAAAAGACTCCATGTTTGGGCACTTCAGTTTGGTAAATGGGATTTGAATGTTAGGTCCACTACCTTGTATCTTCCTAATTATGCGCAGCTTGGACCCATTGATGTCTCAGAGTTCTCATATGGTTTTACAAGATTGAACTCATCATGGCAATCTCCATCTCATCCACATACATGCCAGTATAATCCTTTACACATGGCTCTTTGGCTCAGGTTCATTCCATCATTATATGCGGCATACTGCATTTCTTCTAAAACTCATCTATTTTCTACCAGTATTCTTCTTCTCTACATAATCTCTCTTTTGTGTGTTTCATTTCTCTCCCATTCATTATTCGAATCTACATATCATAATACTTTCTTGGTGCTTTCAATGACTTTATCGGTGTTGGTCCTATCCGGAAAAATATTTAATCCTAGACCGCTCATTGGAACTCTGTCTTACTTGCACAATTTTGTAATCATTAAAGAAAAAGCAATCCTTCATTTTCTTGGTGGTCATGGCATTCTTAATTAAATCATAAATTAATTTTTCCAACATTGATATAGCCAATCCCTTGAACTATGTGGTATAAAAGAGCCGCCCTATAGTTCACAATTTCATAATGTTGCAAACTTGATTGTAGGCTCTCATTAATGAAAAAACTCCAAGCTTTTGTAATTTTCCTAAAGTATTTTTGTGTATGTGTTTTGGGTACCCATCCCTGTCAAAAAAGATTCATCTCTTAGAATTGCTTCTAAACTATTTCTAATGATTTCATAGGGAAAATTGTGTCTATTCCCACATATGTTTTAGGGTACTCATCATTTTGTCTCCTAAGAATTTTTGGTAAACCATAATATCAATTTATTCTTACATGTTCTTTCTCGGATCATGGCTATTGTCTAATAGTCATCTTCGTGCCCATTATGGTAAAACTCTCGCACTAGAACCTCACAGCCCATTTCTACCAAGGACCCCGCATCATTATCAATGTAATAATCCTTAGTTAACAATCCTCAATTCCGCTCCTTTATTATGTTAAAATCTTAGGCCACACTTTACTTCGCTCTTAACGTTGAAACCTTTCTTTGGTATAATCTTCCTATTTTTACTAATGTCGATCTTGATCCTATAAAGAGCTTTTGCATTTATAAGGTTATTGGGTGAGAATTATATTTTTGATGTCTCTTCAATCTCTTCCTCTCCCTCCAACTCATCGATAAAACTTAACGATGGAGAAGGTTCTCTTGGTACTTTAGTTCAAGGGTTATTTATCGAAATCCCCATTGATCTAATTGGTGTGGTTGGAATTTAGATTTTCGTTTAGGTTTCCCAACTAATAGTGCCTTCCCCTTCTCCTCTCATGAGATTCTACCTCTACCTCCTTAGGCCATTATCTTAATTTCAAAAACTCACAAGTCCAAATATTAAATAAACTTATAGATCATAAAAATAATGCTTGTTGGAAACAATTTGGTAAGATTCAAGACTTTATATTAAAAAAGAAAAATCTATTTGGAAAGCTATCTTGAAATTTAATAAAATTTTAAAATAAAATTGGCATCGAAATGTTAACTCAAACATAAACTTTAAATCGGTTTTCAAAATATTGTAAGGTAATTGTGTGAAAAATCTCAAGTCTTTTTGAAAACAAAGCAAATTAAAGTAAAACAAAACCATACCCAAACCCCCAAACTCATTTTAAGCTCGATTTTCAAACCATTTTCAAATATGTGTAAATATACGTAAATTTCAAAATTATAGAATTTGTAAACCAACGATCAATGTAATCGCCATTCCTAATCTATTGGAATCAATGAAACCATTTGTTCTAGATAATAGAATGAATTCCAATAAATCAATTTCGAAAAACATTAAAAATTTGCAAAAATCCTTCAAATCAAAAACTTGTTAAAGTAAAGAGTTAGGGTTGATGTAATTACCTTCTTCTCTCAAAACTTAAGCTCTTGAACCTCTCTAGACCGTTCTTCCAAGCTTTAGGACGAATTCTCTATTACTTTAATTGTAACGACTCATGTCCCTAAGTAGGTGATTAACCTTAATATGAACACCAATTAACCCAAGTTAGGTTCATGGTTAAACCTTATGTATTTCGATTAGTGTATGAGTGGATTTGCATGTCGTTTGATGTTTGTATGGATTGTAATATTAATTTTAAAAATAATCAAATTAATTGACTTATAATTGAATAATTGAAAAATTATGGGATGCCAATAACGTGTGTAGGTCAAGGGTGATGCACATGGGTCATAGGGTAGCGTATATGCCTAAGTGTACTCGTTGGTACGCACAACGAAGTTGTGAATGCTTATACATATTTATATATTGTATGTATATATAAATTGGTGGGCATATAGTGACACGCGGGGTCGAGGGTGACACGCGTGGGAGGTACAATAGTGTTCACGCCCAAGGGTGATCATTGACGCGCCCGATGAATTTATAGGTGAGAAATACATAGGTATATGTATTTATACATAATTGATATATATAAATATATATAAACCATTAGATTCCCTTGAAACACGTGTGGCATAAGCATCGATGAGGTGGATAGTGCAATCTAGAGGTTTGAGACGTTGGAGTGTGGATAGGGTCACACCTCGTGATATGTGTAGCGCATCTCCATGACAATCAAAGCAAACATGTGGTTATGTTGTTGGCTTTTGAACCATAAGATCTACCTTGATACACATCACGTATCTCGAGGAGATCAAATTAATAGTTGATCAAATAAGTCAGTTAAGAGGCTTTATGAGAATGGCTTAATTTGTAGTTGTTTCCACTAGATTAACCTTAATATATGTGATATGTATCTCGAGGATGATCAAATTATAAAATGGAAAAGTGAGTTAGATTTTGTATCACTTTAAGGAGTGTCACTTTGGATTATGTCCTTTGGATCGGCCTCGAGACTCGTGCATATGATCTCGAAAAAATCTTATATTTATTCCAAAAAGAACATCGCCTCGTCAGTTACAAATCAAAAAAATGAGAGAAATCGAAATCGATTGAGTGAGAGAAAATGAAATCTCGAGACCGAGGTTGGGAGTAGGACTGATCGATGAGAAGGTAAGGTAGGTGTTGTTGGGTTGTGGATGACGTTGTTGTTGTTTGTTGTTGTCATTGATGTGGGTTGTTAATGGAGTAATAGGTGGATTTTGAGATTCGGATGAACTGTTGTACAGTTCGTATAAGGAAGGAGACGACATGGGAGCTGTATCCTCTGCCCAAATGCACCTTGGGGATGGGCCAAACCCAACCTCAATAAAAAGTGACTTGCTGAAAAAATAGAATAGTGGCGTTGGGGAAGAAGGGGGTTTGATCCCCAGATCGGACCGAACCCGGTTTGGTTCAATTGAACTAGACCGATCCAGTTCAGGGGTCAAACTCCTCCTCACAAAAAATGAATTATTTAAAAGATTGGAAATTAAGGGAGGATTTCAGAAAAAATGAAAAAAAAAATCGAAAATTAATATTTGTATACCAGATAAATAGAAATTGTGTATTTCTAAGAAAATAGTGAATTGGAATTCTTTCAGGACTTTATACCAGAGTTTTTACCTCGAAAAGCGTGAAATGATTGAATTAAACAAAAAATTAGCAAATTGGTTTTGGGTTTGATTATGATGAGTTTAGGGATTCTATTTAATGAATATTTGACTCGAATTGATGACAATTAGTCTAATTTAGGTTCTTCATCAACGAGGAAGGATTTGAGGGTTTCAGGAATTCAGTAAGTCGGTAAAAAGTTAGGAAATCTCGGCACAGGTAAGTGTGACTCATTTATTTTATCAATTATGCAACATAATTAGTATATTAGATCATGTAGCTTATGGACTAGGTTTGGGGCATTATACTATGACTCATGATGTTTAATGTTTTATAACTCAAATCTTAGAAGTGAAATGGAAAGGGTTCCATCATGGAAATTAAACAAGATAGGTAGATAAGTACCTATCTTGGTTGAATACAACGAGGAAGGCGGATAAATACCAACCTCCATTGAACATAATGAGGAAAGCGGACAAGTACAAACCTTAGTTGAACATAATGAGGAAGGTGATGGGGCATGTGCCCTAGGTCAATCCATTAACTGTCTTTATGAATACTTTTAGTTAATAAAATAGAGGATTTCATTTGCTGTTTATTATAATTAATTTGCATGTTTACATTATAATAAGATCCATGGGTATTTACATAAATATCCTAAATGTCCCTATTCGATCATTATACTGGGAACTATAATGAATTAAGACTAGTGTGAGTCTTGATTGATGATCATATGATGATTATACGTATAGGGATACGAATCAAGATCACGAGTACTTGTTAGGGAACAAAGTACTTGATCGACCCGCTATGAGAACATCACATGGATTAAGTCATAGTTGTTTCTCATGATAGGTATATTTTTCAGTCCTCTGACTTGAGATTGCCAGAGACTTCAACATTAGGAACACAGTAATTTGACACAATCAAACGTTGTCTTTAACCGGACGATTATAAAGGTGTGATTGGTTACTGTGTGAGCAATGTGATGAAGTTGTGTAATCGAGATAGAATTTGTCCCTCTCATATAAAGAGAGATATCTAGTGGATCCTCGATGTGTTAGGATGTTAAAAGGCCTAGTCTAAGTGAATTGATATTGATCAATGTCACTTGGATGTTTTCAGTCTACCTAGAGATCGAGACTAGTACGATTGAACATGTTGGATGACAATTCCATGCCTTATGTTTGATCAAAAGGATATCGTGTGACAAAAGGTTGTTATATACACTATTGATTAGGTTATATCGATTTGATATTCGTACAACTTGGGTAGTCATAATGTCTTGCTAGAGACTGCTTATGACTTGTATACCAAAATGTGTTTTGGTACACTGCCAACGTTGTATGAGCCTATTGAGTCGCACACTAAGAATGGTTTTGCGAGATTTTAAGATGATTCAGAAAAATAAATTTTATGTGATAAAATTCATGACAGAAACATCCTTGTGGTGTATTACACTTATACTTCTTTAAGTAAGGGTATATGTGTAATTTACTTAACCGTCTATATACAAGGGTTGTATAAATAGACGCTTTAAGTTAGAACACAGATATAACGAAAAAAAAAGGCCTGAAACTCTATTTTCATTTTAGAAACGACTTATGGTTTTTGGTATGCTCTGGATCGTTTTGGAGAGAAACAAAAAGGTTTGGTATTCTCTCGAAGCTAGCACTTCAAATCTCTGCATTTGTTCGTGTGTGGATCTGGCGATAGAGGCGTTAAATCGTTAGCGCGCCTTAGAGATCGATCAACTTTACGAAAGGTATATTGCAATTGAGGTATGATTAACTTTTTCATGGTTTAAACGCGTTTTTAATGGAATTAGATTCGGATCTGTTGGGGTTTTTGTCAAAACTGTTTTGTAATCTCCGCTGCGTATGAACCCCAAAACCCAGCAGTGGTATCAGAGCCTTCGAGTTTGATTCCATTAAATTCATTGCATGTTTTCTTCTGATATATACATGATATATGATTGAAAGCATGTTAATAGTTGATGTATATGTGATATACATAAGTTGTCTTTGAGATTTATTATCATGTTTTGCGTATATGATACGCATATTCGTGATTTAATTAAAAATCAGTTTCGTACATGCTAGTAATCATGTTAGGTTAATTCAAATAATTTTAATGAATTGAGTTTCGTGTTCTTTGATCCATGACACCATTAGGTTCGTTTGGGATAGTAGTTCATGATTCAATTACATGTTTGTGATTATTTGGATGAGGACCGAAATTGCAAATAATTAATTTTCGAAATTATTTAGTTATAAATAATTAATTTTCGAAATTATTTATTTATAAATAATTAATTTTCGAAATTATTTATTTATAAATAATTAATTTACAAAATTATTTATTTATCTTGTTATATCTATTCTGTTATGAAGTTTCTATTTGATAAAGATAGATAACAAATTAAAATATGAGATAAATATCAAGAATCTTGTTATTGGTGATATACTAGGATTCAAATATCTTAAATCCAAAATAAATAATTAATTTTCGAAATTATTTATTTATCTTGTTATATCTATTTTGTTATGAAGTTTCTATTTGATAAAGATAGATAACAAATTAGAATAAGAGATAAATATCAAGAATCTTGTAATTTGTGATATACTAGGATTCAAATATCTTAAATCCAAAATAAATAATTAATTTTCGAAATTAATTATTTATCTTGTTATATCTATTTTGTTATGAAGTTTCTATTTGATAAAGATAGATAACAAATTAGAATATGAGATAAATATCAAGAATCTTGTTATTGGTGATATACTAGGATTCAAATATCTAAAGTCCTAATTGGATTAGGATAAGATGATTAGTTAGATGTGGGCCCGGGTTAATTAAAAATGTTTTAATTGACTTAATTTCGGATAAATTAAGGGGTTAATTTATGATAATAAAATCAGCGAAAATTATGATTTTCTATAGCGAATTTTAATTTTCGGAATTCAGATTCGTCTTTTAAAAAATAAAAAATAAAAAGCAAGGCGCGCCCCCTGTACCCGTCCATTGACCGAGGCAATGGCCCGCAAATCTAACTAATCCTAGCGTACGAAAATTCTTTTGTTAGTGAAAAGTATAAAAAAAAAAAAAAATCCAAATTGTTTAGTGATTGAACAAATCAATAAAATATATGATATTTCATTGTTTACATAAAATCACTAAAACTGAATAAAATCCCTCTATTAAATTTTTAAGTCTCGTGCCACCCATTTTAAACACTTGTCAAGGCCTCGATCACACTAATATAGTTTTAGCCATAGTTGGGTGTATTGTGTTATCTTGGTGAGACAAGTTGGGTAAGAGTTACCTTAATGTTTAAAATGGTCCGACTTAATAAAGCCATCAAAATAGTTTTGAGCTTTAGGCAAATGATGAGATAAAAACATGCTAAGACATAAGATGTCCCATATCTCATAAAAGGATCTAAAAATTACATAAGATGTAATTGGTAATTGTTACCTACCTAAATAATCTAGTTCTGTGTTTCAAGCCATAGCTGTCACAGAATTAGGTGAAATATTGATTTTAGTCCCCTAAATATATAGTACGTTTTATGAGGGTTGTTAATTTAGTGGGAGTCCATTCCTCTATACTAAAATAAACTTTGCATAATCTTTATTGTAGATCAATGGCCTCTTCAAGTAACAATAATCCCCTGTCACTGCGATCCATCCTTGAGAAGGATAAGCTATACGGGACTAACTTTCTTGATTTGGTTCGAAACTTGAGAATCGTTCTCAAGCATGAACGCAAGTTGTATGTCCTGCATGTATTATGCTGGCAACTATGGTTCCTGAACTTCAGAAGGACATGGAACTAATGGAAGCCTACGACATGGCTATAACGCTGAAGGAAATGTTCCAACAGCAAGCTAGGCAAGAAAGGTTTGAGACAGTCAAGAACCTACATTCTTGCCAGATGACTGAGGGTGCGTCAGTTAGTCCTCATGTTTTGAAGATGAAGGGCTATGTTGACCAGCTTGATAGACTTGGATTTTCCATAAGCCAAGAGTTGGCTACAGATTTGATCCTGAATTCATTACCAGAGAGTTACTCTCAATTTGTGATGAACTACAATATGAATAATATGGAGAAATCAATTTCAGAGTTGCATTTGATGCTCAAAACTGCTGAACAAAATATCAAGAAACCCTCTAGTAATGTGTTGATGGTCCAAAAGGGAAAGGGAATGAAGAAGAAAGGCAAAGGCAAGGCTAGGTTGCCAAGTGCGTTCTTTGCACTGTCGCAAAGCCTATGGAACAAGTCAAGCCCCGGCCTGTTCCTGCTTCAAAACACCCAAAAGAAAAGGAAGAAAATTGTCATTTCTGTAATCAAACCTATCTTTGGCATTGTCGTCTCGGACACATAAACGAGAAACGCATAACGAAGCTCCATAAAGATGGGCTTCTAGATTCATTTGATTTTGAAACATATGAAACATGCATATCTTGTTTACTAGGATGACTAAAAGTCCATTTACTGGACACAGTGAAAGGGCAAGTGATTTATTGGGTCTAATACATACTGATGTATGCGGTCCTATAAACACAATGGCTAGAGGAGGTTAACAGTACTTCATTACATTTCTTGATGATTTCAAAGTGAGATATGGTTATGCATATCTTATGAAACATAAAGTGAATCATTTGAGATGTTTCAAACGTTTCAAAATGAAGTGCCAGAATCAACTTGGTAAAACTATCAAAACACTTCGATCAGATCGAGGTGGTGAGTATTTAAGCCAAGAATTTGATGATCATCTTAGTAATTGTGGGATTGTCTCGCAATTGACTCCACCAGCAACTCCACAATGGAATGGAGTTTACGAAAGGAGAAATCGAACCTTATTAGATATGGTTCGATCTATGATGAGTCATGCGAGATCTTCCATTATCCTTTTGGGGTTATGCATTACAAGCTGCAGACTTTCACTCTAAATCGAGTTCCTTCTAAAGCGGTTGATAAAACACCATATGAGATATGGTACGGGAAGAGACCTAGTTTGTCTTTTCTTAAGATTTGGGGTTGTGAGGCTTACGTAAAGCGACAAGTCTCGAGAAAAACTAGCACCTAAATCGACAAGTGTTTATTTGTGGGGTATCCTAAGGAAACAAAAGGATATTACTTTTATAATCCCGAGAACAAAGTGTTTGTTGCTCGGTATGGTGCCTTTATGGAAAAACAGTTTATTTCAAAAGACACTAGTGGGAGAGAAATAAATCTTGAAGAAGTTCAAGAATCACGGGTAAACATCTGAATCGCTCTTTGGAAGTTCAACAACGTTCCGAACCGATTGAACCTCCACAAGTGACACAAGGCCCACGTAAATCTAGTAGGGTAAGACATGAGCGAGAGAGATTCGGATTTCTCATTACGAGATAGTCGTGATGTGTTGCTTATAGACCAAAATGAGCCCACCACTTATCGGAGGCTATGTCCGGACCGGACTCGGATAAATGGCTAAGTGCCATGAATTAGAGATGCAATCCATGTATGATAACCAAGTTTGGAACTTGGTTGATTTTGAAGGTGGTAAGACCATTGGATGTAAATGGGTTTTCAAGAAGAAAGCTGACATGGATGGCAAAGTGCATACTTTTAAAGCAAGACTTGTAGCAAAATGTTTCAGGCAGACTCAAGGTGTTGATTATGATGAAATTTTTTTCGCCAGTAGCCATGCTTAAATCCATAAGAATTTTAATTGCCATTGCTGCATATTATGACTATGAAATATGGCAAATGGATGTAAAAACAACATTTCTTAATGCAAAGCTGCTTGAGGACGTGTATATGACACAACTTTGAAGGTTTTGTACATCCTGAGAATTCTAGGAAGGTATGCAAGCTTCAAAGATCCATTTATGGATTAAAGCAAGCTCTCGGAGTTGGAATCTTTGTTTTGATGAAGCAATCAAGGATTTTGGTTTCATTAGGAACGAAGATGAGCCTTGTGTATACAAGAAGGTCAGTAGGAGTGTAATTGTTTTTCTGGTACTGTATGTCGATGATATATTACTCGTTGCAAATGACATCCCAACATTGCAGAATGTCAAGTCTTGGTTAGGGAAATGTTTCTCAATGAACGACTTAGGAGATGCAGCCTATATCCTAGGGATAAAGATCTATAGGGATAGATCTAAGAGGCTAATCGGTCTAAGTCAGAGTGCTTACATAGACAAGGTGCTGAATATGTTCAGTTTGCAAGACTCTAAAAGAGGATTGTTGCCAATGTCTCATGGCATAAGTCTCAGCAAGAATCAATGTCCTAGGACAAATGATGAGCGATACCGTATGAATAAGATTCCATATGCATCAGCTATTGGATCTATCATGTATGCCATGTTATGCACTCGACCTGATGTATCATATGCTTTGAGCACTACAAGCATATATCGTCGGATCTGGTGAGAGTCACTTTGGATAGCATAAAGAACATCCTTAAGTACTTAAGAAGGACTAAGGAAGTGTTCTTGGTCTATGGAGGTTTTGAAAATGATCTAGTTGTAAATGGTTACACAGATGTAAGTTTTCAAACTGATATAGATGATTTTAGATCGCAGTCTGGATATGTGTTTACTTTGAATGGGGGTGCAGTAAGTTGGAAAAGTTCAAAGCAAGAGACTGTGGCATATTCTACAACAGAAGATGAGTATATTGCAGCGTCCGATGCAGCAAAGGAGGCAGTTTGGATCAAAAAGTTCATTTCTGAACTAGGTGTGGTTCCAAGTATTGCTAACCCTGTTTGTTTGTATTGTGACAATAACGGGGCAATAGCACAGGCCAAGGAACCTAGATCACACCACAGATCCAAACATATACTCAGGCGTTTTCATCTCATCGAGAAATTTTGAGAGGGAGACGTAAAGATTTTGCGAGTACCCATCTGAAGACAACGTTGCGGATCCATTGACAAAAGCTCTTCCACAAGCAAAACATGATGGTCATGTTAGATCATTAGGCATTAGATGCATGTATGATTGGCCCTAGTGCAAGTGGGAGATGATGGGGCATGTGCCCTAGGTCAATCCATTAACTTGTCTTTATGAATACTTTTAGTTAATAAAATAGAGGATTTCATTTCTTGTTTATTATAATTAATTTGCATGTTTACATTATAATAAGATCCATGGGTATTTACATAAATATCCTAAATGTCCCTAGTCGATCATTATACTTGGGAACTATAATGAATTAAGGCTGGTGTGAGTCTTGATTGATGATCATATGATGATTATACGTATAGGGATACGAATCAAGATCACGAGTACTTGTTAGGGAACAAAGTCTTTGGGCCAGACCCGCTATGAGAACATCACATGGATTAAGTCATAGTTGTTTCTCATGATAGGTATATTTTTCGGTCCTCGACTTGAGATTGCCAGAGACTTCAACATTAGGAACACAGTAATTTGACACAATCAAACGTTGTCTTTAACTTAGGATGATTATAAAGGTTGTGATTGGTTCTTGTGTGAGCAATGTGATGAAGTTGTGTAATCGAGATAGAATTTGTCCCTCTCATATAAAGAGAGATATCTAGTGGATCCTCGATGTGTTAGGACTGTTAAAAGGCCTAGTCTAAGTGAATTGATATTGATCAATGTCACTTGGATGTTTTCGATCTACCTAGAGATTGAGACTAGTACGATTGAACATGTTGGATGACAATTCCATGCCTTATGTTTGATCAAAAGGATATCGTGTGACAAAAGGTTGTTATATACACTATTGATTAGGTTATATCGATTTGATATTCGTACAACTTGGGTAGTAATAATGTCTTGCTAGAGACTGCTTATGACTTGTATACCAAAATGTGTTTTGGTACACTGCCAACGTTGTATGAGCCTATTGGGTCGCAAACTAAGAATGGTTTTGCGAGATTTTAAGATGATTCAGAAAAATGAATTTTATGTGATAAAATTCATGACAGAAATGTCCTTGTGGTGTATTACACTTATACTTCTTTAAGTAAGGGTATATGTGTAATTTACTTAACCGGCTATATACAAGGGTTGTATAAATAGACGCTTTAAGTTAGAACACAGATATAACGAAAGAAAAAAGGGCCGAAACTCTATTTTCGTTTTAGAAACGACTTAGGGTTTTTGGTATGCTCTGGATCGTTTTTGAGAGAAACAAAAAGGTTTGGTATTCTCTCGAAGCTAGCACTTCAAATCTCTGCCGTCATTCGTGTGTGGACTGCTGATAGAGGGCGTTCGTCGTTGGAAGCGCCTTAGAGATCGATCAACTTTCTGAAAGGTATATTGCGATTGAGGTATGATTAAGTTTTTCATGGTTTAAACGTTTTTAATGGAATTAGATTCGGATCCTGTTGGGGTTTTTGTCAAAACTGTTTTGTAATCTCCGCTGCGTATGAACCCCAAAACCCAACAGAAGGAGGATAAGTACCAACCTCTAATAAACATAAAGAGGAAGGCGGATGAGTACCGATCTCTAATAAAAAATGAAAAAAATAATTGGAACCTAATCTATTCAATATCCAGTTAGAGTCGAAATCTCAGTTACGCGTTAATGCACTCTATGGGATTTTACATTAGGCCAGTGTAAAACCCCTTAGGCTGTTTTCTCACGTAAAAGAGATAAAAATTCTCATTTTTAATAATAATTGGAAAGTATAGTTACAATACACTAAATAACTTGCATCTGATATGTATTGTTTGTATCATTTCTCTTACCTTTAGTTGCTATTATTAGTTCATATCATTATTCATTTATTCATTGACTACTACTACATAGTTAATTGGTAAATGAGTGCCAGTTACCGAACAAGATGAAGTGCTCACCCCTCTTAATATTTCAGGTACACGGCTTAGTGCTAAAGATAAAGGGAAAGAGAATATCTAGTTGTTTAGAGATCTCCTATGATGTTATGTACTGTTTTGTTTATATATTGTATTGAATTATTGTTTTGTAATAAGCATTGTTGGGATGTGGTTTTACGATAAAGGTTTATGCCTCTTTTTGTATATCTTATTTTTTATTGAAAAAGTTGTAAATTATGCTATGTTTTGTTTTAATTACTATTTGATTATAAAGATATACATATTGTGATTATTAGGTTGGAAGGTAAGGTTACTTGCTCTAGTTAAGTTTGGCTGGTGTAACGGGGCTTAATTAGGGTTTCACGCCGGGTATTGCCCTAATTGGGATAGAGGATGCTACACTAGTTTGGTTCAACGCTTCCAAAATAAAAAAAAATTGTTTGAATTGGACTAGGTTGAGGTGAGAATCACTTAAATATAATGATATTAATCTTAAGATGGTTGAATCTAGGCAAGAAATTGAGATTATGGTGAAGTGATGCAACAATTTGGTGTGTGAATAAGTTGGTGTTTTATGGCGATTTGGGGTTTTCATTTTAAAAACCCAAAATTGTGCCTAACAATTCTTATGCTAAGTGGAATCGATAGGAAATCGTTAGGCGAATTGGTGGGTTGTGATTTATAGTGACCCACCTATTTGAGCAGCAATTCCTTTGTAAGGCGAATCATTGGGGATTCGCCAAACTCAAAATTTCGCTTAATTTACTAGTTGTTGTTATTGATTTTGCCAGCGATTCCCAGTGTTATTTTGATTCAATGGAGAATTGCCTTGCTTAACTTAATATTTTTGCAATTTATTCCATAATTAACTTATATATCATTCATAAAAACTTATGTTAAGGTACAATTGACTGAAAATCTGAAAGTTTGATTAAGATGTGTAACTAGCTAAACAATTTTATTAATTAGATAAATAAACATATAAATAAGCAAGTGAATAATGCAAACTTTCATAAAGGCAATATAAGCAAAAACAACTCGATCACTCATCTTTAATTGAAATTACCTCGATGTTTAAATTCCAAAAATATTTTCAATACAAGAGTCAAGAAGTAAGAGAATAAAAACATACTATACTAAACTAAACTCTCAATAAAATTAAATTAACATAGAATAAACATAGAATATGCTTCCTATAGAACGCTTTTATTTATCGCCATTGGTTCGACTTAACCCTTCTAAAATAAGGTTGGATTTTTAAACTGGAATTTATGATTATTCACTTTAGTGCCATTCTAAAATGTGAGTGCTTCACCATTAATTGTTGGAGTAATTATTTTATTTAAAATATCCACGACAATGTATGTAGTGGCTAAGAAAGGTCTTCCTAAAATTAAAGGAGGATCTTTATTAATAAAATGTGGCATTACTAAAAATTTCGAGGGTATGGTGTAGTTGTTCACTTGAACTAACACATTTGTGACCACATCTATTAGATGAATTGAAGTTCCAACAAGTAAAGAGAACCGTTCGTAAGCAAGTGAATCCAACCCCAATTGAGTGTGTAGAAAGAAATTTATGAACTTAAGATTTGCATTAGAACTCGTATCACACTAAACTTTAAAGTACCAAGCCCATTTGATTTTAATGTGCAAGTGTATATCTCCAGGATCATTAAGCTCTATAGGGCTTAAATCCTACCTTTTCTTTTTCTTATTGAACTTAGATCTAGAAGCTTCAGGCTTGTTAATGTTTTTTTCATTCTCTGATTGCTCAACTCTCCATTCTTGAGTTATTTTCTTTTATTTTGAAGTGCCTTCAACTGTCTTTCTTTGAAATATATTTTTTAGTTTCCATTATTACTACATTAATTGCATAAATTTCAGCATCAAGATTATCATAATAATTCAAGTCTTAAAATTCTTTATCATCAATTTATTTATCAAAGAATTCATCATATTCTTCATTGGTATCATAGTTGTGTTCGTTATTGATTTTGAATTTAACAATCTTATCTTCAAATTCCATAGACATTGTTATTTTAGAAATATCTAACTTAGTTGTAGCTATATTAATAAAATGTCTACCTAATAGTATAGGCAAAGGATTGGGTGATGTTTAATCATCTATTTCCATGACATAAAAGTCAGCTGGAAATGCTAAGTTATGTACTTGTACTAAGATGTCTTTTAATAATCCATACAGTTTAATAATTGTATTGTCTGCTAAAGTAAGATTAATAGGCATATTAGTTAACGATCCTATTTTTAATGATTGATAAAGTTTAAGTGACATAACATTGATTGACGCTCTGAGATCACACATAGCAAATTTAAAAGAAGAATTTCCTATAATGATGGGTATGACAAACATTCCTGGGTCAGAACATTTCTCAGGCATTCTCTTCTTTATGGATGACATATTTTGTGCTGAATTTTCATTAGATTCTTCTTCATAGTTTGATAATTGCAGAGTTGATTTCATTAAAGGTTTATCGATTTCTATTTTCTAAAATGAATCGGAAGTCTTCTTCAATTTCTTCATTCCTAGCACATGCTGATCCTTGTGGAACGGTAGAATTAAAATGGATATCTTCATTCGTTTCATAAATATTATTTACTTTGTCTTGGTTAACTAATTCAAAATTTTGTAAAGATTTTTCATAGGCTTCAACTTTGGCTAATTACCATGAGTGTAGCCTTTTAGGAAAAGGTGTGTATTTTAGTTGTTCGACCATCCATTCCCTAGTGGTAATGACATTTGCCATCATATCTTATTCTTCTTGTTCTATTATCTTAAGTATTTTGTGTTTTTTTACCTCTTTTTGGTGTCTTTTCTTGCGTGTGCGCTTCTTTTTCATTTTCACAAAATAAAGCGTTAACTTGTGCTTGATTAGTAGTGTTTAAAGGTTGAGTAGTTACTTTAGTTTGATTACTTTACTTGTTGATTTGTAGAGTCATTTGATTTAATTGATTTTTCAGCTCGATAATAGACGCATTAGATTTAATTTGGTTTTGAGGAATTTCCATGAATTTTTGATGACTTCGGATCATAAAATTATGTAACATTTGTTCTAAATTTGGTTGCATAGGATAAATAGTTGTTGAGGTTGTTGAATTAGTTTAGGTTGTGTTGGTGCTCTCGGTCTATAAGTGGTATGATTTTGATTTTGTGGACCGTAGCTAAGACTTGAATTTGGTTTTATAATGTAATAATTGATGTTGTTATATTGATTTTTAGGGGGAATAGAATATTGGTTCATAAGTGCGTTGATTTCTTTAGTGCTAACTTCTTATAAATTAGGATACGCATCCATAGGATGTGTAACTTCATTATAAAATCCACATGGTTTCACTTGATTTGATCTATCTTTTAGTAGTAATTTAACCATGCAAGATAATTCATCAACTTTTTCATCAAATTTATTACTTTTTTACTATTAACCTCATAAACTTTCTTTCTTGATGTATTGGTCTTTTCACCATATTGTTTAGGTTGTTTGTGTAATGGCCTAACATTTATTGACGCTATTAATGAGTTTATTTTCAGACTCGGATGATAGTTTAGACCACGTGAACGCCCCGGATAGGCTACAACTCGTTTGACTAGGCTTAAACCGTTATTTGTATCTGTTGGTTGCACAATTGCGATGTTAATTATTATTTATTTCATAACTAATCGCATTTGTGTATTTATATTGTCATACTGTGTGACTGGTAAATGCTTCATAAAACGTGTCAATACAGGTATTAGATAGGCGTAGTACGAGTACACTAAGTTGTATAATACTAACATGAATAAAATGACTAAGAATGAAGGTGAATATAGCATAAAATGGAGAATTAAACTTTAGGCTAAGTCATAATAATCGGGTACATTAAGGATTGGTGTGCCTCGAGATGCATGCTGAAATGTGGGGCATCGGATGTTGGGTAATCAAGGATTAGTGTGACCGCAAATATGTTAAATATATGACTAAACACATTAACCATATGTAATTATGCGCCTAGGTGAATTAATTTGATTTAAGATAAAAATGAAGTTCTATAGTTGGATTGGAATTAATTGAACCCTTGATCAACCTAGTGATGATCCTAGAATACATATAATAAGGTAAGATGAGTTGCTTTCATGTGGGACAAGTGGCTTCATGTGGAACAAGTGGTTTCATGTGGGATAAGTGGCATTGAGGGACTACCTACCGTTATATCAAATCAAAGCAAAGATAGAACATGGATAATGAATAGCAAATAGTACAAGATAGCACAATTGAAACAATTAAATACTCAAGATGTGTTTCATAAGGGATTTACGCACCTCAAGTTGCACTCCAAAACCCTTGAAACACCCCAGTCCGACCCCGCTACGCATTTGACTATTGTACCATAGCATCCGAGTCCCTAAGAATCCATTTTCTAGTGTTTTAGAGTGACTTAAGGTGTTTGAATTAGGTTTAAAGTTCTATTTCCAAAAATAGCCCCTTAAAGACTAAATAAAGTTTCAACTTTCAATTTGGGATCATATGTTGCAACGTAGTTTTAGGCATGAACTTATCCAAATCTAAAAATCTTCCTACGGTACAAGGTTTTTAGTCTCTATCTTACCTTTCTGAAAAGGTTTGGTTTCTGAAATTTTGATTTAAAATGAAAGAGATATTGCAATTTTACCAAAAACAACTCAAAATTGGAACCTAATCCGACCAGCAGAATTAGAAAATTTATTTTTAAAAATCTATAGTTTCAAAAACGACGATTTTTGGTCCCAAGGCAGGTAACATAAAATAACAACATACTAAAAGATCAGCTCATTTGGATAAGTAATTAGGGAGTTATGCCTTTTAAACATTTAATTTCAGAAATCTTATAATGCATTCAATCACCTATTTGTATAACACGTTGGACATGAAAAATTCAAATTACAAAATTTTCAATAGGAAAAAGTTGTTCCTATTTGAGTTAGCATTCAAACGCCACCAGATTGGGTCCATTTCAATTTAAAATGAAGAAGTTATGATAAAATTATATAGGCTGCTTCATATACAACATGCAGAAAGATGTGATGCGGCAACCCGAGCTGCTAACCTCATTGGTACATATGTTTGGCAGGTTGTGATGTGGATTGATTCTCTGCTAGTAGTCCAAATTTTAGCTAGCATGGTATGGGCCATTGAGATCATCCAGATTGACGAAATATGGTTTAGTTTGCTATGCTTGACACAATTATTTGGTTTCTATTGGTGTTAGTTATGCTTTCGATTATCTTAAAGTTGCATGTTTATTTCTGCATGTTTATTTAACATAAGTTTTGGCTTCATAATTATTGAATCCTTGGTGGTTTTCTCTTGGGATCTTACTCACTGGACTCGTCATCTGTTTTGTTATGATGACTGAGTGCAGATCCTAGTACCAGTAAGGGCGAGGGTATCCTAGGCGACTATCTCGATTGCGTATGAGTCAAGACTTACTAGTACTTGTTCATTTTGATATTTTATTTTACTTTTGGGGTTATGGGAGACTTCATAGACACTGTATATATATATAGATATATATATTTACTTTTCACAGTATGTTGTCACCTGACATATAGTGTACTATATTCTGAGTTTTCTATAGAAGGACTGATGCTCTATATGACTTGAAAGTTAATAAAAACTCATGTTTATTCTCACTTAAAGACTTTCATTTGTAAATTACTAGTTATCTACGAGCAACTCTGAAAAACACAAGCCATAGTTGTAAAAAAAGGAATATCTCGAATAATTGACAAATAATATAGAGAATAAGATGAGTTAGCACAACTATCGAGGGGTGCTAATGTGGCACTCACGTCGTTAGGGCTGCAGGACCCGCGTCGCAGCTCACCCGGCGACCTCGCAACACGGGGCCATCATTGTTTGGCCATCTTATTAATAACTTATTTTGCTAGAGTTGGTGTAACATCAAATAATGATCAACCACATACGATATCTAGTAATCTTTGTTTGAAATGATATAGTACTTCATAAAAGTATTCTAATAAAGCTCTTTGAGTAAATCCATGTTGTGGGCATGATGAAATTAATTTTTGAAATCTTTCCCAAAATTTATTTAAATTTTTATCATCTTTCATTTTTGCGATTGTGATTTGTCTTCTATAGGTACTAATTCTTCTTGCAGGTGATAGCTAAAATGGATAAGCCACTAGGTATAAGTGTTTGGTTCTTAATCGTCTCCTTGATTATTTGGTTTTTCTATTTCTTGATTGTTGCTTTGATTAGTTGATTATTACATGGACACGATACATTACATTGTTTGGGTCATGGATAAATTTGGTTGATATGAATTTATTAGAACTATAGAAATATTGGATTTTTCAAACAAATGTATCTTAATTTTCATGATGTGCACAATTAGATCAAGTACAACATCGGTGTTGCTCTAAGGGCATGAATTTGAATAGTTTATTATATGAATTCTTTCCATTACTCATCCACTGGTCAATCTCACTAAGTTGTTAGTCATGATCAGGTGGCATTCTTGTGTTGGTTTTGTTAATATTTATAAAATTTTGTTTGTTTTCATAAATCTGGATGAAGTTTTGCAACTACTTGAGGACGCAAATATAAGGTGATTCTCCTCTATAGAACTTATGAGGTATATCAAAAACTATCAAATTTACAACAAGTAGATGAAGGATTACCTTAACAGACCTCAAGGTTTCTTGTTGTTGTAACGTTGTTGTTGTAGGAGAAAAAAAATTGAAACTAATTGTTATTTTTTTGTTCAATATATAGGAGGTTCCTTCTTCTTTTTTTCAATCGTCGGACTTTAGGTTCAATTAGAACGGACAATCACGTCTGGCAAAGATCAAAAGATAGGAAGAATGTTCAGGAATCTAAGCCAAATCTGAAGGTTGTAATAATTGGAGTAAACCATTAATCTATTTATTTATTTATTTTTCTTTTTTTAATAAACATACATGCCTTGACTTGTTTTTGTAAGTTGGCGGTGTGAATGTTGTGAAAGGATATTATGCATGCAATGAAGAAAATAAGAATTTTGCATGGCACATATGCAAGTTGGTAGATAAATGAGTATGTTTGATTTTTTGAAAATATTTTCTTTCAAAGAATCTTGTGTGGATTTTGCAATCTCGTTGTTGGTTTTGTGCTTGGTTTGGTGGTGTGGTGGTGTTTGTTAGGGAAATGAAGTGCGAATGTGTGTTAGTTCTTTGTGTGTTGTTTGGTTTGGGGTTTTGATGTTTTGTGAGCATTTCTAGGTTAAAATGTGTGTCCGAATGGCCTTAGCAAATGATTTTGGTGATTGTGGTTAGTTGATTTTTTTGGTTACTACCCAATTCACACCCTATCTAGAATCACTACTTCTCATATTGTTTTCCAAAAATGAAGACTACCCAACAACCTACATTGCTCATTTTCACAGTTATGATGATCACAATTTAATTTCTACACCCATCACAAGCTCTCTCATCTTGTCGAAATCTCTGCGGCACCATTACCATCAACTACCCATTTGGAGTTGACGATGGTTTTAGTGCTCTGCAATACTGTAAAATGCTCATCTACAACATATCGGACTTGTTTTTCGTTGCTCAATCAGGCAATTGCAAGCTCCGATCAATCGAATACGAAAAACAAATGATGGTGGTATACAATCCGGGCATGTCGACCTGCACAACTCTCCAACCACACTATTATTTCATCTTAACTGACATTTAATCAATTGTGTGCCACCAACTCTAGACATCATTTTTGCTCTAATCAACTGCTCTATATACTCCGCGTTTTGAATAGATACAAGTCTTTATGTTTCAACTTCTATTCTTATTATAGTAATAAGTTGTATTATCGAACTGTCATTATTTTCTAGGCGTCATAGTTATGATTTTTAAGATAAAGCATCATCAATGATCAATTAGATAAATTTAAGCAACATCAATGACCGATTAGATAAATTTAGTGATTATTGATTCATTTATTTGTCTCATATTCTTAGTTTGACTTTTAAATAATCTAATTAGTTTTGGATATAGAGGAAGTGAGTCTTGAGCTACTAATGTAGGCATGTTTGAATTAGATATGTGTATTATGAGAATGATGGTGGGTATGATGAAAATGGGAGAGATTTTAACGATCTCGACACTTTATGGCACCTGAAGAAATCAAAACAATTGGCGTGTGATTGATGTGTGGCGTGAGTTTGTTATTAATTATGCTTATGTTTATTGGTTAGTAGTTACTATATATATGCATTGATAGATATTACTATAGTGTATATGGGTCAGTTAAGTATTATATTTTGTTTTGTTAGTCAGTATTTTATTTGGACTTAAATAAGTGACTGCAAAGTATTCGCCGGTTCTAGTTTCATTAGTCTTGTTTGCATGTTTCACAGTTTGGGAGTTTTAGTAGGTATCTAATATGTTATTTTATAGCCTATATAAAGGAGGTAGGTGCGATTGAGATGGTGATTATCTTTATTTGATTAATAAAGAATTTGATTTCTTTTTAGTGAATTGGTGTTATTCTCTTCTACCCTAAGTTGTTGTTCATGGTTTTTCGAGCATTTCAATTTGGAAGATCCTCACTGCGTTAGCTACTGATATTTATTTGTTTATATTCATAAGAAGTTTGACAATATTGTGATGGTGCACAATATGCTAAAGGAGGTAACTCTTGAGCTCCCGATATGCAAAATAGATGTTGTATCAAAGATTTTAAACTTGACTTCATAGCAACCCTTGTTTTATATAATTAGAAGTCATGGATTTTTAACTTGACTTCATATCAACCGTTTATTATTTATTTATTGTTGTACGATGGGTTTTGATAATATTTACACGTATGTCTTCATTTCAGGAAGGAATGGGGATACATGTCAATGATTATGATTTAGCTGATTTAATAGTGGAATTTGTGGTCTAGCCCATAATAATTTCATGACGCACGAGCCACTATTCAACTCGATTGATTTCTCACCTGATTAGATGTATTCTGGGATTCCCAATCAGGTTTTCATCTTTTACATTGATCGTTTATTATTTTCATTAGGGCAATAAAGAAACAACAACTACATAAAATAAACGTAGTAGAAATGATGATGCTTAGGTAGATGTGAGGTAAAACTTATAAAGATAGAATAGGAAATGCAAAAATCCAAAGATAAGTAAGAGTAGCACCATTTGACTCAAGGGTTAGGGAATGGTGGTTGTGGTGGTTCGTCACCTGCAAAGATGGCTTACAGATGCTCCTACTAGAAAACTTAACTTAATAGAAACTAAAGAAACTTGACGAGGTAAGGGTAGACCGAAATTAACTTGGGATGCATTAATTAGGAGGGATTTGAATGGTTTGGAGAGTTCACCATCAATTGCATTAAAATCGAGAACAATGGAAGAGTTTGATCCATATAGCCGACCCCAATTAATTTGGGACTGGGGCTATGTTGTTGTTGTATTCCTATCTTGTATTCACATGAGTGATTTCCTTCTCAGGTAATGGTTGTAGGTTTTTTCCAGAGCTCCATTGACACATCACCATTGTATTGTGCATTTGGTGGAATTGATATTCTTGTGAATATCTTGTTTGACTGAGTCCTTAAGTGCAATGTTCCTCTACTTGGACCAGAGATTGTTACTACATGGCTTGTCACCTTCTGACGTAAATTTCTTGCGTGGCTTGTTAACTTGGCGATTATGTAAACCAAAGGAACTCCAAGAATTTTGAGTCGGGTATAGGATTAGTGAGTCAGTGCATATTTATATTAGGAGTCTAGTTTAGTTTGTGTTATCATCTACACCTTTGCTCGGGACATGCAAAGTCTTAAGTTTGGGGGTATTTGATAAGTCGATATTTATATAGTTTTAGTAGTTTATTTTAGTATATTTAAATATGGAAAATTTCTAAAATATATATTTAACTATTTTTATTGGTCATTTTTAGGTGACACGAAGTACGCGGTTGAATTCGTGGCGAAAAATACTCAAAATAGAGTATTTACTCGCAGTGATCGGACGCCGGACAATTTGCCTCGAGTTACATGTTGCGCAGTGGGTAGAAAAGGAGACAACAAACCAAGTAGACCGCCACATGTTACTCTACCATTGGACAACCACGTCATTCTACCAGCCTTCTTCCAATAAGAGTTCTCCACCTTGGCGGATCATCATACACAACACATCACAGTTGCATTTTGCTCCAATGAGAATCTGCCATGCCACCACCTTCATTAGCTCCTTACCAATCCCGTGTTGCCACATCAGCAAGCACAAACGCATAGCAGAAAAACCAGTTTTCTCATGCTTTAGCTGCCAACAGATGCACCTCGAGATACGCAATATGAGTTCATCTCATGCAAGGGAGCGAGTTTGCTTGAACAAAACAACCACTCCCCCTCCTGCCATGTGTCACGACGTGGTTGGCCAAGCATTTTCACCAGCTCATTTTGCACCAATTACGGACTGAAACGTGGCGATTTTCACCAAAACCAACCAATTAGGCACTGCCATGTGTACGGAACCCATTTTCACCCCAAAATAGTTCCTAGATGCTCCTCGACGAACGTGTCACCTCCCCAACCCCAAAAATTAGTTTCTCTCCCCTCTCGAGACCAATTTTGAGTAGTTTTATATATTAGAAACCTTAGGTTTAATTAAGAACATCAAGTTTTATATTTTTAGCAAACATTCTTCGACGACGATGTTCGGCTAGTTACTCATTGCCTAGGTCAGAGTGGAAACAAGTCAGGATTATGGATTCATGACATATTATGTGATATCTTTTATTTTATTACTTAATTTAGTTTAAATTCTCTTATTTCATTGTTGTTGCTTTTAAGGATTATGGTTTAGATCTAGGGTATGTATACGGCCGATGCATGCTTTTAGGTGGACAATCTATAGTTATTTGGCACATTAGTATCCATGTAATTGAGCTTTTAGACCAATAAAGTGACGAACACTCACTCGTTTGTCGTCGAACCCTTTCGGTTCTTGAGTGTGCAATAATTGAATCTAAGTTAAATTATGAGCGGATGATATCCGGTTATTTAGGATTAGTGTTTCCATAGAACCATATTACTGCGCTTAGTGTGTTAAACCAGATTGGCGTATGTCTTGGGTTATGCATTGATTAGGGAAGTAGTTAGTGGCGGACGTCCTCGCTTTTGAGATTAGGGGAATAGGGATTTTCTGGTGGATGTTGATTTTCTATAGATAATATTAGAGAGCTTAAATTAATAACTTTTTGGGAAAGATTGAAGACCATGATTGCCATTGAATCTTGATCTTGATTTGTGGAACTGTAGACCTAGGTGTTACATAGGTGATCATTAATTGTTTTCAAAGTTATTTTAATTATTTTATTTATTTAGTTTAGTTAGATTAGTTAGTTTAAAATGAACGTAGCAGAAATGAGGATGCTTAGATGGATATGTGGTAAAACTCGTAAAGATAGAATAAGAAATATAGAAATTCAAAGACAAGTAGGAGTAGCACCAATTGATACAAAGATTAGGGAAGGACGGTTGCGGTGGTTTGGTCACCTACAAAGACGGCCTACAAATGCCCCAACTAGAAAACTTGACTAAATAGAAACTGTAGAAGTTCAACGAGGTAGGGGCATACCAAAGTTAACATGGGATGCATTAATTAGGAGGGATTTGAATGGTTTGAAAGCTCACCATCAATTGCACTTAATTGAGCACAATGGAAAAGTTTGATCCATGTAGCCGACCCCAGTTAATTTGGTACTGAGGCTATGTTTTTGTTGTTGTTGTTGTTGTTGTTGTTGTTGTTGTAGTAGTAGTAGTTAGATTAGTTAGTTAAGTTATTTATTTTAACACCCCTGATTTTTCCTTTTCGTTGTTTTTAACCTTAAAAAGACCACCAATCGCTGTGGGATCGAACCTTTGCTACTATTCTACAAAATAGTTGGTTTAGAGATTTTTATTTTATTGACGCGTTCGGCTTGCGTCACCAGATATGAAGGCTGACGTAGGCGTGTACGTCAGGAGTTGTCACATTTGGCAGCAGGTGAAGGCTGAGCATAAGAAACCCGATGGATTGTTACAGCTGTTGCCCATTCCACAGTGGAAATTGGAGCATATCACCATGGATTTCATTAGTGCATTACAGCAAACATTGAGGCGTCACGATGCAGTTTGGGTGGTGATTTATAGACTAACGAAATTGGCTCATTTTATTCCTATTTCCATGACATACACATTTCCCAGCTGAGCATATTATTTGAGCGAGATATTATTAGATTGCATGGGGTGTCAGTTTCCATTGTATCGGTTAGAGATCTGAGGTTAACATCGAAGCTTTAGGAGGCTATGCAGGAGCAGTTTGGCACCAGGTTGCAGTTTAGTATGACTTATCATCTTCATAACGACGGATAGTCAGAACGAGTGATACAGATCTTGGAGGATATGCTCAGTGCTTGTATATTGCAATTTGGGGGTTCGTGAGAGGATTATCTACCTTTGTGTGAGTTTGCATATAATAACAGCTATCAAGCTAGCATTGACATGCCACCATTTGAGGCACTGTATGGGAGGCTTTATAGATCACCTGCATATTGGGCGGAGCCGGAAGATACAATGATAGTTGGGCCTCAGATACTTGTTGATCATACAGAGAAAGTCAGATAGATTCGACAAAGGTTACGAGCCATACAGGATAAATAGAAGAAATACGCGGATCAGTATCAGGAGGGATTAAGCTATGAGGAGGGCGACATGGTATATCTAAAGGTTTCCCCTTGGAAGGGTTAGTAGAGGTTCGGTATTAAGGGGAAATCTACGCTGAGATTCACTAGACCATAGAAGATTGCGCAGCGAGTGGGCAGTGTTGCGTAGCGATTAGTGTTACCTTTTGAGTTAGCTGGGGTTCATCTGTCATTTCACATTTCAATGTTGAGACTAACTAGGTCAGGGCCGATACCGACTATTGAGTTGAGGCAGATTGAGGTTTAGCCTAACGTGACTTACAAGGAGAGGCCGATAAAGATCGTTGACCGCAGAGTTCTGTTTCTCAGGAACAGGGAACTCTATAAGGTTCTGGTTCGTTGGCAACATCATAGGACCGAGGGACTCACCTGGGAACTCGAGTCGACGATGAGAGAGCGATACCCTAAGCTATTTCCTAGTATGATGTTTAAGTTATAGTTAAATTTCTGGACGAAACTTTATTTAGTTGGGAAGAACTATAATGGCCCGTTTTATTAACGTCGTTATTTATATCATAATTACAGACATGGACGCCAACTCAGATCTACGTGGATTTCGCGGGTAGGCTACGACACACGTCGACCTAGTTACATTAGTTAAATTGTATGTTGGATGGCTTATTTGCGATGCAATTTATTAAATTATTTGTTAAATACATCGCATGTGTGTATGTTGAATAAGGAGAGCATGCGAGGTTGTGTGACGGGTAGCTGCCTCGAAGTGCGTGTCAACTCGGGTATCAAGAGGCTTAGTATGGTTATAATAGGCTAGCCAAAATTTATGAAAAATGATTATGGAATCAAATTGAAATGGGTAATGTAACAATAGGCTAGCCAAAATTTAAATTTAAATAATATGCTATGGCGCACCTCGAAATGTGTGTCTAGACGCGGGGCACCGGGTACAGGTAGCCGAAGGTTAGTGTGACCATGAGTAGGTTAAATTTAATAAATAAAATACTAACCATATGGTTGGATTAGGCTAACGATAATGTGAAATTAATTGAATAAATGAAGCCTATAGTTTGGCATTAAATAAAAATGACCATTTACAGTTGTCTGTTTTAAATTCCGCACGTTTACTTGATAGCATTCGTTGCATTTCCTTTACTTTATTATATGAATGCTCAGAGGAGTTCATTGGGATTTTACTTACTGTACTCGTCATCTGTCTTTTTGTGATAATTGAGTGCAGATCCTAGTATCAGTAGGGGCAAGGGGATCATAGGCGACTACATCTGATTGCTCGTTGCCGAGGACCTACTTGTACGTGTTTATTTTTGATATTTTCTATATTTTGGGTATTGGGAGACTTGAGATGACACTGTACATGTATATATACCTTATTCGGGGTATTGTCGCTTATATACAGAGTACTTTCCAAGGTTTTCCACAGTAGGATTTGCCTTTGAACAATGTTTATAATGCTAAATTACATTTTCTTAAATGGTATTAATTAGGACTTCCGCTGAATATGTTAATTCTTAAGATACAACCCACTAGTATGGTTAGGATCTCTATAAATTGCCAACTAAGTAACAGTTGAAACAGTTAGATTCCCACAGAGAATGGATAAAGAATATAAGGATAATTTACTAATTTATCGGATAATACATACGTGGACACCATTTATGAGACATGAAGAGGATGAGCAGGTGTCGGACACGTGTAGTTGGGCCAGCCAGCAAAGAGTACACGGAGACACGTCACCTCGGGGCAGTAAGGCCGCCACATATTGATTATGTGAAAGAGATGGGAGAGAGCTTCATTTCGAAAACTAAGGGCCTTATTTATAGTTTCCCTAAGTATACATATCATAGATAAACTCAAATCCTTCATATCAATCTAAAAACCTCGTAAGCGACCTCTGATATTTGTCAGCGATTCCAAAGTTGTACACAAATCGCTAAGTTAATCATTGGAATTGGCTTTCTATACTCGACTAATTCAGTTGGCAATTTCTTGTGTATTTTCCAATTTGCTGATGAGATTTCTTGTGTATTTGCACATCAGTGGCTAATCGCTGGACTTCTTCTATAGTTGACTATTTTTCTCTTCTTTCACTTTTTCTTCCATTTCTTCATTTTCCTAATTAAATCCTGAAATAAAAAAATAAGAGAATACATAATGTAATATCATCATTTATATCTAAAATCAACATAAATTACACTATAAAATTTGTATAATTATTGACTTGTCAAATAGCCCTAAACACATCATTTTATTGTCCTGAGCGAAGGAATACTCTTAATCATATTCTCTTTTCATTCATTATAAACTGATTTCAATCTAATTCATCTTAATCTTTAAATAATAAAAGTTTTAAAATAGAATTGATTTTCAAATGGAAACATATTATCCACAAGTAAATGAAAGTTATGATAGAATAGAATGATTTAAACAAAACGAAATATCCCTTAATGATAACTCAACCACCCAATGCAACACCCTTTAAATCTTAAATTTTATTACCAAGGCCAGTACATAATATAGGTTTTTTCAATCTCCACTGACAAGCATCAAGCTTGCGATGACTATTATGGAATCTCAAAACACAAAAACCACTATAATAATTTTAATTTTAGAAAATACTTTATAGTAGCACCACAATCAAAATCAATAAGAATTTTACCAAGATACTAATGAATATATATCGTTTAAAACCCGTTAGATTAAGAAACATTTCTCAACTCTAGTTTCAATCATTCGAGCTAAATCTTTTCCTTAAAGAGTTTAAGAACATCCATATTTTTTTATCTCTTATTCTTTTCTACTTCATTCTAATTATTACATCTTTATTATATATATATATATATATATATATATATTTGCTTTTGCTTTTGAGTCCCAGTTCCATTTCCTATGGACATTCTCACATTTTTTCCACTATAGATTCTTTGCTCCATCTTCTATGGAATCGATAGGACTCTCTATATATTTATAAACTCTTGTTAGCACTTTTCACTATCCTCTAAAGTTTAAGAATGAATTATTTCTAACTTATAGAATTTCATTGGATTCTAACCCCTTTTTTCTTTCAATTGTGGCCTAATAACTTTCTATATATACTATAAAAATATTTAAATAATAGCCTTTATATCACAAGATTCTTAGAAATTTGTCTTGTTTATAGTAAACTATTGTTTCGATCTTCTACTCATTCTCATGATTAACATAAGACATTCAATTTTGGTGTATACATTAACTAGTAAAGTTTATCAAAAAGGATATACAAATTTATTCATTCTATCATAGAATTCACTTGGGTAATAAAAATATTAGTTCAATTCAAAAATCTATTCCTTATATTCATTGTCATTATCATTTTTTTCCTAACTAAAAATAAAGTAAAATGAAATTCATAATTGAATTCGGAAGAAATTTGAAAATTTTCATCAACTTATTTGAATATCGGATCTTTTGGGATCAATTCTTGACTTATCTTCTACTTTCCTTTCCTTTCCTTGCATTCTTTGCTATCATCATCATACTTCACAAGAAATACCCCCAAACTCATTTCAAACATTTTCCTCAAGGTTTTAAAATGAAGTCGGGTTTTCAACAAAACAAATATACCTCGTGAAGTATAAAAGAATTGATATAATAAAAAATTGGACAATTAATATAAAAATAATATCAATAAATAAATTTCATCAAAAAGAGTACATAAAAATTAGAATAAACATCACCTGAGTATATCAAATGTAGCATCAAATGTAATGCCAAAACATTTTATAAAATGTAGCACATCACCAATCACATATCAAATAAATTATATCAGTACAGATCATAAAGTATAGCACTAGAGATACAGGAAAACCTCACACAATATCACTTAGAGACAGAAGATAAAATGGAGTAAGGTCTCAATGTCGTTGATGGAAAGTCGTATCATCATTGTCCTCCACTGAATTATTTCTTTGGAACTGGTAACTTGCAGCAGGTCATGGAGATGGTAGTCCTTTCCTGGTAGTACTGGAACATTAAGACTACTATTAATCGATAGCCTCATCTATTTAGACGGTACAAGAATATTTGTGCCTCCTTTTCGTTTATGTCTTCTAGATATTGTTATTTTCATCATGTGAATGCTCTTTGCTAAGGTCATCTGATTCTCGTACACCAGTTCTTGATTCCACAAATTTTGCATTTGATTGTGCAGAATTATACCCATAAAGGACAACTCTGACTCCTCCATGTAAAGTCCATCATAATCCCTAACATGACATTCAAATCATTTAAAGCTTTTGACATTTCTTCCAAAACTCTCCTCGTGTCATCTCTTATTTTTCTTCTTTGCTCTGTCTCTCTTCTGGCTATATCGACCTTCTTTTTTTCATCTTTTGAGTTTTAGGTAGAACATCCATATTAAGCCCTGCTATGTTTACTTGATATGCACTACAAAAAGCCATGATCATCAAACAAAAAAGGTAGTTCGTTGCTCTTCTCTATGGTGATAGCACTCCTTATCGACTCGTAGATAATATTTCCAACATCCAAATATCCTAATCTCATGACGATGTGGAAAATTAAGGTGGCTTTGTAGTTCACTGTCTTATAATATTGCAAGCTTGGCTGTAATGTGACGGCACCAAACTCCAGGCCGCCTTGCTACCCGCCACGTCGTATCCCATGTCAACTAGCCTTGCCACGTCATGGCCTGCATCTCCTTGTTGCCTCTCGACCTAGCGAGTTGCTTATACTTTTTTAGCTAACCCTAATTACGCTAAATAATCTTTACATAAGTATTAATAATTCAGTTAGCCAGTTACTCAATTTATCAAGTTATATTTTAATTTTACAGCGAAAGTCTTTTAATGAGAAACTTATGCAATATTTAACAGTCCTAAGTAGTGGAAAACCCGACAAAAGATACCATGTATATATCAAGGCAAGATAAGTATAACAAAAGCTTCATATACATGTAATCAGTGTTTTATGGTCCCAAAACTCAACAAAAGTAAAATCAATACATACGAATATCACACACGAGCTGGCTCTAAAATCTCAAAGGTAGTGTTGCCCAATACCTCCTTGCCTTTGCCTTTGCTCGTCGAACGATCTATAGTCAGTTACCCAATAAATACAGTGACGAGTCCAGTGAGTAAAATCCTAAGAGAAGTCTACACAATATTCATGAATTAAAACTGATAAACTATGAGACATGTGAATACAACACCTGGCAACAGTACGTCATATTCCCATGAATGTAGGCAACATCACACAAGCAAAAATAGTAGCGTGAAATAAATAAAAAACATGTACCAACTAAACCAGCTCAGAAATAAAGCATTAATCAGTAAGCATAAGTATAATCACGAAAAAACCCTGACTTACACCAATCGGTAATCAATAAATCGAGTAATAACTACGTATATACTTACAGGCTTACAGTGACTAAACCCCTACTATGGTTACCGGATAAACCACTTCAGATGCTATTTCAAGTTAAGGGAACACCCTAAATACCTCCCGACGGTCGTAAGTATATCCTACTACTATTGACATGAGCACTAAAAACAAGTAACCCGTGCAAGCAATTTAGCCACTACCAATATATACGCAAACATAATTAGGAGAGAAACCCCATGTGTACCCACCAGCAGTCACACATGAAATGCGATATCGATAAATCAAAACCATGAATTATGTGAAGCATTCTCAATTGGTTTACGCACCTCAATCCAGGCTTCGACTTCCTCGGAATCCCGTATCCGGCCAAACTAGCTCCCCGATACCCGAGCTACGGTCCCTTAAGTCCCTGAAGTCCAATTTTACATGTTTAATATGTTTGTAGGTGTTTCAAATATGTATTAATTCGAAAATTCCAAAACAATATTTTAAATTTAATTTTTTATCTTTCGTTAGTGTGCTAAGGGAATAGTGTAGCGCGCTATGTGCTGGTAGCGAGCTAGGTAATTTATGTAGCGTGCTACTGTTCCTCATCCAGAAAAATAACTGGAAACCCAGAATGATTAGTGCGCTATCGATTCCAAGTAGCACGCTATCTAGCCTTTGGGACATAATTCTCAAGTCGAGAATTCTATTTTTCCCTTCAAATTTGACTACTTAAACCTATTTTAGATACTCTCCATATACAATTAACACCAAACAACTTCTAAAACAACCTCAGAATAACCATTTTGCATTAAATTGATCAAAATCTCATGAAATTCAAATGAAAGTGCAGATGATGGAGATGATGATTAACTTAGTTTAAATCCTCCAATTGAACTCCAAAATAGTTGAATTCTAGCTCCAAATCTCTTTCTCTCCTCTCCAGCAAGTTAAAATGAAAAATTGTTTCAATTGCATGTTTTTGATCAACTTATGTTATATATTAAAGTGGAATTTATTTATATCCCTTTATCTCAATGTGTTTATGTATCTCGAGGTTTGTCTAATGGTTCACCTCTAGCCACTTAGCCCACTCACTCCCTTTCACTCAGTCCATGTGACACCAATAGATACTCTCATAGCTTCTAGATGTGCAATTGTGCATCTCTAGAAAATTCCTATAGTTTCCAGTTAATTAACTAAACTATAGGCCTTGTTTTATGTATCAAACTTAACCAACTTATGCTTCCACTAACCTTCGACTACCCAGTACAGTACCCAGTGCCCCGTGTTTTGAAACGCATTTCGAGGCACATCATAGCCTAGTGATTTAATTTGAAATTACTTAGCCTATGGTCGCATTACCCATTTTAATTGATTTACTAGTCATCTTAACATGAATTTGTAGAGTTTCCTAGTGTACCCGTAGTTCACCTACCCGACAACCGCGTTGACATGCCTTTCGAGACTAACACTCGTCACACTAACTCGCCAAATAGCAACATACACACATGCGATGCAATATAATAATAATTTTAAACACCACATATACACAACCACCATCCATAAATAACATATTTCCTCGATTCTCGTGTCAAAGCCAATCGAGTTGTCCACGTAATGCCCGAACTAAAACCGCTAATCACCGAGATTAAAGCTAATCCTGGTTTAATTAATTTGGGTCGTTACAATTCTTCCCAACTAAGAGAATTTCGTCCTTGAAATTTAAATCTCGATTATACTCTTGTGTAACTATCCTATCCCTGTGTGACCACTCCTCACACCTTGATAGTCCCCTTCTACAGTCCCCTAAACACCCCACTACTCCCATAGCATGGAACGTAGTGTTACCCTGAGACATATGCGTATGTTGCCGAGGTAGTCGAGATCAGCAACTCTCTTCCAACATCTCCCCAACCTTCTCTTAGTTCGAATTCCATGTTCAAGTTTCTCTAACCCAGTTACCTAACACCAATAACTATAAACCTCTCCTATCATGTATCCCAACATGATAGTCTTAACAAACCATCACATATCATGACTATCCCATGCAATGCCATAATCTATCCTTACTCACCATGACAATCCCATGTCATGCCACAACCTATCCTTACTCACCATGACAATCTCATGCCATGCTACGACCTTTGACAATCCCATGTCATAACACAATAAGCTACCATTGCACAACTATAATCTACCATCGTACCACTATGCATGCATAAACCTTAAACTATAATTATTAAGAATTTAAACTCACGTTCCCTGAACCCGCTGCTAGGACGTCTCCCAACCTGGCTCAGTCACCACATGCACCGGCTCTCAAGTCTGCACCGGTGTCACCACTGCTGGAATCGTCGATCTCTGTGAACCGTCCTTCCTAACGTGACTCCTGTCCACATCGCCAACATGTGATCCTCCATCCCCGTCCTGCCCATTTACTCCCTGACCACTTGCTCTAACCCTGTGATCTCCAGTCTATGCCTCCCTGGTCCTGTGTGTCTCTATGGTGGCACTGGTAGTGCAAGTATAACGTACGCTCTGGCTGCCCGATCATCATCCCTACGACCTCGACCATACCCTATGTCCTCTCCATTATCTTGATATCTTGGTATCTTCTCCCAAGAACTCTGTCTAGTTTGTCTCTCCAACTCAGTAGATAAATTCAAGTCATCCCTCTACATCAGATGTGTCTCATGGGTAAGCGTTTTATCATACATCTCCTGCAGTGTTTGTGCTCTAGAGGAAACTATGGCGCTGGTTATGTCCTTAATCAACCCTCGAACGAACTAATAAATTTGCAGTCTCTTGGTGCCAGCGACGTCTGTAGTAAACTAATAACTAAAACTGTCTATCGTGAGCTACTAGTCGTGATGCTACTGCCGAATCCAAACCCTCATCTCTAGTCTAGTCACTCATCTGACCAACATCTGTAGTAGGTGGATTCGGCTGGCCATCCATCGTGATCTGCATAAGAAAGCGTGCACCAAATCACATTTCGTAAACGTGTATATAATATATTCAATAAAAAACCTAACATGTATATAAACCCTATCGCTACCCGACTCAAGTTGCTCCCAACTAGGATTCTAAGTGTGGATCTTTGGGTTTCCACATCTAAGGTTTGTTTATTAATTTTTATTCAATTTCTTTAAACTACTCCTGAGGCTTCCTTGAAACATCGCTCTGATACCAATATTTGACATTTGGTATCAGGTCGAGTTACGCTTTAACCTCCCAGGCATCATCGACCTCGCTCTGATACTAAGCTGTGGCGTTAGTATCAGGTTAAATAACAACTATGCTTCCTCCCCTTGGCTCCTTCGTCCTTTCTCTAATACCAAACTGTGACGACCCCAAATTTTAGGCTGCCTAGCTACTCGCCACGTCACATCTAATGTCGACTAGCCTTGCCACGTCATGGCCTGCTTCTCTTTGATGCCTCCCGATCTAACGAGTTGCTTACACTTTTCCATCTAACCCGAGTTACGCTAACTAATCTTTACATAAGTATTAATAATTCAGTTAGCTAGTTACTCAATTTATCAAGTTATATTATAATTTTACAGCGAAAGTCTTTTAATGAGTAACTTATGCAATATTTAACAATCCTAAGTAGCGGAAAACCCGGTAAAAGATATTATGCTTATATCAAGGGAAGATCAATATAACAAAAGTTCCATATACATGTAATCACTGTTCTATAGCTCCTAAAACCCAACAAAAGTAAAATAAATACATACTAATATCACACATGAGCTGGCTCCATAATCTCAGAGGTAGTCGCCCAGTACCTCCTTGCCCTTGCTCGTGTAAAGATCAGCACTCAGTCACCTAACAAATACAGTGACGAGTCCAGTAAGTAAAATCCAAAAAAAAGTCCACACAATATTCATGAATTAAAACTGGTAAACTACAAGACATGTGAATATAACACCTGGCAACAGTACGTCATATTCCCATGAATGTAAGCAGTAGCGTGAAATAAATAAACAACATGTACCAATTAAACCATCTCAGAAATAAAGCATTAATCAATAAGCATACGTATAATTATGAGAAAACCCTGACCTACACCAACCAGTAATCAATAAATCGAGTAATAACCACGTATATACTTATAGGCTTTACAGTGACTAAACCCTAACTACGGTTATCGGATGAACCCCCTCCAGACGCTAATTTAAGTCAAGGAAACACCCTAAATCCCTCCCAACGGTCGTAAGTAAATCCTACTGCCATCGACACGACAATAAACATAAGTAACCCGTGTAAGCGATTTAGCCACAACCAATATACACGCAAACCGAAATAAGAGAGAAACCACATGTATGCCCACAAGCAGTCACACATGAAATGCGATATCGATCAATCAAAGCCATGAATTCTTTGAAGCATTCTCAATGGGTTTACGCACCTCAATAGGCGCTCTGACTTCATCGAACTCCCGTATCTGACCCAACTAGCACCCCAATACCCGAGCTACGGTCCCCTAAGTCCCTGAAGTCCAATTTTACATGTTTAATATGTTTGTAGGTGTTTGAGATATGTATTAAGTTGAAAATCCAAAAACAACCTTTTAAATTTAATTTATGTTTGTCGTTAGCGCGCTAACGGAATAGCGTAGCGCGCTATGTGCTGGTAGCGCACTAGGTGCTGGTAGCACGCTAGGTAATTTATGTAGTGCGCTATTGTTCTTCATCCTGAAAAACAGTGGGAAACCCAAAATGATTAGCGCGCTAACCGTTCCAGGTAGCGCGCTACCTAGCCTCTGGTACATAATTCTCAAGTCGATAATTCTATTTTTCCCTTCAAATTTGACTACTTAAACATATCTAACACACTCTCCATATCCAATTAACACCAAATAACATCTAAAACAACCTCAGAACAACCATCTTGCATCAAATTGATCAAAATCTCATAAAATTGGGTTCAATTGAAAGTGTAGATAATGGAGATGATGATTACCTTAGTTTAAATCCTCCAATTGAACTCTAAAATAGTTGAATTCCATATCCAAATCTTTTTCTCTCCTCTCCTGCAAGTTAAAACGAAAAATGGTTTCAATTGCATGCTTTTGATCAACTTATGTTATATATTAAGGTGGGATTTATTTCAAGGCCTTGATCTCAATGTGTTTACGTATCTCGAGGTTTGTCTAATGGTTCACCTCTAGCCACTTAGCTCACTCACTCCCACTCACTCAGTCCACATGACACCAATATATACTCTTATAGCTCCTAGATGTGCAAATGTGCATCTCTAGCAAATTCCTATAGTTCCCAATTAATTAACTTAACTATAGGCCTTGATTTATTTTAATTTGATTACTCTAATTTAAGCCCATTTTAATACATATGGTTAGTGATTTATTTACTAAACTTAACCAACTTATTGTTCCACTAACCTTCGACTACACGGTACCCGATGCCCCGCGTCTCGACATGCATTTCGAGGCATGCCATAGCGTAGTGTTTTAATTTGAATTTCCGTAGCCTATGGTCACATTACCCATTTTAATTGATTAACTAGTCATCTTAACGTGAATTAGTCGAATTTCCTAGTGTACTCGTAGTTTCCCTACCCAACACCCGCATTGACACGCCTTTCGAGACTAGCACCTGTCACACTAACTCGCCCGATAGCAACATACACACATGCGCTGCAATATAATAATAATAATTTTAAACACGACATCAACATAACCACCATCCATAAATAACATATTTCCTCGGTTCTCATGTCCAAGCCAACCTAGTTGTCCACGTAACGCCCGAACTAGAACCATTAATCCCTGACATTAACGCTAATCCTGGTTTAATTAATTTAGGTCGTTACATGTAAGCTGGCATTGATGAAATAACACCATGCTTTCATGATTTTTCTAAAATATCTGGTGGTAATGTGCTTCGAGTACCCTCCATATCAAAAATAAATCTATCACCATGAATTGCCTCTAAACCTCCCCTAATTGTCTCGGTGGGCTAGTGATACTTAATCGCATATTCTGGCTTTGGGTACTCATCGTTTCCTCTTTGGTGAAATTCTGATAAACCAAAATGCCAGTTTATTCTTACAGTGGAATAATCCATTGTTCTTCCTCTAACTCGTGACTCTATTTTACTATCACATCCATATGCGTTCGCGTAAATCTCTCACACCACAATATCACATCCTTTCTCACTGGGAATATCATCTAGGTCTAAATGGTTATAGTCCCTAGTCAACAATCCCCAATTCCTTGCTTCAATGATATCTAAGATCTTAGGCCTATATTTCAAATCATTTTTCATATTGAATCCCTCTCCAAGATCAGCTTCCTATCTTACACTAAATCATTCTTAAATTTCGTAAAGGCAATCTCATTGATAAAGTTTTCTTTCCAATAACTATAATTTCTCGCCCTTATCTATATTTCATGTTCTACTTCCTCCTCCTTATCCTCATATTCTTTCTCAAAATGATAGCTAAATGATAAAGGTGGAGTAGGCTCTCTTTGTAATCTAATTCTAGGTATGTTAAAATAAATTGACATGGGTTGGATTTGAGAAACTTTAGATTTATTCTTTATTTTCTCTACTAACTTCCCATTTCCTTTCTCCTCCATTGAACATCTACCCTTTCCACTTTTGGCCATTTGGATAAGTACAAGTAAAAGAATGAACTCTAAAACCATTTAAAACCAAATTGTCTGAAAAGTGTTCGGTAAAATCCAACTTATCCATCTAATAAAGAGAGATTCATCAGAAAAGTCATTTATAAATCGAGAGTTTGAAATTCATATAAAAAATATCAATAAATCATCATTAATAAAAGTCATTCGTAAGTACTTTAAATCATACGTAGACAAAACTCCTTAAACTCATTTCAAACATAGTCTCAAAATAGTTTATGAATAAAATTCAATCAATTCGCTATATATTAAAAGTAGTTCAAAATTTTGATAGCAATAAATAAATCATCACACCACTCCTATATTAGCATTATAATTGAAAACATTCAACATCAAAATCAATTTTGGAGTTAACAAATTTTGAAATTTAGCTTCTAATCTAATAAAAAAATCCGAAAATCGATGAAAAACCAAAAATTTAATCAATAAAAAGTTAGGATTTTCATTGATTACCTTTTTGAAAGTGAATATTTCAAGATTGGAATTCTAAACTCCTTTAGAACACTCCTCTAAACTCCAACTTTGAACTCTCTCTGCTCAAGCTCTTGTTGGCTCTACACTCTTATAACTCACCAAATTTTGGGTTAAATGTGTAAAGATTGAGGTGGAAATCGCTTAAATACACTAAAATCTAGTTTTAGAAGGTTGAATCTAGTCAAAAATTGGTCTTGTGATCGAAAACTCGCAATGGTTTGCGAGTGTGAAATGGATAAATGTGGCAATTTTGGGTTTCTATTTTTTAAAAACTCATATTCGTTCTCAGCGAATCAAGGTTTAAGTTGATTCGCTGGGAAATTGCTGAGTAAAATCGCTAAAAATGAGCCAAGGTGGTTCAGTGATTAGTTCAGCGAATCAAATTTATTAATATAAATTGGTGACAAATTGCTGACCAAAACTTACACTGAAAACTCTACACGCAGCTGTCTATTTTTCAACGAATTCTAGTACAAAGTGAAATTGCAAGCCTATTTTTATTATTTTTCCTATTTAATTGATTTTCCCACATAATTATCACATATATGTCCAATAAAAAGATAAAATTATTCAAAATTATCAAAATTTGACCATGATTTATACTAAACAATAATTTCATTACTTTAAATAACCCAACAAACATAAACTAATGCATAAACATAATATAATACAGAAAGAAATTAGCTCGATCAACCCCCCTTACATGAAATTATTGTGGAATTAAATTCTTAAAATATCCCCATTATAAGAATCAAAGTTGAGAGAATATAAAAACAACTAAATAATCATAATACTAAAATCGAAAGTAAAGATAGAGTATGGGTTGCCTCCCATAGAGCACTTTTGTTTACTATCGTTGGCTCGAACCATGCAGCTCTAAACTAGTTCCATAAACTTAAGCGAAGGATTGTCCACTCTAATGCCATTCTAGAAAGTGATTGCTCGGCCACGCACCCATAAAAGTGATTATCTTATTCAAAGTATCTATCACAGCTTGCGAAATGGCTTGGAAAGGTCGTCCTAAGATTAATGGATGATCTTCATTGATAAAGTGTAGCCTAAATAAAAAGTTTGTGGGAATAATGTACTTTTCAATTTGTGCTGGTACATTAGTAACTATTCCTATTGGTTTCACATAATAAATGTTTGGTCAAATAAATTTTTCAGAAGCAAAAACATCTAACTCCAGTTGAGTGTAAAGAAAGAAGTGAATTGGTATGTAGTTTGTCCAAGAACATGTATCACAAATAACTTTAAAATACCAGGCCTATTTAACTTTTATTTTTATGTATATATCTCCTGGATCATCAAGCTTGACAATTGTTAAATTCTTTTTTTTCTTCTTCTTATTCTTCATAGCTTTAAATTCCTCTATTTTAAGATCATTCTCAACATTTTTCATTCTCTTAACCCTGTATTCTTGGGTTATTGTATTTTGATTTGAAGTGTCTTCAACTTGTTTATTTTTTTTTCTTAACATTTTCGTTTTCCATTATTACAACATTAATAACATATACTTCAGCTTCTTGATGATTTAACTCTAAAGATTCATTTTCATTAGTTTTTCATTATTAAATTCTTCAAAATTATCATAGACATTTTCATCACTAAAATGAAAAGTGATAATTTTGTTTTCAAATTCCATATACATTGTTCCTTTAAAGATATCTAACTTAGTTTTAGATGTTTTAAGAAATTGTCTTTCTAAAAGTATAAGCAGAGATTTAGATGATACTGAGTCTCCCATTTCCATTACATAGAAGTCAGTTTGAAATACTAGGTCATTTACTTTTACTAAGACATCTTCTAGTAAAGCATAAGGTTTAATAATTGTGTTGTCAGCTAAAGTAAGATTAATAGGTGTCTTAGTCAATGAACCTATTTTCAATGACTCATATAGTTGAAGTGACATAATATTAATTGATGCTCTAAGATTACACATATCAAAATCTATAAAAGAACTTCCTAGTGTAATAAGTATTCCAAACATTCATGGATCGGAACATTTCTTAGGTATTTTTTTTAGTTGAAGCAGACACCTTTTGTCTTAAGTTTTCTTTGAATTCTTGTAAAAATTTATCTTCTGATTTAAAGGATTATTTCAAAACTTCATCATAATTAGAAAATTGCATAGTAAATTCCATCAATTTTTTATTGATTTTTATTTTCCTAAATGCTTCAAGAATGTCTTCATTGTTTTCTTCCACCCAAACATCAGCTAATTATTGTGGAACGGTTGAATATGAATACATGTCTTCATCCAAATTACCAAAAATCTTATCATTTTTATCCTCATCAATTATTTCAGACTTCTGTAAATATTTTTCATATGCTTCAACTCTGGCTAAATACCATGGGTATCGCCTTTCTGGAAAATGTGGATATCTCAATTGTTTAGTCATCAATCTCTAATAGGAATGACATTAGCCATCATTTCTTCTTTTTCTTCTTCAATATTTTTATGTGCTTTCTTTTTATTACTCTATTTAAGCATATTTGCAGTTGTAGATGTGTCTTTCTCATCATTGAATAAAGCATTAACTTCGCTTGATTAGTAGGTGCAACAGTAGCTTGAGTAGGTGCTTTAGCATGATTACTCTATTGAGTACTTAACCTATTTATTTGTCAATTCATTTAACTTAACTGGTTTTTTAGTTTATTAATAATAATATAAGTCTTAATCTGATTTTGAGAAATTTGTGTAAATTTTTGATGACCTTGGTTCAAAGAATTATGCAATATTTACTCTAAATATGGATTCGTAGGTTGAACATTTTGTTGAGGTTGTTGATTAGGAGCTGATTGCATATGAGTACTTGGTTTGTAAGCATTATAATATTGATTTTGAGGACTATAACTAAGATTTGGATTTGGTCTTCAAGCATAATTAGTGTTATTATTATATTGATTTCTTGGGGGACCAGAAAATTGGTTCATCATTGCATTAACCTCTTCAATTTTTCTTCATGTGGAGAAGGACACGCATTTGTAGGATGTGTAACCTCATTACAAAATCCATAAACTTTAACTTCATTAGATCTATCATTAATAAATAGCTTTACCATTTTAGATAATTCATCAATTTTATGATCTCACGTATTATATCTTCTATTATCAACTTCATAAATTTTCTCTCTTGAGGATTCAACCTTTTCATAATATTGTTTAGATTATTTTTTTCATTTTATCAATTATTTCTTTTGCTAAAGTAGGTGCAAATAAAGATCCACCACATACTGTGTCTAATAACCTTCGTTCAAAATGATTGAGTCCTTCTTAAGAATATTTTTATAAAGTTCTTTGGGTATGTCCATGTTGTGGACAAGAAGAAATTAATCTTTGGAATCTATCCCAAAATTCATTAAAATTTTCATCATCTTTCATCTTTGCAACAGTGATTCGCTTTCTATATGAACTAATTTTTTTAGCAGGCATATATTCATCTAGGAAAGATTCTAACATTTGAGTCCATGTAGTTATTGAATCTTGTAGGAGATAGAACATCCAATCTTGTGCTTGATCTTTTAATGCAAAAGGAAAAGCTTTAAGTTTGACTTGTTCTAAAGTACCTTCTTTTGGTTTCATCCCATTATCTTTATGTTGATACTCCCTTATGAATTTATATGTGTCTTCATTGTCTTTATCATAGAAGTTAGGTATGGTACTAATAAATTCAGATCTAAGTTCAAATTTAAGAAACCCATCAAGGTATGCTATGCACATAGGTTCATATGCTGTAACATTTTGACTTGCTTGTCTAAAAGTGAGTTCTCTATAATTGTTGTTATTATTATTGATAACTCTATTATAGTTATTATTATTAATAACAATGTCATTAATATCATTGTTGTTGTCTTAAATTTTGATTTAAAGTTCTATCTATTTCAAGATCAAATGAATGTAAGGATCTTGTAGAATTAACATGACGAAGTGTATAGACCATACAATGTCAGAAATCCTAAGAAATTATTTAAAAATTCCCGAAAACGGTGCCAAAAATTTACACATGTCGAGCATACACAATAGTTTATGTATTTTCCTATTATTTGTATTAGTGTTAAATATGATATCATCTCCTCAAGGATTTTGCAAACTTATAAGGAAAGTGTTCTTTTCTTGTTTTCCTTAATTTAGTTAATCTAATTAAGTGGGAACTAAAATACCAAATAACTGAAAACTATAACAACTAACTTAATTAACCAAACTAACTAAACTAATTCAAACAATTCAAGGCAAACTAAATTAAATTAAATGAAATTCAAATTCAATATAATATAAATATGTAAACAAACCACCAATAAACAATATAATATAATTGGATTGCATTCAAACACTAGAACATAACATCACTTCATAACATAGTTATAATTATATCTTATAGAATCTCAGAATCATTAAATCCTAATTCATAATAGGTTGATAGCTTTCAGCCAACCACCGATTTTCATATATTCAATGGAAAAAAACCATATTCTTATCATTGTAAATCTACCTATTGGATAAAATGCAATAAAATAGAAATACGATAGCATTAACACTCAATGAAAATCAGGTCTAATCTAAACCAAATATTAATCAGAATATGCTAATAATTAACTTAGAACACAATCACCTAGAATATCTACTCGGGAATATAGTCCTATAGATTAATCCTAATTACTACTTCTATATTTGTTGTCAATAATAATAATAGACATAAAAATATAATCAAAAGAACACAATATATATTTGCAATTATACATGCAATATCGATCTTCATTAGTTGTGATATGCAAAAATAACTTACTAAAAACGTGATTAAAGTGTATGAATTGATTTAAAGCATTAAGTTCATGATTCCTTAATTATAATTATATACTAATCCAAAGTATATACATGTTTAAGGTTTGTTTAGATTAACAAACTACCCACTCTTGCTATAAATAAATAGCATAATAATATAATTGAAAGTCCAAATAAATAAATAAATACCTCTTAATGAAATAAATCAAATCTACAATATAGCTTTAAAAATAGACCTAATAAAACTAATTAAAGACTTATTGAATATGTGAAAAAGGTAGGTTATAGCTTCATTTCAAAGCCCTAGGCCAATTTTTAGTTTCCCTAAGTATACATATCACTAGATAAACTCAAATCCTTCATATTAATCTAAAAAATCCGTAACTGACCTCAGCGATTTGTCACAGATTCCTAAGTTGTACATAAATCATTGGGTTAATAACTGAATGGCTCTTTGTGCTCCACCGATTTAGTTGGCAATTTCTAGTATATTGTCCAATTCATTGATGATTCGCTGACTTTTCTCTGTTGCCAATTTTGGTGGCGATTTCTTGTGTATTTGCACATTGTTGGCTAATCACTCGACTTCTTCTACAGTTGATTATTATTCTCTTTTTCCGCTTTTTCTTCCATTTCTTTATTTTCTTAATTAAATCATGAAATCACAAAAATAAGAGAGTACTTAGTGTAATATCATCATTTATATCTAAAATCAACCTAAATTACACTATAAAACATGTCTAATTCTTGATTTTTCATCACCAGCAGCGACGATGATGCCCTCCTCTTGTGCCGGTGACCGCGAGATTGCCCTCTTCCGCCGCCGCCACGGACGATGATGTCATCCCCTGCTGGCAATCTTACTGCCCTCCACTGTAGCCATTTCCCTCTCCACTATTGTCCTAGTTAACCACCATCACCCTCCTTCTTTTTTCAGATCTAGCCAATTTTAAAATAGGGGAAAAACACTTGGGTGTTTGAGAGATGATGGGCCACTTGTATGGCTCTTTAGCCATGTTCAACCACTCACGGCCGAATACGGTAATTATGTTCGGTCACCCATGGCGAACATGTGTTGATGTTCGACTTGTGTGTCCGAACATGTCATAGATGTTTTGTCACTCAAGCTAAACATGGCCATTACGTTCGGACTTGAGTGGCCGAACAAGACGCTAGAGGTGGTGATGGAACGGGGCAAGCAGCGGTTGCAACAACAAGTGTAGAGGTGTTGAAGGTAATAGTTAGAGAGGGTAGCTCTCATATTTAAGGACTAGAAAATGTGGAGGCGGTGGAGAGGACGATGGTGTGGAGGATGACGGCATGGAGGCAATGAGGATGACGATGTGGAGGCGGCAAGGAGGATGATGGTGCGGTGGTGGCGAGAGGGATAGTGGAGGGAGGTGGTATGTGTTTAAGATTAGGAAGTGGTGTATGGGAGTGAGGGATAATTAAGTAAAAAATGGTAAAAATGTATGTGTGTGTGATTTAAGTGGTGTGTATAAGGGCAAAAAGTGTACGTGAATAGCAAGCCCCTTTTTTTTTACATAAGTAAATTTATAAACAACTATTTTTGCAGTTCCCAATTTTACCCCTCTCATAATTATCTCTTTCCTTAACCCTTCTCATCAATATTTCTCTCCCCATTAACATCCAAATTTAAGTATATTGATCTTAAAAAAAAAAAGAAAAGTTGATCCATTTCTCGAGGGTTTTGTATACTCTACAAACTACTCAATTTGTTATTATGTCCCCTTTATTTTTCACTAGTTTCTCAATTTCATACTTTTTTTTCGAGGTTCTCAATTTCATATTTGATTTTACAGTTCAAGAGGCAAAGATTTGTCTTCTCAAGAAAACAATTGTTAATGGGTTTCCAATAGATGGCCAATCAATCTTTTCCTCTCCAATATCCATCACCTTCATCATTGTCTCACAAGAACCCTATTGATTATTGTTGGAGCTGCCACCCAAACTAGGTGAATAACAACCAACGGCTCTGCATCATCATGAACTCATCAAATGATGAGCCGATAAATCTCACACCCACCTTTTTTATTGAATGAAGAAGATGAGGGGATCATCATGAGAGTGGCAAAATTGGGAAATACAAAAATAGTTATTTATAAATTTATCAAGCCCAATACGTGCACTAATAAGGATGCGCCACTTTTAGAAATGGATGGACTGTAAAAGTCATTTATTGTATGTAAGTCGCACCCTTGTAGTAACGGGTTGCCTTGCAATGAGATAACTTATAAGGGCATTTGAGTGAAGGGCCATAAAGTTCTCTCTTTCCAATCTCTCTAATCTTTTCTATCTTTAATTCTCCTCTTTTCTAACTTCAATTTTCCTCTAATTTCATAATGTATGCATAAAAAACACAGTGCTCAAAGTTGAAAAATCACAAAAAATGAGGGGAGATACCATACTCACTTTTACTTTTTTTCTTAGACTCCATACACTCGTGAGAAAAACAAATTATAAAAAATACCCAATATTCAAACTTCGTTAAACACATACAACATACAATCTCTCTAAAGACAATCTCTCCATGCAAAATTAAAACGTGCTTTGAAGACATCCAGTTCCTTAAATATGTTTTCCATATTTTATGGTGACTCATTGAATTTGAAGTACTAAAAGTTAGAATAATAAGAAAGACAAATAAATAAAGAAAAAAATCGAGAAGCTGGATAGTGGATAGTTCCCAAGTTCTTTTTTCCTTTTTTTGTTAAAATGAATTTCCAAGTTCAAGTTTCCATAAGTGGGAGAATGTGAAGTAACCACGCTAAGGGACTCCTTGATGTGGGTGTGATCTCATCATATATGCAATAGGGGTAGGCAAATCGCGGTTTGGTGGTGAAAATCCTCAAACCGCCACCAAATCGAAGGTTTACGGTTTGATCATTTTATAAACAACCACCAAACCGATCACGATTTGTTCAGTTTGTTCGGTTTGGTTTTGGGGTTTTCCTGCTACACATTTCTACAAACAAAAGCTAACACATTTGATACAAGTCTATACATGTCCATCAACAAAATATACAACAAAACACATGTCGATACATTACCATCTATCAAAATCACAATGAAACACACGAACTTAATCAAAATTATGAGTATAAGTTCATTTCAAAAGTTTAAATAGCATGAAAATACTTAACTCCATTTCATTTAATTCCAAGTTTGGAGAAGGTTTTGCGATTTGGTGAACCGCAATTTTCTATAATTGAAAATCACTGCCAAATTGTGGAATCGAGGTTTTAAAACTTATAAACCACTCCCAAACTGCGATTTAAAAAACCAAATCAGACCATGCAGTCCGGATGGTTTGGGCGATTTTGTAGAGACCACTGCTCACCCTTAATTTGTAATTTTATTTTCGAGAAGGATGTAGTCCATACAGGGAAATGATTGAGTAATCAGAATGGGGATGAATCAGAACTGGTTTGCTTTTGCAAGATTGTGTTAGAATTGTCAAATATCGCCCAACTTGGAGGATGGTCCACATCATCAACAAGTCAACAAGCTTGCCCATGAAGTGACAAGACTTTCGCAACTTCATGAGTACGATACATTTTAGGAAACAACTCCTTTAAATGTATTCTGAGTGTTACAACAAGATGTACTTATGAGCTTAAATCAATGAAATTTCCCTTTGTTGAAAAAAGCGAGGGAGTGTACCACTACAACAAAGTAGGTCTATTGGGATGTTTATTTAGCGACACTAATAAAAAGTGTCCCTAATTTTTTTATTTTAGAAATGCATGATATAGAAATGTCACTAAATCTAAAATTTGGAAAATTTGGGGATGCATAATATACATGAGTCTCCAAATTAAGGACATTTGATATATGAGCGTCGCCCAATTCGAAATTTTGAGACACATAATATACAAGTGTTCCTGAATTAAAGACACAAAATTACAAATGTTCTTTAATTAGGGACGTTTGATATACAAAGGGTCGCTAAACATAAAAATTTAAGGACACAGTTTACAGCATTGTCAAAGTTAAAGTTTAGGACGCAAAATATAAGTTTTGTCAATTTTATAATTTAAGGACACATAGGGTATAACCATCCTCAACTTAAAGACACTCGATACTCTAGAATCGTCAAATTTAATATTTGGTGACACATAATGCAAAAGTGTCACCAAATCTAAAATTTAGGAACTCATAATTTATAAACTTCACCTAAGTTAAAGTGACGACACAAATTAAAAATGTAGTCAATTTTTAAATTTTGAGACACATAAGTTATAAGCGTCCTCAAATTAGAAACATTTGATATACTAGCGTGGTTGGTGAAGCTTTTTGAGACAACAAATATTTTAATTTCAAATAATAAAACTACAATTTTTATATTTCCTAAAATTTGTTTCGTAATATTATTTTAGATTTTTATGCAATTATAGTATAAATTTTTTAATCAATATTACTACACTTTACTATATATATATGTCCCTAGTCAACCGAATGAAGGACGCTCTACCATATCCAGTGTTCCCATTAATCTTAAACCTTTTTATTTGTGAGCCCAATTAACTTTAAACTTCTACCCCTCAACCCACCCCAACCCACACACACAACTCCCTCTAGAATCAATTTCTCTCTTTAAAATTGTATCCGCTATTCTGTCGGATCCCTCACCTCTTCAACCACTAGAATGTCACTTTCCGATCATCGTCGCACCGCCTCGTGCGGCACCCTGAGAAGCTGCATCATTTCCTCCACCTCCTCTGTCGCCATTCACAACATCTCTATCTCTATCTTTCTCTCTCTCTCCGTCACCATACATCCTCTCCACTACCGCCCTCTCTCTTTCTCTCTCTCTCTCTCTTTCTCGCTCTCTTGCATCATTGTTGTTTTAAAGCTTCATTTTCGCAATTTTCTTCACGAATTCCAATTGTCGATGGTGTCTCCTTCGTCATGGCTCTTTCTAGTTCAATCTCTAATCAACTTTTTGAATTGGGTATTTCATGATGTGAATAGTTTAGTTGTTTGAATTGTTGAACTTTGAGGTTAATTAAGTTTGTATTGTACTCAACCTTTAGTCCCACATGGGAAAAAAAAAACTTTTTTTCATTTCTTATAGTAGATCACCCACTTGAAGTAAGAGGTTAAGTAAATGTGGGGTTAGAGAAAAGGACCATGGTTATTCCCTATGGCCTATACATATTAATTACTTGTTATTTTAATATGTCTTTGATAGGACTTTGGGTCTTTGGGGCTAATGATTGAATGACTTAGCTAATTCACAACACAATTTTTATATTTTTTACATTAACTTTGGTTAATTTCGTAGTGGGTATTGGTGGTTAAATTAACTTGCACATTTTGGGCTGTGGAAAGGTGTTTAGAGGGATGATTGGTGGTTATAAACCACTCTACTAACAAAGCCTTGTTTTAAACACTTACAACTATTCAAATAGGTGTTCTTTGATCAATAAAAGAAAGAGTCTAAAACTTAATAGGCACTGAGTTTTTAAAATATTTTGTTTTTACTATTTTGTATTAAGAGAGATATTTCGCTATTGCAAAAGAAGGATTTTTGGTTAGTGTGTAAGCAAAGGTCAAACCAGTTGTATCCTAGGTACGAACCTCTTGTAGTATTCATACACCAAATTGGAGGAAATTTTGTCTTATGACATTTCTATCAATTGCAAGCCTCCGGTATACTTTATTTAATTTTTTATAATTGTATTGAAGTATGATATATCCATGTTAAGCATGGTATGGTGTAGTTCGTATTCAAGCATAAGGTTTTGTGTTAATCATGATATATATATTCTGGTTTTAATAGAATTATTGGTTCTATAATATGCATTATATTATGTGTGTTTCAACAATCTAAGACAAGATTTCTTATTTCTTATTATTATTATTATCACTGAGTTACATACACTTGTTGACTGCATATAATTGGTCACTATTTTTAAAATTGGTCACTGATTTTGTTGTTAACCACTGATTTTAAAACTGGTCACTGATTTATATGAAATTGTTGTTTGAATGCTAGTTTTGAAATGACATCTCTTTTAACTAAGAAAACCACCACCACTACCTCTGCCAATCGTAAGTATGAAAGACCAAAAAAGTTCAAGGGTCTTGATTTTAAAAGGTGGTAGCAGAAAATGATCTTCTGGCTGACCACGATGAACCTTGCCAATATAGTTAGGGAATAAGTTTCGAAATCTGATGAGGACCCTCTATCCAAGGAAACTCTCCTTACTATTAATGCATGGAGGAACTCTAACTTCCTTTATAGGAATACATTTTGAACAGACACGATGAGCATTTCCAAATTAGAGCAATTATTAAAAAGTTCCACCATCGTGGAATGCTTTCAAGGTCTATTTAAAGCACAAGTGAAGGGACATGTTCATTAAGGACCTCATTCTGTGACTTCGTGTTGAGGAAGACCACAGGGAGGGAGACAAAAAGGAAATAGTTGATGCTAATGCTAACATGGTGGTAGAATAATCAAACAAGTCCAAATTTAAGATATTCTAAAAGAAGATTTCAAGAAAGATGTGAAAAGAACTACCAAGCAGTTAGCACTAAAGGGGAAGGATTAAAAGAAGATTACGGGAAGTTGATGGGTTTGTGGAAAACAAAGCCATAGGGCTCAAGAATGCTGCCATAAGAAATACCAGAATTCTGACAATTTTGTCTTTAAGGAGCAAGCAAACGTTGCTTACATGAAAATTGATGATATTGAAATTGATGTCATTGCTATTGTTTATGAAACCAATATGGTTTCTGATGCCAAAGGTTGATGGATCGATACAAGTGTGCGAAGGCACATATGCAGTGACAAAAACTTGTTTTCTGAGTTTTATCCGGCTGATAGTGAAAAGAAAATTTACATAAAAAACTCGTCCTCCTCTACGGTTGAAGGCAAAGGAACATTGGAAATGAAGTTCACGTCTAAAAAAGTAGTCACTTTAATTAATGTTTTCTATGTTCTTGATATTAGGAAGAATCTTGTATTTGGCCCTTTACTAAACAAGAAAAGGTTCAAACTTATTTTCGAGTTTGACAAATTTGTATTAACTAAAGGTGGCATGTTCATAGGGAAGGGGTACCTTACTAAAGGTCTTTTCAGGCTAAGCATTTTAATCATTAATGGTACTGGAAATAGAATGATTGTTTCTGCGTATATGATTGTCTCTGCATATATGATTGAATCATTTGATATTTGGCATGCTAGACTAAGGCATATAAATAACAAATTAATTAATAAAATGATTCATTTGAATCTGTTACTAAAGTCTAAAATTGATTTAAAACATAAATATGAAGTTTGCGCTAAATTGAAGTTTGCTAGGAAAACATTTAAGCCAGTTCAAGAAAGATCAAATGAATTTTAATTCATAGTGATCTTTGTGACTTCAAATGAAATCCTACAAGTGGAAGAAAGAACTACTACATCACCTTTATTGATGATTGTAGTAAGTATTGTCATGTCTTTTTGATCAAAAATAAAACGAGGCCTTTGATGTATTTAAAATATATAAAGCAAAGGTTGAGAATCAACTTGACAAAAAGATAAAAGTGTTAAGAACCGATCGAGGTGGAGAATATGATTCCATTGAATTTGGAGAATTTTCTAATATAAATGGAATTATACATCAGACCACCGCGCCTATACACCTCAACGAAATGGTGCAGCGAAGAGGAAAAATAGAACTCTCAAGAATATGATTAATTCTATGTTGAATGATTCTGGACTTCCCCAAAATTTATGGGGTGAAGCACTATTGACTGCAAATCATATCTTGAATAGAGTTCTTTTTAAGAAATCTGATAGTTCTCTTTATGAGATTTGGAGAAAAAGAAAGCCCACTTACAAAACTTTAAAATGTTGGGTTGCTTAGCCAAGGCTCAAATTCCTTTACGAAAATGGACTAAGTTAAAACCTAAAAGCGTAGATTGTGTGTTTATCAATTTTGCTAAGAATAGTGTAGCATATAGATTCTTAGTAATTAAATAACATATTTAGGTATTAGTGAAAATACTCTTATAGAATCTACCTATTTAAAATTTTTAGAACACGTTTTTCCTTTAAGGTAAATCAAAGTAGTTCATCACGAAAAATGATGGTTGAAGAGAGTCTACAAGAACCGACCACTTCAAGGGTTCAAGAATAAGATTTGGAACCTAGAAGGGGAAAAGGAATTTAGGTTCCAAAGAATTTTGGACCTGATTTCATAAGTCAGCTAACTAAAAATGAACCACAGACTTATAAGGAGACTATGTCTTCACCGGAAGCACCTCTTTGTATGGAAGTAATCAATAGTGAAGTTGAACCCATTTTACAAAATAATACGTGGGAATTGGTTGATCTACCATCCGAAATGAAGCCAATTGGATATAAATGGATAGTCAGCAGAAAGCTCAAAGTCGACGCTACTATTGATAAATACAAGGCACGATTGGTTGCAAAAGGTTATAGACAAAAGGAAAGTGTAGATTACTTCGATACTTATTTTCCTATTTCGAGAATAACTTCCATTAGAATACTGAATTCTATAGTTGCTTTATACAATATGGAAATACACCAAATGGGCGTTAAAACAACATTTCTAAATTAAGAGTTAGAAGAAGAAATCTATATGGATTAACTTGAAGGGTTCATAGCCAAAGGCCAAGAGAATAAAGTTTGTAGACTTGTTAAGTCATTATATGGACTTTAAACAAGCTCCAAAATAATGACATGAAAAATTTGATCATACTATGCTAGCAAATGGTTTCAAAATAAATGAATGTTACAAATGTCTGTACATTAAAGAAACGAAGAACTTTTGTATCATAGTATTCCTATATGTTGATGACATGTTGATTATGAGCAGAAGTAAGGATGCCATATTGTCAACCAAAAAGATGTTGAATTCTAGTTTTGACATTAAAGACTTAGGGAAAGCAGTTGTCATATTGAAAATTCAAATTAAAAGAAATAAATATGGTTAAGTTCTTACACAATCTCATTACGTTAAGAAAATCTTGAAAATACTCAATCAATTTGACTGCAAGCCTGCAGTAACTCCTTTTGATGCAGATTGTCATCTTAAGAAAAATTTTGAAGAAGCAATTTCTCAATTGGAATATTCTCAAGTAATTGGGAGCTTAATGTACTTGACGAATTCTACTAGACTTGACATAGCTTATGCAGTTAGTAGGCTAAGTAGATACCCAACTAATCCTAATGACGCTCATTGGACAACATTAACAAGAGTCCCAAGGTATCTTAAATAGACCTTAAATTATGGATTGTTTTATACAAAATACCCACCATTACTTGAAGGGTATAGTGATGCAAATTAGATTTCTGATAAATACAAAAACCAAATTGACTAGGGGATATGTATTCACATTAGGTGGATCAGTGATTTCTTAGAAATCAACAAAATAAACGTGTATAGCACGTTCCACCGTGGAATCTGAATTCATCGCTCTTGATAAGGCAACTGAAGAAGCTGAATTGATAAGAAACTTCTTAGAAGATATTCCTTTCTAGCCAAAACCAATTACAACAATATGCATACATTGTGATAGTATGATAGCATAAGCAAGAGCTAAGAACAACATATATAATGGTAAATAAAGACATAAGGTGCCAACATACTACTATAAGACAATTACTCACAAATGGAGTAATTAGTATTGATTATGTTAAGTCAAAGGAAAACATTGCAGATCCTTAAACTAAAGGCTTACTAAGAGATCAAGTGACGATATCATCAAGGGAATGGGCTTAAAGCCTATAGAGTAAGTTAAGCCTAGTGGAAACCTAACCTAGCAGATTAGAGATCCCATGGTCTAGGTTCAATAATAACGCTTAGGCTTAACTTAACAAACATGACACACGATTACATGTTCCTATGATAAAGTATGTATGTTGATGAGACATTTAGTTTATGTAATATTGCATTTAATGACTAAATAAAAGTTTCCTATATGATAATAAATGTGGGGTCGCATTTATGAGAATGAATAGGCAAAGTTCTCTAAAGCTATCATGAACCTAAGATCTGTTCAGGACTAAAATGAACAACATCGAATAAAGTGCATTAGGAGTCATGTTATGAGTGATACATATTTTCTTAGTGTACTATAAAAAGTGGAAGTTTAGGATACATACATCACTGCATCATGAAGTGAACTCGATATGATCTTACTAGGGTAAGTTCAGGTCTAAACGACACTTTCCTGATTAACATGACATGATAATCTCTCTCAAATGTTTTGAAATTTTATGTTTGTGATTTGGCAAAGTAAACTCAATCAGGTTGGCGATGGTTACAATACAAATGTGGGGTATTGTTGAATTTTGAAGTTCATTAAGTTTCTATTATACCCAACCTTTAGTCCCATATGGGAAAGAAATTTTTTGTTTCTTTCATTATAATAGATCACCTACTTGAAGTAAATGGTTAAGTGAATGTGGGGTTGGAGGAAAGGACCATGGTTATTCCCTATTGGTCAATACATATTAATTACTTGTTATTTTAATATGTCTTTAATAGGGCCTTTGGGGCTAATAATCAAATGACTTAGCCAATTCACAACATAATTTTTTTACTTCTTACATTAACTTTGGTTATTTTCGTAATGGGTATTGGTGGTTAAATTAACTTGCACCTTTAGGGCTGTGGAAAGGTGTTTAGTGTGATGATTGGTGGTTATAAACCACTCCAGTAACAAAGCCTCGTTTTGAACAGTTACAACTGTTTGAAGAAATGTTCTTTGATCTATAAAAGAAAGAGTCTAAAACTTAATAAGCACTAAGTTTTTGAAATATATTGTTTTCACTATTTTTTATATTAAGAGAAATATTTCACTGTTGCAGAAGAAGGATCTTTGGTTGGCGTGTAATCAAAGGTTGAACCAGCTGTATCCAAGGGATGAACCTCTTGCGGTATTTATACATAAAATTAGGGGAAATCTCATCTTCTAACATTGCAATTAATTGCAAGCCTCTAGTATAATTTATTTGATTTTCTATAATTAGATTGAAGCATGATATATCCATGTTAAGCATGATATGGTGTAGTTCGTATTCAAGCATAAGGTTTTTATGTGAATCATGATATATATTTTGGTTTTAATATAATTAGTGGGTCTATAATATGCATGATATTTGTGTGTGTTCCAACATGAATTTGATGGTTAGGGTTTGTCAGCCGTTCCATTCATGTGTTGGGAAAGATTAGATTGATGAATGTCAAAATTGAAAATCTGAAGGAAAGTTAATCTTTGGTTAAATTAGTAATCCTGGGATGCTGACAAGCAACAACGTTCAATGCAGAACCAATGAATTAGTTTTCATGATTTTCTTTGTTAAGGTTGAATTAGGCCAACCTAGACAATAATTTAGTTGGGTTCATTAGTTTCCATGATCAGATTGGTGATTGACTTCTCAATTAAGTCTCACCAATTGCCATGTTTGAAGTTTTCATGTAAAACCAATATGTCCTAGCTTTCTTTATTTCTTAGTTTTAAGTCAGATGAGGGATGGATGTTACCTAGCCATATCAATGGTTCCATAAGTCACCCACCAAAGGTAATCACTTGAATCAATTGTATTTCATTTCAATTTTTTATTCTTATAATTCAATGTTAAAATTTGCTAGTTAATAATATGTTCTTTAATTTGCTTTTACCCATATAAGGTTTTTGTTTTAGAGATTGATTTTGTTTCAAATCTAAAATGTATAATTAGACATTTGATTGTGGTTTATGCGATTGTTCATCTTCTTTTCTAAGTACCTATTTAAATTATTGATGTCGTAATTCTAAATTGGTTGGGGTCGGCTACATGGACTAAACTCTTCCACACTATTTAATTCAATTCCTTTGATGCGTTCAAGTTTTGTTTGCCTTGTTTGAGCTTGTGTAACACTATATTTTGTGGTAGTGACAGTAAAAATGTGAACATTGGAAATGGCTTTGTTAGAGAGAATCTTGGCTGAACATCGAACTTGCGTGAATAGTGATTGTGTACATGATGTTGGTAAGCAGTGGTTTCTATGAAGGCACTGAATCTAAATCATCTCTTTATTTTGGCTGAACATCAAATCTTGTATGACGGTGCAATCACAACTTATGTAGCAGACAGAAAACTCCATCATGAAGTGCTACCAGTCCTGTAGGAATGGTAAAAAGTCCATTGATTGTATATTTATTGGAGTTTCAAATTCCAGTTGCTCCTTCTTCTCTTTATCTGATGGAAGAGTGGCCTACCATTTTTAGTGTTTTGTCATTGCCTTCTATCATCACATATTTGTTTGTCAATTTTCTATTTTCTAATCTCTAGCATTGGAGCTTTGTAATGTGGATATTGTAGTCAAAGGTCAAAAAAGTTGATTTCGATTTTTGAAACATCTTTTGAGAGAGGGGTGCAAGCCTTTTCTATTATTAGTTATTAACGTAGCACTTACTGTGAATGCTTCTTGCAGGAAGGGCTTCATAATGTATTAGGTGGCTTGAAAATCTACTTTTTGGTAAATGTTAACAACTAACTCCAATTTAATATTTTGCTTTGTTTACAACTCTTTGTTGCGTTTTCTATTAGTTCCATTTTTGTTTGCATTCTTCCCATAAATTTAGAGTTTTTTTTGTTTCACTTCAACGCAGCCAACTCTTCACTTTTATAATAATGGATGCTAGTAAAGTAGATGGTCGATGTTCAGAGCTTGAAGCAGACTATGGAGAACCTTTATAAGTAACTTTGAATTGTTGCATATTGAAAGCCTTGTTCATCTTTTTGTTTCTATATAAATACTAAACTTGATGGATGGATTATAATTCGACTTTTGCAGTTGAGTGATCTTAACAAAGTCTAGTTCTTTGTAATCTTTTTCAACTTATTCAACTAACCAATTGATAGATGATGGTAAGGCAGATTGAGCTGATGCCGCCTAATTAAAAATTTGAAGCTCAAGCCCTGAGCATGGAAAATAATAACATTGTTAACATTAAGAGGGGTACTACTAAGTTACAAACATTAGGAAATTTAAGGAGATTAGGTATAAGTTTGACAAGTAAGTACCAATTAATACCCATCAAAATAATGTAAACAAACATTCATCACAAACTGCACATAACTAATACCCATTAAAACAATGTAGACAAACTCACAACTATATATATGTATGATTCAAAGAGAAAATGCACATAATGTAAACAATGTAACATCATTTTGGTATGATATTTTGGTATAAGACACGCTCCTGTTCGAACATCTATATATACCCATCACGCATACATGCAATATACACGCCTCATTCATTCATTTCCCGTTCATTCATCTCCCCAACACGCCTGAACGATATCTCTCTCTAAGGATCTTATCTCTCTCTCTTTGCACAAACACCAACAACAACACAAATAGCTCTGGGACCTCCTCTTGTTCGAGTAGAGCCTCCCTCGCCAACTACCGTAATGCCCTATATGAAAACCCTAACATCCACGATTTCTCCCAGATCCACAAAGCCACTGAAAATATGGTATCTCTGTTTGCACAGAATGTTTCTATGGGCACAGATAGAAGCTCTGTATATATGAGTGTTGTGAGCACAGATATAGGCTTCTATATTTACACAATATATATGAAACAGTAAATAAAGAGACAACTTTGCAATAAACACATACAAATTGTTCACGTAGTTAGGACCTCCCGTCCTAAGTCTGCGGGGCCACGCCCAAGTGTAAGATCCACTAAGTAAGAAAGACGATTACAAGTTTTACAAAGGACTCCTAACTTGTTTTCACTCAATTTGGTGATCCCTCACCAAGTCCTATTACATTAATCATTCCCCCTATACCTTAGCACTTACCCAAGTATTCCCAAGTCCCCTTGGTGACCGAGATCCTCTCAGAGATTTAGGCTAAGTTACCTTAGCCTAGTGTGTGTAAACAAACTGGTGAGGATAATGCCCGTGTGCTCACTTGAATACAAGTAATACTAGATGTCTCTAAGATTGATGCTTGCATCAGTGAGCACACATATATTTATAGAGAAGGGTGCGATGTGTTCGATTTGGTGTTCGTTATATTCATCGAATATGTCCCACTGCCTTTTATCCTTTATTGTGCATTTAGGAAAGATCTTTGATTGACAATCTTAAGTTTCCTTTTTCTCTTGTTTTGATTGCGATATAATAACGGCATGGGCTTACATTCCTTGTTTGTGTAGATACTCGCCATTAAATGAGGATTCATAAGATACTTTTCGCGATCTTGCATATATTCTTTGTGCTTATGTGGCAATGTCCTGGACAAGGCTACACATGAAATAACTAAACTGATTGTTAGTAGTATAATATATTTCCCCATCACGTGACACTTAGGTGTGACACATAATAACAACATATAAGGACTTTGTATTTTAACAGTCTCCCCATTGTTATATGTGTGTCACAACCTAGTGTATAGAGTAGATACGCAAAACGTATGCCAACATAATGTTATGTAAACACTGTCATGCCAAGCATTAGTGTAATGATCAAACATAAATATTGAATTTCAAAAATTAAAATATTAGTGAAGTTCAACTAGGAAAGATTTAGTAATTAACCAAAAGCTTTAGGCTAATGTTACTCCCCCTATATCCCTATATATCTAATCCTAGTTCTCCCCCTTTGTGGACACGAAAAAATAAGGGGTGCTCTGGGGAGATAATTGACAATTAAGAAAACACAATCGATGCAAATAGATGATCAAAAACAACTTATATGTTGACAAGTAAAAAAAACTCGAAAACAAAAAAAGAGTTAGCTAGTGCTTCCTCTATCTCACCATGAATATGAAAATCAATCTCCAAGAGCTGTTTTTCATATTGTGATTACCCACTTATATAGAAAACCAAAGATTGTATAAACATGGAGGTTCTCTAATTTGTTTTTAAGCATAACTGTGATATATCTTTCTTTCTTTAATTTGCAGCTATGATTTATCTTTCTTTCGATCTTATATTCAATCAAGATCTTGATATATGGAAAAATATTCCAATCATATATCCTTTGACATCCCATGCTTTCCATTCTCGCTCTCCTTGTTTGAATCATGAATGCATGATAAATGTATCCCATTAGTTGTCCAAGGTGTTGGATATGGAATAGGTCCAGCTAGCATTCTTTCGATCTCGCGAGAACTTCTGTCGATCTGTCAAGGATAGTTGTCTGTAACCACAAACTGATTGTCCTATGGGCACAGCCTATGAAAGAGCTTAAGAACAGTTAGATGTACACATTTTACTTTATTTCCTTTTCTTACCATATCCGAGTTGTAACAAATATTGACACTCACATAATTTTACCTTAACATTCTCCCCCTTTGTCATTTATTTGTTACAAGTGGTGTATATAGAACAAATAAGCAATATATTGTAAGATAAATTTAAAGGGCATGCAATGACAAGTAAAAGTAAGGATGCATTTAAACATAATAGAAATTCTATAAAACATTTGTGAGTGTAATCAACATGAGCAGGAAATAAAATAATACCAAAAAATGTGTCAAAAATGGCATAACGTTAAGTGTATGCTCCCCCTAAAATTAAGACTAAGATACTCTAAGATACTTTCCCCCTTTGTGACAAAAATTGACAAACAAGCTTCGGAGAGGTACCATCTATCAACTGAGCAAGAAAAAATAGACTCCCCCTTCATTCTTGCATTATCTCCTCTTTATGGTAAAAATTGAATTTACAAATGAGGAAACAACAACTAACCAAAAACTCGACACGAGGAAAATCAATTAATTTATCAATCGGTGCAAACTGATGAACAAGAACAACATATACTTAGGACAACCATCATATCAAAGCTACAAACTTTACATTAGTAGTAAGAGCAGCGGAAATATTAATGATATAAAATAGTTGTAACATGAGATAGTTTCGAAGCACTAAGGGATGTATATAGAACCTTATACTTACATTAACTCCCCTAAGTTCATTATTACCTTAAAGGAAATCAATTGGGGGCACAAAGAGTGGCTCTCGAATTGACAAATGTAGACAAAAGTCTGTAAGCACAAATGTAGAAGGAAGTCTGCATATGCAAGCAGACTATCTATGGACACAGTGGCTGTAGCATTCTAAGGAGGTTTATCTTCATTTTTATTCAACCGTTTCAACTTGTTCACAAAACAAAACAAGAAAAAAATTGCAAAGATAAAGAAAGTAACTAAGTTTAACATTATACATTTTCATAGTGCATATGGTGCCGCCTTAAGATGTGAAACATGAATTTAATGGAGGATTTATGCCATTGCATTGATGTTGTGCATTAGGAACCCACTCTTGCTGATGATATGATCTTGTATCAGCTTTACTTGGAACATCACTCCTCTTAGGGATTGACCTCTATCGTCTAGCTAGATCCGGTGCATTTTGAAGTACCTATGCCCTTTTACTCCGTAGTAATAACATATTAGTCGAAATCGAAATGGAGGATTTTCATCCCTTTCTCTGATGTCGTTCCCTTTTGGTAAAAGGAGCTGCTTCCTTTTGTTGTGTAGAGGTAGATGCTTCATTTTTGAATCCGAGCCCTTTGTGGTTACATGAGCCTTTTCCCATATTGAGTATGTCATCTAATTTGGCTTTTCCTCTATTAAGTTATTTTAATGTATCTTTTGAATTTTTGAGTCTTTTGTACACTTTGCAACTCTTTTTTAGCGGCTTCAAGTTGTTGCTAGAGATTTGTAACTTTTTTGGACAAAAGAATGTTTTTGTTAACCGCCTCGGACCATCTTTTAAAAATCTCTGCATATGCTTGTTGTAGATATACAATATCAAAGGAGTTAGTAGAATCTAAATCTGAATCAAATTCATAGGAGATTACCTGAAGTGTTAGATCAAAAGTTGTGGACACAAATTCAGGAGTTGTAGGCATAAATGCAGACTTTCTGTCTGTGGGCATAATTGCAGACTGTCTGTTTGTGAGCACAGGCTAGCTAGTTGTGGCCACAGTAGCAGGATCACATGGTTTATTCGGGATGACTAAGGTGAAAGCTACATAATTTTTGGCTTTTTCTCCATCACATTCATCATCAGTGTCAAATTTCGAGTCATTGCTGGCAGTGGTGGATGATTTCCCTTTCTTTCTCAAAAAATTTAGACATTCGGTACGGAAGTGTCCAAATCTATAACATTCTCTACATTGTGATTTGTCACTTTTTCCTTCAATTGGCTTGCCATCTCTTACTCTCATATTTGAAGTGTCAAATATGTTACCTTCTCAGCTGCCATGAACTTTCTTGTACAATTTGTTGTAACGTTTTGTGAGCATAACAACATCGATATCTACAGCTTTTTATCTTTAAAATATTGACCAGCAGTTTTGAAAGCTATTTCCCTCTACTTTTTATTTTGATTGAGATGCATTTCATATGTTGCGAGGGATCCTATCAGCTCATCAAAGTGCATATTCTTCAGTCCCTTAGTTTCTTGAATTGCTGCAACTTTCACATCAAACTTGTAAGGGAGGGATCGAATGACTTTCTCAACCATCTTTCTGCTTTCGTAAGTCTTACCAAGTTTTTTAGCCTAATTTATGATGTTTTTCAGTTTTGCCGCGTATTCAGCAATGGTCTCATTTTCGCCATTTGTAATGCTTCAAATTGTGAGGATAGCAACACCTTCTTTGAGTCTCGCACTTCATTCGTCCATCTCGTGCAACTTTGCATGATGAAATCAACTTGAAATGTTCTTGATTCACTCTACTGAATATAGCATTCAACTCTTTAGCATTTGCAAGCAACAATCTTTCCTTGGCCTTTATGCATAGGTCTATGCTTTTTTGTTTCCCATTAAGCGAAGGAGAAGAGTATCCTTTTTCAATGGCCCTCCATGCCTTCACATCAATAAATAAAATGAACCCTTCCATGCAAGATTTCCAATATGTATAATTGGTACTGGTGAGTAGTGGTGGCTTTGTTGTAGAGACTCCTTCAGGTTTATCAGATTGGAGAGGATGAGACATTGCTTGTGTTTAGGATCTGCCTTCTTTGATGCAACAAAGAGTATAGGCATTAGTCTTTGATACCAAATGAAAATATACTCTTTGTTTGCACCGAATGTTTTTGTGGGCACAAACAGAAGCTCTGTATATATGAGTGGTGTGAACACAGATACAGGCTACTGTCTTTACACAATATATATAATAATAAATAAAGAGATAGCTTTGTAGTAAACTAAATAACACACACAAATTGTTCATGTAGTTCGAACCTCCTGTTCTACATCTACAGGGCCATGCCCAGGTGTAAGATCCACCAAGTAAGAAAGATGATTACAAGTTTTACATAAGACTCCTAACTTGTTTTCACTCAAGTTGGTTATTCCTCACCAAGTCATATTACGCTAATCACTCCCTCTTTACCTTAGCACTTACACAAATATTCCCAAGTCCCCTTGGTGTTCGAGATCCTCTCAGAGTTTTAGACTAAGTTGCTTTAGCCTACGGTGTGTAAACAAACTGGTGAGAATAGTACTCTCATGCTCACTTTAATACAATTAATACTAGATGTCTCTAAAATTAATGCTTGCATCAATGAGCACACATATATTTATAGAGAAGGCTGGGATGTGTTTGATTTGGCATTCCTTCTATTCATCGAATATGCCCCAATGCCTTTGTTTCCTTTATTGTGCATTTAGGAAAGATCTTTGATTGACAATCTTAAGTTTCCTTTTTCTCTTATTTTGATTGCAATACAATAACGCCATGGGCTTGCATTCCTTGTTTGCGTAGATACTCACCATTAAATGAGGATTCACAAGATACTCTTCGCAATCTTGCATATATTCATTGTGCTTATGTGGCGATGTCCTGGACAAGGTTGCAGATGAAATAACTAAAATGGATTGTTAGAAGCATAATATATTTCCTCGTCACGTGATACTTAAGGTGTGACACGCAATAACAACATATACGGACTTTGTATTTTAACAGCCACCAACAATTTCTACAGGTTCTTATCTTCTGTGACTTCTCAGTCGTTGCGGTGCACGATTCAAGGCAAGGACATGGTAATGATCTAGCAGAAGTTTCGTCGTTTGATCGAAGAATGTTAGTTCTCATCTTAGTTTGAATCTAAGATTCTCATTAATGCGATTGTTAAATGCATGTCGTGTTTGTAGCTTGGAGTGCTTAGGGTTTTGATATGTTTCTTTTGTTGAATATTTGTACATTCATGTTTGTAGCTTGGAGTGCTTCTTTTCATTCATTGCTTGAGCTCAAATTTGACATGGTTAGCTATCTTTCTCTAATCATCATCAATTTAGATATTTTGTTTACTTTTTTGTCGAATTGCTCTTCGTTTTGTTTAATTTTCGTATGATTGTTGCGTTTCCATTTGGATTTGACTATGTTTTGAGTTTCATACGTTGATTCGTCTTAGATTTTCGTTGATGCATTGAATCATTGAATCATTAAATGCATTAAATCTGAGATTTTCTTTGAGATCTTTCATAAGTCTGTAAATCTGATTAATCAATTTTTACTAGGCATACTTGCCAAAACCACAAACTAATATATCAATTCACAAGTTCAATTAGAATCGAAGAAAGTTGACAGAGATTTTCAAGAGGTTAGCTTGATTAATAGACTATAAAAATCTTAATTAGTCAAATAGAGTGGAAGAATTTCATCCATATAGTCCCTTACTAATCTAGAATTGAAACTTTCTTGTTATTATTGTAGAAGCCTAAGATTGCATTGTTGCAGGACTATTTGCAACATAAACTGAAAGAACGCCAAGGACAATGCATAGAGTAAAAGTGAAGAAAAAATAATAATTTTGAATGAAACCTCAAATTGCATCATTACTATCCATAATTAACCAAGTAGATGGTTCATTAGTTAGGTACGAGGTCCAGAGTTCAAACCTCATGGTGAGCAGATTGTGGTACATGAGATTTCAGGGTACGTCTGTCGAAGCCATATTGGAGCATAAACACTAAATTCATAGAATTAGATATAAGACACACATATTGTAGCAAAAGCAAAGAAGTACTAATAGCATTCAAGATGTTACAAAATAAGACAACATTTTAAGAGGGAAGGAACATCAACAACACACTTAGTGAACTAATTATGCATTACAATCACAAAATTGGAAAAATATATGCTACTATTTTCAAATTATATCTCACTTTTGCCTCTGACCTTATGTTCTCTAAGAACATCTATTTCTAATTGGAGGCACTACAATCACAAATTGGAAAAATATATGCTACTATTTTCAGATTATATCTCACTTTTGCCCATGAACTTCCTTATATATGTAGTGGTCTACAGCATTTAGTGTATCAAGAGTTCAAATGCGTACTACATATATACAGTCCAACATTTTAGGTTCTGTGAACTATTGATTGTGAAATGATAAGAATGAAAAGGGTTATGGCTTTTTCAAGTCTGATTGCTTAAGTCCCATTCTCTTTACCACTGATATATATATAAATTATATGTATATATATTTAAATGTATTTTCAACTTCTCTATGGGAGTTATAGAACTAATTGATCAAATTGATTTATGGCTTGTGTGTAAGATGTTAGAGATTACTAAAAAACATATTGCAGATCATGTTTGAACAAACATAGATGAAGATCTACAAAGCTTTGACACTGATGAGACTCAACCACCTAGTGATGATCAATGCAATGACAATCAAATGCAACATGATGTCAAAAATGAAGTTTATGATGATATAGACGTAAGAGGTTAATCAGATTAGTGTAAGAACCCGATAAACCTTTAAAAGTTTCCATTGTTTCTTAAATCTTGGTATTTTAAATTTCTTTTTGCATTTCTAATTGTGTTTATGCACAGTTAAGTAGTAATAAGAAGCCTTTCTTTATGCCCACCTAGTATCAAGACATTTGAACCAATCTTCAATTTTTTTTCTTTTCAAACAGAAAAACCTACCATCAGTTTTACTCTAAAAGTATGTTTTAACCACTTCTTCAAATGACCAACACTACTTTTGTTGCATTAGCAGGTACTATGTACCTCACTTTCTCATCAATCCACTTAATCCTTGTTGTTTATACTTTCTTAGTGGGGGAGGGGGATAACTCATGTTGTCTTAAAATCTATAAATCTAGTGGTACTCTTATTAAGTCAACAGAAGCCATTGTGGATTGGAGGAATTAAGCTCTACTCCATTTCTCTTCTTATGTTCCTTTTTATGTTTAATTAAAAATTTTTATAGATAATCAAGATATTGTGCAAAAAAAGTGAGGACGCACAAGCGCAAAGGATGTCTTTACTATGCCTGAATACCAAAGAATTGTGATTGAACTTAATGAGTTTGGCCAACCAATTAAAAGAGGAGGAAGGATTTTAGGTGGATGTTTGGAAACGATTGCAATGAAAAAGGAACATTGTTCCCTTAAATGGACAAATTGGAGGTTGATGCCTAAGGAGGATAAGCACGTTTTTTAAAACTTTACCAGGATAAATTGGTATTTCTAGGGAAGTTAAGTTATTAGTCATTACGCTTTAGGGTCAGTTCCATTTCTTCTTCTTCTTCTTCTATCCAAATTGCTTTCTTAGTCCACTTAATCCTTGTTGCTTATGCTTTCTTAATTATGATTAGTAATGTGGAGATGCGTTTTGTTAGTGTTATGCTAAAATTGAAATTCTCGATCTGGATTTTAGTTATTTTAGATGTTGCTTCTGAATTCATAAACTTATGGGCATTAATTTTGTAAAACATGTGGGTTGCGTGGGCCTCTTTGTTCAAGTTTGCGTTTTATATTTCATTATTTTGAATTGGTATAATTAAATTTCTCTTTTCTAAATCTGATTTCATGCTCATGTATTGTTGAGTTTCTTAGTAGCAGTTAAGGTTTTAAAAAGTTTAATATTTAATAAATTATTGTCTTGATTTGTCATTGCTAGAAAGATTTTTTATTTTTTATTTGAAGCTTGGATAGATTGTTAGGTTTATGGAAATGATAAATATGATTTGGTTACAAAAAGGAACTACCTTATCAGAATTAAATTAGGAATTTGTGAGTTGCAAATGTTGTACCCTTGTAAAATACCTTATTGGCTAATGAGATTGAAAAGAAATTTTAGCTATAGCAATTCCATTATTCTCCTGTTCTGCCCTAACCAAATTAGTGGCTATTATTTTCAGCTTTTGGGAGACTAAAAAGGAATTACTTATTTTAAATCCTGGACTTGATGAGGTCTTCGTATTTTTGTGTTTTATTTTTTTGCTGCATTAAGTCTTTGTATTTAACATTATGGAACTACCACTGTAATGTTTCATACTAACTTTGATGTTTCATCTCTATATTGCAAAATATATACTTTGAAGAGGAGTAATATGCTCAAGATTGAGAATATGAATGAAGAGTATGAAGAAAAATGAAAGAAATAAAAACACATTACATGGAAAAGTTGAACAATGTCATGAAGGATATGGATGAGTTTCACACCAATATGTTCATCTTTCAAAAACTAATTTCACATGTTAGATGTTTATTTCAACCATTCTTTCACTTTACAATGATGTTTGTGAATTTCTTAAATTTCCTCTTAACTCTATTTTGTGAACTATTTGGGGGGCTTGGGGTGCCTTTTCTCCACCAACTGAAAACAATGGGTTGTTGTTGATGACCAGGTTTGTGAATACCTTTTTTTTATTCCTTGCTTTCCCTCTTTTTACTTTTGTTTTTCATAGAAATGAATGGTTAAGGTGATGATGTGAATGATTGTAGAGATTTGGTGCTTTAGAGATAAACATACTTACCTCTATTTTGGCATCAATGTCCATCCTTACAGTACAAGCCTGATGAGTTAGTTAGGTATATGTTGATAGATTGGTGGGCCATGCAGACACAAAGATTGAATGGGGCCATTAATTTGCTTGATTAATGTGTTAATGGTGGATTAGGGTGCATTGGAGAACTTTTTATGGTGATGATGACATATTCTTTCATTTTATTCTTTCTTATTTTTAAATATATACAAGTTTTGGTTTTAGGGGGATTGAATTTGATATAAATATTGTGGCGTGTTAAGTTTATAACATAAATGAAAAGCACACTGTATGTCTTAGTTTGCTGGGGAATTTTTTTTAATCTTTCCATATTTAATTCTTTGTTTTTTTTGCTATTTAGTTTAATGTATGAATGATTGAATGATAGTAGCATTTAATTAGGTTGGTATTTAGTGTTTTTCTTTTTTTTTAAAATTTTTTCATATGTAATTCTTAAATGTATGAATGGTTGAATGTATGGCCAGAGGACAACGACGAGGTTGAAGTGTTGGTGAACGAGAAGATAGAGAAGGTAGTGATGAGATTGATGGACAAGAGTAGTGAAGAATGTGAAGAGATGAGGAGAAGAGTTGAAGAGATTGGAGAGATGGGAAGAAAGGCAATAGAGGAGGGAAGGTCATCTCGCTTGAATCTCTCATAGACTGGTTTTATGTTTTCAACTTTCTTCAAGTATATTTCACTTTGTTCTTGGCTGGAGTTATTTGCGGTTAAGCCACAACTCCTATTATCTTCTTCTATGTTTCAGGCTCTATTTGTACCGTATCATGTAGTTATCTTTGTAGATCAAAATCATTACTTCATGTATATTTCACTTTGTTCTTGGCTATAAATAAATAAAATTTTCTTTTCTATTGATAAATAATATTAATGATTAAATGCAAGTACATACATAGTTTATATATAAAATCTTCTTTTCAATAATATTAATATTAATATTATATATATAGAAAGAGAGGACGCTAAATATGAATGCGTTGTTAATTTAGGGACCCTAGGTGTACATGTGTTGTCAACTTTGGGAGGGGTAAGTGTACATGTGTAGTCAATTTAATTATGCATATGACTCAAGCGTCCTCAATTTGGGAACGCTTATTTTATAGGCGTCCCAACATTAAGGACACAAAAAACAAGCATCCCAATTTCGGAGACACAGAAACAACAAGCATCCTAAAATTAAGGACGCACAAACAACAAGCGTCCCAACATTAAGGACACAAAAAATAAGCATTCCTAATTTAGAGACGCATAAACAACAAGTGTCCTAAAATTAAGGATGCACAAACAACAAATGTCCTAACATTACGGAAACAAAATAAATAAACATCCCCAATTTAAAGACATATAAACAACAAGTGTCCTAAAATTAGTGACGCATAAACTACAAACATCCCAACAATTAGAACACAAAAAAACAAGCATCCCCAATTTAATGACACATAAAAAACAAGCATCCTAACATTTTTAGACGCATATAACAATAGCGTCCCTAAGTAAATATTACGAACACAAAGTTATGCATCACAAAAATGAGGGGAGGGGGAACGCCACTATTAACAACGCAAGTGGCGACACTTTGAGTTGCATAGGTAACTTTTTTACGAAAATTAATTAGCGTCGTTAAATGAGTAAATTAATGTCACTAAACACATAATGTTTTCTAACGAGTGTGAATGAGTGAGTCTTAAAGTTTGAAGTGAAGGCTTCATCAAAATGCCTTAGATAAGATGGCGTCTCAAATCTCAACTTATAACTATTTATATATTTACTTGAATACGAGATGTTGGACTATTCTTAACATTACTATCAACCTTTTAGACTTTTAGTGATGAGCTAGAACCATTGATTTCTTATTATTAAAAACATAAATTTGACATGTGTAATCATAATAAACAACTCTCAAACACATCCCAGCTCCAAGTCAGGACAAGGTAATTTGAAAACCATATTTATTTAAACCAAGATTAACATTATGTATATAGTAGCTTCATCAACAACAACAACTACAACATAGCCTCAGTCCCAACTTAATTGGGGTTGGCTACATGAATCAAACTTTTCCATTGTGCTCGATTAAGTACAATTGATGGTGAGCTTTCCAGATCATTCAAATCCCTCCTAATTAATATATCCCATGTTATGTTTAGTCTACCCCTACCTCATCGAATTTCTACAATTTCTTTTAAGTCAAGTATTCTAGTGGGGCATTTGTAGGCCGTCTTTGCAGGTGACCAAACCACCGCAACCGATGTTATCTAATCTTTGTATCAATTGGTGCTACTCCTACTTGTCTTTGAATTTCTATATTTCTTATTCTATCTTTACGAGTTTTACCGCACATCTACCTAAGCATCCTCATTTCTGCTACGTTCATTTTATATAATTGTTGGTGCTTTAGAGCCCAACGTTCACTTCCATAGAGCATAGCTGGCATAATTGCACTCCTATAAAATTTTTCTTTTAATTTAGTAGGAACATTTCGATCACAAATCACTCATGTTGCACTCCGCCATTTCTTCCATCAAGCTTGAATTCTATGTGTGACATCATTCTAAATATAACCATCATTTTGTATAAATGATCCTAGGTATCTAAAGTGATTCACCTTAGGAACTTCTAATTCCCCTAATTTTATCACTCCATCTCGATGTCTAGTGTTTCTAAACTCACAGTGCATGTATTCGGTCTTCATCCTACTCAACTTAAAGCCTTCACATTCTAATGTATTCCTCTAGAGTTCTAATTTCCTATTCACTCAATCTCTTGTTTCATCCACTAAGATAATATCATCTGAAAATAGCATACACCATGGTATATCCTCTTGAATATGCCTAGTTAGTTCATCCATAACTAAAGTAAATAGATATGGGCTTAAAGTCGATCCTTAATGTAGTCCTATCGTAATGGAAAATTCTTTTGTAGCAAGCACTCATTTTCTTTCTAGAACCTACCAAAGAACATCTCTAGGAACCCTATCATATGCTTTTTTTAAATCTACGAATACTATATGAAGAACTTTTTTTCTTTTATCTTTATTTTTCTAACAATCGTCTTACAAGAAAAATCACCTCTATAGTTGACCTCACAGGCATAAAGCCAAATTGGTTCACTGATATTTTTGTTTCTCTCCTTAACCTATTGTTAATTATCCTTTCTCAAAAGTTCATAGAGTGACTCATAAGTTTAATTCCCCGGTAGTTTGAACAACTTTGAATTCACCTTTGTTTTTGAAGATTGGCACAAGCATGCTTCTTCTCCAATCCGTTGACATCCATTTAGATTTTAGAATTTTATTGAAAAGTTTTGTTAACCAAGTCAATCCAATTTCTCTTAAGTATTTCCAAACCTCTATGGGTATTTCATCTGGGTCACATGCTTTCCCTATTTTCATTCTTTTCAATGTCTCTTTAACTTCTCGAATTATAATATTGCGTGTATAGTTTACATTTCTTTCTTGGTGTGGGTTTTTAGCTACTATAGTATCAACTTGGGCATCATTAAATAAACTATCGAAGTAATTTCTCCATCTCTCCTTAATATCATCCTCGCGCGTTAAAACATTTTGATTTTCGTCCATAATACATCTTACATGAATTAGGTCATGTTTCTTTTTATCTCTTAATTTGGCTAGCCTATATATATATATTTCGCCATCTCTATTACATAACATTGTATATAGATCTTCCATGAAATTTATTTTAGCTTGACTAACTAATTTTTTAGCTTGTTTTCTAGCTTCTCTATATTGATTGTACGCATCTTCATCTTAACACTTAGGTATTTTTCCTATACATCTCTATTTTAGTATTAATTGCTCATTGGACATCTTCATTCCACAACCGTGTTTCCTTATTTGGTGGTCCCAAGCTTTTAGATATACCTAATACATTTGATCATACTCTCCTTATGCAACTAATCATTTCTAGTCACATTGTATTAGCATCTAAGTCAAGATTCCAAACATTTTCCTTTAGTAGTTTTCTCTAAACTCTACTTTTTTACTATTTTTTAGGTTCCACCACTTTATTATAGGGTCGTTGACTCTTTTATTCATATTAAGTCGTCATTTTAGCTTAATATCAAATACTACTAACTTATGTTGGGTAGCAAGTGCTTCACCAAGTATTACTTTGTAGTCTCTACATATTTTTCTATCTACTTTTCTTGTTAAAAGAAAATCTATTTGACTCTTGTTATGACTACTACTAAAATTAATTATGTGTGACTCCCTTTTCCTAAAACTAGCATTTGCTAAAACAATATAGTCTGCTGAAAAAAATTCTAAGATTGATTCTCCTTCTTCATTTCTATTAACGTAACCAAAACCACCATGAACTCTCTCAAACCCATCATTCCTTGCCCCGACATGCCCATTTAAATCTCCTCCAATAAAAACCTTTTCATCTAATGGTATACTTTGTATAAATCCATCCATATCGTCCCAAAATTTGCGTTTGTTGCTCTCGCTTAATCCTACTTGTGGTGCATAGGTGCTAAGTATGTTAATCTTTTCGTCTCCAATAATTCATTTAACCAGAATCAATCTATCCCCCATTCTCTCAACCTTTACAACCTTATCCTTATAATCATTATCCACCGGAATTCCTACTCCATTGCATTTTCTATATATACCAGTGTAGAAAAATTTAAACCCTGTGCTTCCTATTTCTTTACTCTTTTCACCTACCCATTTTGTCTCTTGGAGGCAAGCAATACCGACTCTCCTTCTAATCATAGTATCTACTAGTTCTATTGACTTCCCTGTAAGTGTTCCTATGTTTCATGTTCCTAAACGAATTTTTTCTCCCCTTTGTGTTTGTTTTCCTTTTCTAATTCTATTTTGTCTAAAAGATCTAGTATCTGTATCTATGATTTTGTTTTTGTTTTGAACTAGCTTCTTTACCTACATCTGTTCTCTGTGTGGGTTCCCTTGCTTATTTTTCTACACATCCGGGCGACGATGTGTAGGGGCTAGCTTCTTTACCCACACACATCCTATGTGTGGGAACCCTTGCTCATTTTTCTTCACACCCAAGTGGCGATGTGAAACACACCCTTGCTCATTTATCACTACACTTGGACTTCGATGCAGTGCGTCGCTAGGTGGGAACACCCTAACATTTATATGTGTTTGATCCATTTCATGAAAAGTGGCAAAATCATCCCAACGACATAACGCATAAACAACCATCTTTATTAAAATTGGAAAGCACACACACATACACACACATACATATATGTATAAGCACACCAACGTGCTTGACACATCAAAAAAAATTAGCATATTTCCTAATTAATTGATATACCTAAAACAAATTCTACACAATAATAGTATATGTCCTAATTAATCTAATTAGCATTTTATCTAAATAACCAAATATAGTATCTTTCCTAATACCCCTCCTAAAGTTGGTGCATGGAGATTCAATCGTAATGCCTAACTTGTTGAAAAAAGAACAAAACTTTAACTCTAATCAGATGACTCCGGAGTAAATCCAGCCATATTAACTCTTGGTCCCGAGTCATGTTTAGTCGAACTCTGGTTGCAACCTTCTTTTCTTAACATCTTGATCAAACACTCATATTGTGCTTGCATCAAATCAGGAATGACTTATTAATCTGGTAGGGTAAATAATATTGTATCAGAGCCCCATGGCTTGAATGGGACATGGGAGAAAAAAAATACCCTTGGATCATGTGACTTTCGGTCCATGGAGGACCATGGTGGAGTGTTGAAGATGTGTAGACCGATAGTTAGTCCCACATCGATTAAATGAAACTTCAAAATTAAGTATATAAGTGATTAACTCCTCCAAACTAGCACCACGGCCTTTTGAATTAAAACCCTATGCACAACTAAAGTTGGAAGGTGGTTGAGTTGGGGACATTATCGGTGCTAGTGGATGAGATCCTAGGGCTCACGCACACATGTGCATCGTGGCTGTAAGAATTTAACACACTTTGATTGGAAAACCTAAAACACACATTTGTCCTTTCTTCTAATATATTATCCTATAAACATGCATATCTGATATATATGCTAATGTCAAAGCTTCTTTAGTGAGATGATAAAGACATAACTTGTCAAAAAGGCATGGTTTCGAGAAGTTGTGGTTCGACTCTAACTAAAGTAAAAAAAAAATGATGTATGCTACATATGCAATATGTCCTTTCTTTAAGGCCATGATTAATATATATTGGATATCAATGCAACTTCCAATATCTAAAAAAGGTCTTATGGCCATGATGAATAGATGAATGTTGTAGCTCTGGTTGAGGTTAAGACTATAGATTTTACTTGTAAATTTAGGATAATACCTTTAATTATGTCCTCTTATAGTAGATATGACCAAGGTAGATGCTATGGATTCTAAATAGCTAACTAACTTCCTTGCAAAGTGATGTGTCAATGACTACACTAGGATCTGGAACCACGAATGATCAAATCTCGAGGCAAACATCAGTGTCCTCCATGATCGCAAACTGCAAAATAGACCTGAAGTTGGGTCCTCCAGAGAGTGCACTCCGATGTCAAAGTCAGAGCAAGAAATCAAGGAGATGGAGGAGTTAGGGTTGAGGGCACTGACGTTTGCCTCGAGATTCATGTGGTTCGTGGTTCCAGATTGTAGTGCGGTCATTGGCATATCAGGAAGGTCATGTTTTTTGGCCCAAATTCGATCTCATGACATAAAAGCTATTTAATTTATTAAATAACTATTAAATTTAGATATACAAAGTTACATTTAAGCTAAAATGTTCATCATCCAGTCTTGATGAGACTGAATGTTAATAGTGAAACCTAAGAAAGCTTAGAGCATCTCCAATGCAATCATGGATTGGAGCAAAAATGGATGCCATATAAAATGGATAGACGTCATTCTACAACAAACAAGCCACTCCAATTCAAAAGAGGGTTGTGAAAGTTGAGGAGATATGGCTGAAAAATAAAATAAAGGATGTCTACCTAATGTATAGATGAAGACATTAGAATAGGTAGACATTTTATCTTTTTAAGTTGCAAAAAAAGTCTCAATCTACATTGTGTGTTAAGATTTATTGACCAAATGTAATGAATTGTATATTGAGTATGTATACATCAACCCGATTTATACACATAGGATGATACAAAATTAGGAAATTTTCCTAATACTAATAGATATAATATACCTAATATAAAAGATTTTCCTTAACAACATTGCATAATATTGTGCATTGTAGATTATTTTTGAGTTTAAATGTCTACTTAGTGGAAATGGGTGTCACATAAGATAGACATTCTCCCACATTGATGAAATGCACTAATCCATTGAAGATGTTGGATTTCTGTGTCTCGTCTATTTTCTAGTCAACTAGCAAACCCTTAAAGTGCTCTTAAGGTTTAACAAGCCAACTGCATTAAGTTTCGTGAAGACATTTACTATAGATAACAACCTCACTACATGCGGATTGTTTAACCTATCTGTGGATGTAATAGAGATTGTATTGATTAGGACAAACACGGCAAATTGTATACAGCGGGTTGCTCTTATTTTTAATCTTACAATACATAAATGTTAAGTCAATAATAATATATTTAAGGTGTTTATTTTATGTGTTTTTAGATCTCAATGCTTATTATTATTGATTAATTCTCTTTTATTTATATTTTCAGTGGTTCAAAGGCAATTTGATGAAAAGAAAATAAATCGGGGTCTTTTGAAATATTCATGGTGTTTAACATTGAAATGTGAGCTTGCACATATTTTGAGATAGGTTGGTGGGACCCACATTGATCCGTGTTGATGATATGGTGGTTTAGAAGAAGTTTGGTGGCATATTAGTTGAGAAAAGCATTCAAAAAATGATGAAGTATAAGTTGTTCATGTAGTGTATTCAGCTACCCTATGATCTACCTCGAGACACATGACACGTGTCGAGCGTGCACAATAATATCCCATATTTTCCTAATATTTGTAGTAGTGGTTGTCAGGGCCTTTCTCATTAATTCCTGACTTAGCTTAATTTTCCTTAATTAGGCACCTAATCCATTTAATTAACTTAACCTCAAAATATTTTTTTCATTCAATCCTCAATAATGCTTCAAAACTAAATTTATATCCTCAATGAAAACTCAATTCATGATTTGTTTAAAAGGAGCAAGTATCGATATTTTGTAAAAATTTAATAGCGCTCCCCTAAAAGTGGCACGACAAAAAACTCACCTAATAGACAATGAGAATATGGAGAAGCCTAGAAGGACTCACAATCGCCCACACAGTTCACAATATATATTAATTTAAAACAATTAAACTAACTTAAAGTCTACGATACCTTATTTACAATTTTACAAATCCAAAATAAACTGAAACTAAATCAAAAACTTTTTAACTCAATTCATACTAATTTAAGAGACTAACATAACCTATTTGAAAGTATTTTACGACATATGCTCACCCTGGAACCAAAAACAATTATTCATAATATGATTACAACAAGAATTAAACTTTAAAAATTTAAAACATTCACAAAGGTCTTCGAGTGCCCTTTTTTTCTTTTCTTCACATAGAACCTGACATCATGAAAACAACTCAAAAATTTCAGGTAAGTAAACTCCTACATTGCTCTGTACTCCTACAAATGTTAGCCTGAATACATGGAGACATGTAATTGCATTTTTAAATAACAACGAATTTATATAACAATGTGGATCTTTCATTTCCTGTTCAAAGATCATAACAAGCAGGCCCACTCATGATGAACCTACAACAGTCGTATGAGTTCAATGTATGTTACCCCATAGTCGACATTACCAAACCTTTATATGATCGTAAAGTATGTCTAGTCTAGAGTGGAGCACCTTACACTCTTACGATCAAAGCAGGGGCAACTCTATCTAGATGTCATGTATACATAACCAAGAATGATGTGAAATGCAATGCAAACTAAATACAAATGCAGGTACAAAGACAAAGTTGCATAAATAGTAAAGACCACTGTAGGGTTCACTTATAAACAACCAACTTTGATCTTAATTTTTGGGGTCCCGGAGCGTCGAATCACCTTAAAAATGATTCCAATAGCTTCCATACATACCCAATTATATTATGGGTCACGCTTCAAGTGAAACCAAATCATGAAACCCTATGAAAGTTGCGGCCAAAGTACTCTTGAGAATAGTTTCCATAAATATTAATTTATATAACTATTTCAAATGACTTTCAACTAGCCAACTTGGGGTAACTTTTTAACCTCAAAAACCTTAATTATTGTCATGATGACCTAAAATGAACTAGTAATACTCATGTCCTACTTTTTATAGACTCTAAGAACACTCAAATTGGATCACTAATGAAGAAGTCAAGAATTTTCCAATATGACCGGTCAACCAAGCAAACTTTATTTATTTTGAATTGAACAAATTTTCCAAATCAATATTTTCGCAATTAAATCCTCAAAACTTAACACTTAATGCCACGAAACTACTCGATGCCAATATTAAAATGTTTTCACATCCCGTGGAGTCAAATTGAATCAAAACCAATAGTCAATTCATCTAGAAATCCAATGTAAATCAATATCAACTATAAAAACATCTCCAAAATAATTATCAACTGAATTGCATTAGTTCAATTCATAAAAACCCTAACCCACATGGTGGAATTTATTCCAAATTAGCAAAAATCAATTAAATATATCAATTTACAACAATCTATACAAATTTTCATTAAAATCCCGCAAAAGAAATCGAGAAATGGCGAGAATTCAAATTGAATTGAAGAAAAATGCCCTGAATTGATAATTTATCAAATTGCAGGCAAAATACCTCGTCTCTACTGTGGAAACTTGGCTCGAACTAACTGTCTTGCGATGCTCTATAGTTTTGCAAAAAGAAACTGAGTGAAAATCGGACGTTGAGAGATAACAGAGTGAAAATCAAATTGAGAGGGTTTAAAGAACGAAGTTTGTTCTCTCTGTTGAAATCAAAACGTGTTTTTTTATTTTCATTTTGATTATATATGTATATATAACTCAGATGCTTGTCAGCAGCTTAATTTCTTTTTATTTATTAATTCCTGAAATATCTATTTTGACTTGCTTTAACTTTCGGTGCTCATTGTCAATCTGGTTTTTCACCAAATTGAGCCGATCTCTCAATAAAATAGTCCAACTCTATAAAACATCCATATAACTTGTATTGGTCATACCAAAACTCTAAAAATCTTAACTTTGTCCACGACATACTGAAACTTTATGGACCAATTCTTTTGTTATACTAAACCAAACTTACACCAATTTGGACATAATCTCAACCTCGACCATGCCAACCGAAATAAAGCTCAAGGTAAGGTCTTGCACCAACTTCGTTCTCATTTTCCAATACCACTGATTCCAATTTGCATGCAAACCAAGGCAAAATCTTTATATGAAGATTAACACTTGATTAATTAGTTTTTGAGCAACTAATAATTTATTTTCACTCGTGCCATTCAGACAAACACGTGCAACATCGAGTATGAAAAACTGAGGATACACCTCAATATAGCTCGACTTCGCGACAAAATACCATATAATACACATAATAGGCATTCATCATCGAAAAAATAACATTTTACCTTATGATTTTCGGTCTTTAATGCGTGGGGTCTCACCTCGGATACCTAATATCCAATTAAAATCTAAATATACTTAATTAGTCATCTAATCAAGTTTATGAAATTTTCGGATTTCACAATTCTTCCCAACTAATTAAAAATCTCGTCCTTGAGATTTAAATTTACAAGTCACTGAACCAAAAGAGATTTAAGAATATGATCCTTCACATACAACTCTTTTAGTCTGAACTTGTAAAAACCATTTCTATGGTGAAACCATTAAGTGGACCCAATCACCTTCGTCGTATACAACAACTCGGTGGTAGAGATCATAAACACTTCAAATTTTCATTTCTAAATTCTCGGTTTAACAAAAATTTATAACAATTTTTCTCTTGCCAATCCTGGGATTTTTTGAATTACTGACGAGTTAAAAAATCAACTTTATTGAATATCCAATAATCTTATTTTACTTCATATTTCATGCCTTGAATCTCATTTGAACATTAATACACCGCAAAATCTAGCCTATCTTGCATTACAATAAAACCATTTTCATTCTAAGTCGATAAAAAAATCACAAACAGTTGATAATTCTTTCCCAATCTATCAAACTCTGGTATACCCATTCCAGTTTATTTTCACATCACTGGCCATTTTTTTCAGAATTATAAGTTAATCGATTCTTAGACTATCATCAGTTTGAATATTTAATAGTGATACAATTAATATTTGAGCACGATATTAGATACAAAGTAGAGTTGCGTGTCTATACGATCCATCACCATTCCAGCATTTCTCAACAGAAACCTGGAATTACAAAATTCATTCCATGACTTTAGATCTCTAGTTAAATCTATCATTCTATGAAAAGATATCTCGATTTTTCAATGTGATCAGAAATAAAAACCAGACACATCATGCAACTTTCACGCATTCTCTAAATGTCTACTCAAAATATTATTTAGGCTGTGGACTAGAAAGCAATTACTAATTCTAACTCGTCAGCTAATTCACTTAACTTTCCATTTGAAAAGTTAGAAAGTTAACAACTTTTCTAACTTTGTCAAATCATTTTCTACTCGTGAGTTCACTAAGAACCTCATTTCATTCACTTATTCACTAATCATTTTCAAATTGGCTTGATAACTTCTCGGATTTTCACTATTTCTCCAATTTCAGAGATTTCACATCATCTCAATCATTATTGTTTATCAAACTTCTCTCATTACTTGAATAGAGACATTTATCCTTAAGTTGAGTAGACATATGTTTCAAAACAAAGATATCAACATATTCCAGGATTTTCCTCTCATGGTATAACTTTTAACTTGTATCTCATACAAGTTGGAAAAAATATGATATCTCTTTTTTCTTCTACTCAATACATTTTTGAATTTTCTAAATTACAATAGAAGAATACTCAATTCTTCCTACATATCAAATCATATATACAGTACTCTATTCAATATTTTCAACCAATACGAATAATACTTACTAATTGAGTTGTAAGCTGTACGTTTTTTTTATTTTCATTTATATCTTCACCCTCATTCAGGTATCTTACATCAATTCCAAGTTACCATAAGTAGTGCTTTAAACTTTCACCACTGACTAATCACATGGCGTAACATTACGTTTGAACCAATATATAACGAATTTACTAATACCAGTTGCATAATACTTTGGTTCATTACTCTCAGCATTTGGAGTTTGATTTCTTAGTAAGACCCTTGTAAAGATATGTAAGTTTCATCAAACTTATAGTTTGATATCATAAGTCTTATCGGGACTTGTTCACCTGAAATTTCCATTTTTACACATATGTGAGAATTTCTTGACCATTTAGTTGCTTATACTTCAGCTTCCAATTGACTCCAACCTAACATTATAGACTCTTTTATTTCGAACCGCACCAATTCATTTGATTATTCAAGGACAAGTGGATGCATCACACCAGTCTTCTACGCAGTAAATGAATCGTGATTTTGAAATGAAGTTACTCAGACTTTTGGTCATACATAACTACTCCAGTGTCTGGCCTTGACTGAAGGAGTCCGTTTGTGTAACTTCCAGCAGTCACAAGTCATCGCAACGTCTTATTTTATTTTATCCAGAAAGTCTATTTCGTTTGATTATTGTCAATCTTCGCTGCTCTCACATATATCTCATTCTTTGTCCATTTTCAAACTTACCACGACTTTGCTCAACACATAGGGCACTTACAGCTTCATATTCTTGACTTGCAAAGGAAATTATTATCTCTTCTATTTTTGAAAACTTAGCTATGGATAATACAACTTCTTATGTTCATTCAATCAATTAAAGGCTTCCTAGGCTAACTTTTAACAAAAATAGAGCAATTTTGTGACTCAAACAATTAAATTATTTGTTATTGTCTTAATTTGTTTCCATTTGTCTCATAGTTTTTGACTTTTTTTCTTAAAAAGGAAATTCGATACTCTTCAAAAGACTATGTAAGAAAATAAATATCTTACTAGTCATCAATTTCATGTTTTTTTACGAATTCACCTTTCCGTTATTCTTCATTTAAAGAGATAGAACAATTTTAACTTCCAATACCTTGATTAACTAATCGAACTCTTAAAGGATGTTTTTTCAATTCTCTAAGTCGTATAAACGGAAATTCTCTCGATATAGGAGTTCAAGTCAACTTCCTATACATAACAATTACTGATACTTAATTAGTACATCTATCTCTTCATTTTTTATATCTTAAGTTAAAAACTTTGTTGATCTTTGTTTGATAACAACACCTAATCTGGTGTTAAAAAAGATTACTTCTAACTCGTGTATTTTTATTTATTTTATCAGTTCTTTATTCGACTCATAGGACCACTATACTCAACGTTACTTATGGATAAGTAACTTAAGTGATAAACAATTTGAATTTTCAATATTTCTTTTTAAAAGTCGTTGATTGTTTTAAACCTTGATTATATTCCATATTTCACTTTGTGTTTGTTTTGCAAAGGTAACAATATTTTGTTTTAAAGTATTTTACTTTGTAGAAATCGACTTAGACAACGTAACTAGACTCGCCGCAATCCCGTTGTGATTTTCAAGTCAAGATTCAATTTGTCTAATCAATTTCACAAAAAATAACGTGGGAGAATTAATGTTTGCAGGTTTCGTAACCCGAATGTTGGAACAATTAATTACATTATTTAATTGTTTATAATTTGAATGGAAATGATATGAAAAGGTGTTTAATTATGTAAAGGGGCATGAGATACTAAAAGGTGTATCTATTCACTAAAAGGCATGTCTTTCCTAATAGACACATCTATTCACTAAGATGCGTGTCTTTTCTAATAGACACATCAAAGTCTATATATATTCACGAGATGGATTGTTTTCAATAAGAATTGTAATAAAGTAAGAAAGTTAGGAAAATGAGTCAAAAAATAATTTTCCTTCTCTTTTCATGGTTTTGGGTCAGAGAGAGTGTTGAATCATTCTATTGGTTCGCAGACTAATGATTTGAAGTGCTAAAATCATTAGTATGATCGTTGTATCTTGGGAGACTATCGTCATTAGACCGCAAGCACTATAGCGGGACGCAATTAGTCTTCAGGACATTGAGTATAACTCAAGCCCCGATCAACTATATTATGTTTTTTTATTTTATCACGCATCAAAGTTTTCTAAAACCCCACCAACAATAAGTGAATGTGGGGTTGGAGGCAAAGACCATGGGTATTCCCCATTGATTAATATATATTAAATACTTGATATTTAATATGTCTTTGATTAGGCCTTGGGCCTTGGGGCCTTTAAGGCTAATGTTAAAATAACTTAGCCAATTCACAACACAAGATTTTTACTTTTTACATTAAATTTAATTATTTTCGAAATGTGGTAATTAGTCGTAAACAGTCACCATTAAAATTAGTTATTTTCGAAATTGTTATTAGTGGTGAACAGTCACCATTTTTCATTTTTAAAAGGGTGTGTAATTAGTGGTGAAGAGTCACCACTAATGACCTCGTTTTTGAACTGTTGTTATTGTTCAAAAGATGTGTCTTTTGATCTATAAATAGGGGTTGTAACCTCATTAGAATATATAGAGAAAAATTTCAAAATTAAGAAGTTTTTTCTGGTTTTGAGAGAGAGATTTTTGTTGTTGCAGAAGAAAGGATCTTTTGGTTGGTGTGTAATCAAAGATCAATCCAGTTGTATCCTGGAGATGAACCTCTTGAAGCATTCATACACCGAATTGGAGGAAATTTCGTCTAAGGACATTGCAATTTAGTGCAAGCCTCTGGTATGATTTAATTTAGTTCTTTGTAATTGAATTCATGCATGATATAACAACAGTTCAATTATATGCATGTTTTTTGTATATTGTTCCAACAATCTTAGACGAAATTCATATTTTTGTTTTATTAATGTTATCACTGATTTACATACAATAGTTGATTGCATATAATTTGTCACTGATTTTAGAAAAACTAGTCACTGATTTATACGAAATTGTTGTTTGCATACTAGTTTGAAATGAGATCTCTTGTAACTGAGAAAAGCACTTCTGCAACATTTGCCAATCCCAAAGATGAAAGACCAGAGAAGTTCAAAGGTCTTGACTTTAAAAGGTGGCAGCAGAAAATGTTGTTCTGGGTGACCACTATGAATCTTGCCAACATAGTGAAGGAAGAAGTTCCGAAATCTGATGAGGACCCTTTGTCCAGGAAAACTCTCCTTACTATTGAAGCATGGAGGAATTATGACTTTCTTTGCAGAAATTACATCTTGAATAGACTTGATGATACACTGTATGATGTCTATTCTGAATGTAAAACCGCAAAGGATGTTTGGGATCTTCTCAAAAAGAAATATCGAACTGAAGATGCAGGGGCTAAAAAGTTCGTGGTAGGCAAGTTTTTGAAATACAATATGGTGGATTCGAAGTCCGTGGTAAAGCAAGTGGCAGAACTACAAGTTCGATACATGAATTGCACGCTGAAGGGTGCATCGTAAATGAACATTTTCAGACTGGAGCCATTATTGAAAAGCTTCCACCGTCGTGGAATGACTTCAAGGTCTACCTAAAGCACAAGCGAAGGGACATGTCCATTAAGGATCTCATTATGCGACTTCGTGTTGAGGAAGATCATAGGAAGGGAGACAAAAAGGAAATGGCTAATGTTAATGCTAACATGGTGGTAGGACAATCAAGCAAGTCCAAATTTCAGAAATTCCAGAATAAGAATTTCAAGAAAAATCTTAAGAGAACCGCCAAGCCGTTAGCACCAAAGGGGAAGGATTACAAGAAAATTAAGGGAAGTTGTTGGGTTTGTGGAAAGCAGGGTCACGGGGCTCAAGATTGTCGCCACAAGAAAGATCAAAATTTTGATAATTCTGGTGTGAACAACCAAGCAAATGTTACTGCCATGGAAATTGATAATACTGACTTTGATCTCACTGTAGTTGTTTCAGAAACTAATATGGTTTATGATGCCAAAGGATGGTGGATCGATACTGGTGCAACAAGGCACATATGCAGTGACAAAACCTTATTTTTTGAGTTTCATCCGGCTGATAGTGAAGAAAAACTTTACATGGGAAACTCATCCTCCTCCATTGTTGAAGGCAAAGGAACAGTGAAGATGAAGTTCACGTCTGGAAAAGTAATCACTTTACTTGATGTTCTTTATGTTCCTGATATTAGGAAAAATCTTGTATCTGGCCCTTTACAAAATAAGAAAGGGTTTAAGCTTGTTTTCGAGTCTGACAAATTTGTATTGACCAAGGGTGGCATGTTCATAGGGAAGGGGTACCTTACTGAAGGTCTCTTCAAACTAAGCATTGTAATTGTTAATGGCACTGGTAATAGAATGATTGTTTCTGCGTATATGACTGTCTCTGCTTATATGATTGAATCATTTGATATATGACATGCTAGACTAGGGCATGTAAATAACAGATTAATTCATAAAATGGTACATTTGAATATGTTACCAAAGTTTAAAATTGATTTAAAACATAAATGTGAAGTTTGTGCTGAATCAAAGTTTGCTAGGCAAACATTTAAGTCTGTTCAAGAAAGATCAAGTGAATTATTAGATTTAATTCATAGTGATCTTTGTGACTTCAAATCAAATCCTACGAGAGGAGGAAAGAACTACTACATCACCTTTATTGATGATTGTAGTAAATCTTGTCACGTCTTTTTGATCAAGAATAAAAGCGAGGCCTTCGATGTATTTAAAATATATAAAATGAGATGTTGAAAATCAACTTGACCAAAAGATAAAAGTATTAAGAACTGATCGAGGTGGAGAATATGATTCCATTGAATTTGCGAGAATTTTGTAATATAAATGAAATTATTCATCAGACCACCGCGCCATATACATCTTAACAAAATGGTGTCATGAGAGAGGAAAAATAGAACTCTCAAGAATATGATTAATTCTATGTTGAATGATTCTGGACTTCCCAAAACTTGTGGGGTGAAGCACTACTTGATCGCAAATCATATCTTGAATAGAGTTCCTTTTAAAAAAATCGATAATTCTCCATATGAGATTTGGATAAAAAGAAAGCCCACTTACAAAACTTTAAAAGTGTGGGGTTGCTTAGCAAAGGTTCAAATTCCTTTACCAAAAAGGACTAAATTAGAACCTAAAACCGTAGATTGTGTGTTCATCGGTTTTGCTAAGAATAGTGCAGCATATAGATTCTTAGTAGTTAAATCACATATTTCAGATATCAGTGATAATACTATTATAGAATCTGCAGATGCTACATTTTTTGAGCATATATTTCCTTTCAAGGAAAAACAAAATGGTTCATCACGAAAAAGGACGGCCGAAGAGAGTCTAGAAGAACCAACCACTTCAAGGGTTCAAGAACAAGAATTGGAACCTAGAAGGGGAAAAAGAATTAAGGTTCCAAAGAATTTTGGACCTGATTTTATAAGTTTGTTAACTGAAAATGAACCACATACTTATAGGGAGGCTATGTCTTCGTCGGAAGCTCCTTTATGGATGGAAGCCATCAATAGTGAAGTTGAATCCATTTTACAAAATAATACATGGGAATTGGTTGATCTACCATCCGGAATCAAACCAATTGGATATAAATGGATATTCAAAAGAAAGCTTAAAGCTGACGGTACTATTGATAAATACAAGGCACGATTGGTTGCAAAAGGTTATAGACAAAAGGAAGGTGTAGATTACTTCGACACCTATTCTCCTGTTTCGAGAATAACTTCCATTAGAATGTTGATTTCCATAGCTGCTTTCTACAATATGGAAATACACCAAATGGATGTTAAAACTGCGTTTCTAAATGGAGAGTTAGAAGAAGAAATATATATGGACCAACGTGAAGGGTTCATAGTCAAAGGCCAAGAGAATAAAGTTTGTAGACTTGTTAAGTCATTATATGGACTTAAACAAGCTCCAAAACAATGGCATGAAAAATTTGATCATACTATGCTAGCAAATGGTTTCAAAATAAATGAATGTGACAAATGTGTGTACATTACAGAAATAAAAAAATTTTGCGTCATAGTATGCTTATATGTTGATGACATGTTGATTATGAGCACAAGTAAGGATGCTATAATGTCAACCAAAAAGATGTTGAATTCCAGTTTTGACATGAAGACTTAGGTCTAGCTGATGTAATACTAGGAATTCAAATCAAAAGGAATAACGAAGGTTATGTCCTCACACAATCTCATTATGTTGAGAAAATCTTAAAAAGATTCAATCAATTCGATTGTAAACCTGCTCCAACTCCTTTTGATGCTAATTGTCATCTTAAGAAAAATAATGGAGAAGCAATTTCTCAATTGGAATATTCTCAAGTAATTGGAAGCTTGAAAACTGCAACAGAAAAAATCTCTCTCTCAAAACCAGAAAAAACTTCTTAATTTCAAAATTTTTCTCTATTTCTTCTAATGAGGTTACAACCCCTATTTATAGATCAAAAGACACCTCTTTTGAACAATAACAACTGTTCAAAAACGAGGTCATTAGTGGTGACTCTTCACCACTAATTACACACCTTTTTAAAAATGAAAAATTGTGACTGTTCACCACTAATAACAATTTCGAAAATAACTAACTTTAATGGTGACTGTTCACCACTAATAACAATTTCGAAAATAACCAACTTTAATGTAAAAAAATAAAATTTTTGTGTTGTGAATTGGCTAAGTTATTTTAACATTAGCCCCAAAGGCCCCAAGGCCCAAGGCCAAATCAAAGACATATTAAATATCAAGTATTTAATATATATTAATCAATGGGGAATACCCATGGTCTTTGCCTCCAACCCCACATTCACTTAACTAAGACTTTCAAGTGAAAAATCTCTTATAAGGAAAGAAACAAAAAGTTTCATTCCCATGTGGGACTAATAGTGGATACAATACAAATTCAATATATTTCAACAATACCCCACATTTGTATTGTATCCATCTGCAATCATGACCGAGTTTACTTTGCCAAATCACAAACACAAAATTTAAACAAATATTAAATAATAACCATTATTTTAAAAACAATTGAGAGAGATTATCATGTCATGTTAATCAGGAAAGTGTCGTATAGACTTGAACTTACCCTAGTAAGATCATATCGAGTTCACTTCGTGATGATGATGTATGTATCTTGAACTGTTCACTTTTTGTAGTAAACTAAGACAATATGTCTCACTTATGACATGATTCCTGATGCGCTTTATTCTTTGTTGTTCATTTTGGTCCTGAACATATCCTGGGTTCATGATAGCTTTAGAGAATTTAGCCTATTCATTCTCATAAATGCGACCCCACATTTACTATCATATAGGTGACTTATTTTTAATCATTAAATGCATTATTGCATACCCTAAACTTTTTATCAACACACTTACTTCATCATAGGAAAAGGTAATTGTGTGTCATGTTTGTTAAGTCAAGTCTAACCAGTTTGCCTATTGAACCTGGACCATGGGATCTCCAATCAGCTAGGTTAGGTTTCCACTAGACTTGACTTACTCTAAAGGCTTTAAGCCCATTCCCCTCGATAATATTTTCACTTGATCTCTTGGTAAGCCTTTAGTCAAAGGATCTGCAATGTTTTCCTTAGACTTAACATAATCAATACTAATTACTCCACTTGTGAGTAATTGTCTTATAGTATTGTGTCGGCGCCTTATATGTCTCGACTTACCATTATATATGTTTTTTTTAGCTCTAGCTTGTGTTGCCATACTATCGCAATGTATGCATATTGTTGTGACTTGTTTTGGCCAGCAAGGAATATCTTCTAAGAAATTTCTTAGCCATTCAGCTTCTTCAGCTGCCTTATCAAGAGCAATGAATTCAGATTCCATGGTGGAACTTGCTATACACGTTTGTTTTGTTGATTTCCAAGAAATCGTTGCTCCACCTAATGTGAATATATATCCACTTGTTGATTTGGTTTCTGTATTATCAGAAATCCAATTTGCATCACTATACCCTTCAAGTACAGGTGGATATTTTGTATAATAAAGTCCATAATTTAAGGTATATTTAAGATACCTTAGAACACTTATTAATCTTTGTCAATGAGCATCATTAGGATTACTTGTGTATCTACTCAGCCTGCTTACTGCATAAGCTATGTCAGGTCTAGTAGAGTTCATCAAGTACATCAAGCTTCGAATTACTTGAGAATATTCCTATTGAGAAATTGCTTCTCCATTATTTTTCTTAAGATGACAATTAGCATCAAAAGGAGTTGGAGCAGGTTTACAATCGAATTGATTGAATCTTTTTAAGATTTTCTCAACATAATGAGATTATGTGAGGACATAACCTTCGTTATTCCTTTGATTTGAATTCCTAGTATTACATCAGCTAGACCTAAGTCTTTCATGTCAAAACTGGAATTCAACATCTTTTTGGTTGACATTATAGCATCATTACTTGTGCTCATAATCAACATGTCATCAACATATAAGCATACTATGACGCAAAAGTTTTTCATTTCTTTAAACGTGTATAGCACGTTCCACCATGGAATCTGAATTCATTGCTCTTGACAAAGCGGTGAAGAAAATTTGAATGGCTAAGAAATTTCTTAGAAGATATTCCTTGCTGGCCAAAACCAGTCACAGCAATATGCATACATTGCGATAGTATGGCAGCACAAGCTAGAGCTAAAAACAACATATATAATGGTAAGTCGAGACATATAAGGCGCCGACACAATACTATAAGACAATTACTCACAAGTGGAGTAATTAGTATTGATTATGTTAAGTCTAAGGAAAACATTGCAGATCCTTTGACTAAAAGCTTACCAATAGATCAAGTGAAGATATTATCGAGGGGAATGGGCTTAAAGCCTATAAAGTAAGTCAAGTCTAGTGGAAACCTAACCTAGCTGATTGGAGATCCCATGGTCTAGGTTCAATAGGCAAACTGGTTAGACTTGACTTAACAAACATTACACACAATTACCTGTTCCTATGATGAAGTAAGTGTGTTGATAAGAAGTTTTGGGTATGCAATAATGCATTTAATGATTAAAGATAAGTCACATATATGATAGTAAATGTGGGGTGGCATTTATGAGAATGAATAGGCTAAATTCTCTAAAGCTACCATGAACCCAGGATATGTTCAGGACCAAAATGAACAACAAAGAATAAAGTGCATCAGGAATCATGTCATAAGTGAGACATATTGTCTTAGTTTACTACAAAAATTGACAGTTCAAGATACATACATCATTGCGTCACGAAGTGAACTCGATATGATAGGGTAAGTTCAAGTCTACACGACACTTTCCTGATTAACATGACATGATAATCTCTCTCAATTGTTTTAAAAATCATGGTTATTATTTAATATTTGTTTAAATTTTGTGTTTGTGATTTGGCAAAGTAAACTTGGTCATGGTTGCAGATGGATACAATACAAATGTGGGGTATTGTTGAAATATATTGAGTTTGTATTGTATCCACTATTAGTCGCACATGGGAAAGAAACTTTTTGTTTCTTTCCTTATAAGAGATTTTTCACTTGAAAGTCTTAGTTAAGTGAATGTGGGGTCGGAGGCAAAGACCATGGGTATTCCCCATTGATTAATATATATTAAATACTTGATATTTAATATGTCTTTGATTAGGCCTTGGGCCTTGGGGCCTTTGGGGCTATTGTTAAAATAACTTAGCCAATTCACAACACAAATTTTTTACTTTTTACATTAAATTTAATTATTTTCGAAATGTGGTAATTAGTGGTGAACAGTCACCATTAAAATTAGTTATTTTCGAAATTGTTATTAGTGGTGAACAGTCACCTTTTTTCATTTTTAAAAGGATGTGTAATTAGTGGTGAAGAGTCACCACTAATGACCTCGTTTTTGAACAGTTGTTATTGTTCAAAAGAGGTGTCTTTTGATCTATAAATAGGGGTTGTAACCTCATTAGAATATATAGAGAAAAATTTCGAAATTAAGAAGTTTTTTCTGGTTTGGAGAGAGAGATTTTTGCTGTTGCAGAAGAAAGGATCTTTTGGTTGGTGTGTAATAAAAGATCAATCCAGTTGTATCTTGGAGACGAACCTCTTGAAGCATTCATACACCGAATTGGAGGAAATTTCGTCTAAGGACATTGCAATTTAGTGCAAGCCTCTGGTATGATTTAATTTAGTTCTTTGTAATTGAATTCATGCATGATATAACAACAGTTCAATTATATGCATGTTTTTTGTATATTGTTCTAACAATCTTAGACGAAAGATAGTTCAATACTTTCAATTTCCAAAAGAAATTTATGTTCAGTACTTAAGTACCTGAATCATTCGGATTTTTTGCTCAACCAATTTCCTATTGGTATTTTAACTGACTTGTATCGAACTGCTTCAGTATTCCCTTGTGAATTTTGACTTTATAAGTCAATTACACGTCTCTCAATTATCGTTTCACAAGTCTATTATCTATTTTAATTATCTGTTTCTAATCTTACTCGTCGTATTTTACAAGTTAAGCATCAAACGGACAATGATAATACAAATTTTATCGTATATCTACCTATAATTCATAAATATTCATTACAAATATAACAAAATAATACATTATTCCCAGCTTACAGTCACTTCCCAACTAATCGTGCCCAATCACTCTTTGTTGCCAATAAAAGTTTTCCTAAATTGAGCCAAACCTAGGCTCTGATACCAAGTCTGTCAGGGCCCGTCTCACTAAATCCTGACTTAGCCTAATCTTCCCTAATTAGGCACCTAATCCATTCAATAATGCTTCAAAACTAAATTTGTGCCCTCAGTTTAAAATCAATTCATGATTTGTTTAATAGGAACAAATATCCATATTTTGTTAAACTTCGACTGCCTCTCCCCTAAAAGTGGCTTGCCGAAAAATGCACCTAATAGATAGCAGAATGGGGAAAAGCTTATAAGGACTCACAATTCCCCGCAGTTCACAATATATATATATATATATATATATATATATATTAATTTAAAACAATTAAACTAACTTAAAGTTTATTATACCTTATTTACAACTTTAATAACCTAAAATAAACTAAAACTTAATCAAAAACATTTCTACTTCACACTAATTTAGGTGACTCACATAACCTATTTGAAAGTATTTTACAACCTACGCTCACCCCCTAAAACAATTATTTATAACATAATGACGACAAGAATTAAAATTTAAAAATTTAAGACATTCATCAAGGTCTTCGAGTCTTGCCCATTTTTCATTGTCTTCAGATAGAACCTGACATCATAAAAAATAACTCGAAGAGGTCAGGTAAGTAAACTCTTACATTGCTCTGTATTCCTGCAAATGTTAGTCCGAATACATGGAGGCATGTAATTGCATTTTCAAATAACAAAAAATTTATAAAACAACGTAGATCCCTCATTTCTTGTTCTAAGCTCAAAACAAGTGGGCTCACTAACGATGAACCTATAACAGTCCTATGAATTCAATGCATGCTACCCCGAACTCAACATTACCCGCCTTAGACGCCGGCAATACGTCTAGTTTGGAGTGGAGCACCTCACACTCTTACGATTGAAGTACAGGCAACTCTATCGGGATGCCATGTATGCATGACCAAGAATGATGTGAAATCCAATGCAGACTATACACAAATGCAAGTACAAAAATAAAGTTCCATAAATAGTAAACACCCTTTGTAGAGTTTACTAACAACCAACCAACTTTGAGCTTAATTTTTGGGGTTCCCGGAGCGTCGAATCAACTTAAAAAGGGTTTCAATAGCTTCCCTGCATACCCAATCATATTATGGGTCAAGCTTCAAGTGATACCAAATCATGAAACCCAATGAAAACTGCAGTCAAAGTACGTTTGAGAATAGTTTCCAAAAATATTAATTTATATAACTATTTCAACTGGCTTTCAACTAGCCAACTTAGGGTAACTTTTTAACATTAAAAACCTCAATAATTGTCATGATGACCTAAATTGAACTTGTAGTACTCATGTCCTACATTCCATAGACTCCAAGAACACTCAAATCAGATCACTAACATAGAAGCTATGAATTTTCCAATATGGCATGTAAACTAGGCAAACTTCATTTATTTTGAACTGAAACACTTTTCCAAATCAATATTTTCGTAATTAAATCCTCAAATCTCAAAACCAAATGGCATGAAACCACTCTATACCAACATCAAAATGTTTCCACATCCTATGGATTCAAATTGAATCAAAACCAATAATCAATTCATCTAGAAACCCAATGTAATTTAATATCAACTATAAAAACATCTCCAAAATAGTTATCAACTGAATTGCATTAGTTCAATTCATAAAAACCCTAACCCAAGTCAGTGGAATTTATTCCAAATTAGTGCAAATCAATCAAACATATCAATTCACAACAATCCTTAGCAATTTCTATTAAAATTTAGTGAAAAAAATCGAGAAGTCGTGAAAATTCAAATTAAATTGAGGAAAAATGCCCTTAATTGATTATTTACCATATTGCGGATAGAATAACTCGTCTCCACCATGAAAACTCAGCTCGAACTGAATCTCTCACGAAGGTCTACACTTTTACAGAAAGAAACCGGGTGAAAATCGCACGTCGGGAGATCGTGGAGCGAAAATCAAATTGATAGGGTTTAAAGAACGAATTTTGTTCTCTATGTTGAAATCAAAAAGTACGTTTTGATTTTCATTTTTATTATATATTTATATATAAACCCTCAGTTGTTTATTAGCAGCTCGTTTTATTTATTAATTCCTAAAACCACTATTTTGACGTGCTTTAACTTTTAGCGCTCGTTTTCAATCCAGGTTTCTCACCAAATTGAGCCAACCTCTCGAAAAAATAGTCCAACTCCAAAAAATGTCCATATTACTGGTTTTGGTCACACCAAAACTCTAAAAATCTTAACTTTGTCCACAACATATCGAACCCTCATGGACCAATTCTTTTGCAATACTAAACCAGACTTACATCAATTTGGACTTAATTTGAACCTCGACCACTGCCAACCGAAATAAAGCTCGAGGTAAGGTCTTGCACGAACTTCGTTCTCATTTTACAACACCACTTATCCCAATTTACACGCAAACCGAAGCAAAATCTTCATATGAGGATTAAGACTTGATTAATTACTTTTCGAGCAACTAATAATTTATTTTCACTCATGCCCTTCAAACATGCACGTGCAACCCCGAGTATGACAAATTGAGGATACACCTCAATACACCCCGACTTTGCGAAAAAAATACCATATAATACACACACTAGGCATTCATCATTGAAAAAGTAATATTTTACCTTATGATCTCCGATCCATTTTGCATGGGTCCCACTTTGGATACCTAAACTCAAATTAAAATCTTAAAATACTTAATTAGTCGTCTAATCAAGTTTATGAAATCCTCGGATTTTACATTGGTAAATGGGATATCATCTCAACAGAGATTTTGTAAACTTCTAAGAGCAGTACTTTAATTAAACTAACTAAACTGATTCGAACAATTTAATGCAAACTTAATAAAAAAACTCAAATTCAATATAATATAAATATCTAAACAAACATCTAAACAAACCCCTACTAAACAATGTAATATACTTGGATTGCATTCAAACACTAGAACATAACATTACCTCATAATATAGTTATAATCATATCACATGGAATCTTTTAATCATTAAATCCTAATTCATAACAGGTTGATAGCCTCTAGCAAACCATCGATTTACTTATATTCAATGGAAAATAAGTCATATGCTTATCATTCTTAATCTACCGATTAGATAAAATGCAATAAAATAGAAATTACACTAGCATTAACACTCAATGAGAATTAGACCCAACCTAAATAAAATATTAATCAGAATATGTCAATCAATAAATAACTTAGAACACAATCACCTAGAATATCCACTCGGGTAATTTCGCCCTATAGATTAATCCTAGTTACTACTTTTACAATTTTTGTCAATAATCATAGACATAGAATAAGAAAATCATATATTAAAACTGTGAATGTTGTGTACGATTAGATTTAAAGCATTAAGGACGTGATTCCTTAATTATAACTATATAGCAATCCAAAGTATATATACGTCTAGGGTTTATTTAGATTAATAAACTACTCACTCTTATTGAAAATAAACAATGCAATAATATAATTAAAAAACATAATTACATAAATAACTCTTAATGAAATAAACAAAGCTCCAATGTTGCTTCAAACATAAACTCAATAAAACTAACTTTAGGCTCTCAAGAACTTGTTAGAAGAAAAAAGGGCTAGGAGAGTGTAACGATAAGTCTAATACTAATCATTTGCCTAATAGGACCATGATGTGGTGACTCGGTTGGGATTCGAGCGTCGACACAAAGGTAAATATAATATTTTATTATTGTTTGATGCTTGTATATATGTTATATACACTTGTATATGTGAATTCATATATTTAATTGACAATTTTTTGAGCGAGAACTGCCTCGAGATTTACGCGTACACGGGTATTTGGGTAGGTCGACAATATCTATTTAAGTAAGGTATCATGAAGTTTATTTAATTGAAATATCTAAGTTAATTCATGAGGGGCATTTTAGTCATTTCATAAATGAGAGTTTAAAAAAAGTTAAATTAGAATTATGAGGCGTCCAATTTTGGTGGTGTATGGAGAGATAAGGAAAATTAAATTAAATAAATAAAAATATATGTGGTGATGGTTCACCCACCTAATCAGAGCATAACAAGAGAGAGATGAAGAGTAAGGTTTTTATCTAAGTTAAAAGTGGTGGTGAGGAAAAAGAAAAAAACCATTTGCTATGTGGAGATCATCTTGATTAAGCCAAGTAACTTAACACTTAATTTTATTTAATTTTGATATTTATGGGTTGAATACATGGTAGACTTAATTAATTTATTATTTGTAGTTTGATTTTTGTGGAGTTGATCTTAGTTAGGTGGATTAAAAGGAAAAAAATGTATTATTATAGATTTTTGTGGAATGAAAGAAAAAAAAGAAAGAAAAAAGAAAAAAAAAAGAAATGTTGAAAGAAATGTTGAAAGAAAAGAAAAGAAAAATAAAATAAAAAGGGGGACCTCTATATGGGCGTTCTGGCTATCCCCCCTCTCTTTCATTTTTCACAAAAGAGAGAGGCAGGGGGATCTCACGCATGACCGTGCATGCAATCTTTGGGCTTGTTAGGATGGGTCAAGCTCAGGCCCTACCCAGCGGGCCGAGATGAGCTTGAGCCTGCCTAACAGGGGTTAACCTGCTGTGTTTTTGGGTTCAAACGCAGCGAAAAATTTAAACTAATTTTTGAAAAACCCCAACAGGATCGAAAATAAGTTCCATCAAACTAGATCTACAAAATTAAACCATACCTGTATTCGTGGTTTCCTTCTTTGATTGTTCGATCTCCAAGATGTTCAAGCGCGCGTACTCTATCGAAAATCCACAAACAAATAATGACCAAGATTTGGAATGCTAGCCCCAAAAGAGATAGAAAACGTTTTCCTTTCTCTCCCAAAATTCAGAGAACTTGAAAATAGCAAAAAAAAAAAATCTTATATCGTTTTAGGATTTTAACCTCTATTTAAATATGTAGATAAGCTTTCTTAAAAATTTATTCGTAATACAACAATTGTAATTAGGCAATTCAAGCAAATAAAAAAATGCCCCTATTAATAAGTTATCATATAATAAATCGTAAGGGCTTTTATGTCATAAATTTTATCATATAAAATTCATTACTTTGAACCAATTGAAATTACACAAAGCCATTCTTTGTGTGCGACCCAATAGGTTCATGCGACGTTGGCAGTGAACCAAAACCATTTTGGTACACATGTCATAAGCGGTCTCTAGCAAGGCATAATTACAACACAAGTAGCATGAATATCAAAATCAATACAACCTAATAATAACATATATCATATCCTTATCGTGCGATGTCCTTTGATTAAACATACAGCATGGAAAGCCACTCTTAATGTTCAATTGTACTAGTCTCGATCTTTAGCCAGACTGAAAACATCCAAGTGACATAGATCATATCAATTCACATGAACTTGGCCATTATCAGTCTATCATATCGAGGGATCCACTGATATCTCTCTCTATACGAGAGAAATAAATTATATCTTGATTACATACCTTCACATATTATTCACATGGTAACTAATCACAATCTTTATACTTGTAAGGTTAAAGACAACGTTTAATTCTATCAAATTATCATGCTCCTTATATTGAAGTCTATGGTAATCTCAATTGAAGGACTAAATGATATAACTATCATGAGTAACACATATGACTTAATCCATGTGATGTTCTCATAGCGGGTCGGTCCAGTACCTTGTTCCCTAATAAGTACTCATGATCTCGATTTATATCCTTATATGCACGAGCATCATATAACCATCAATCAGATTCACACAAGTCTTAATTCATTATAGTTCCCAGTATAATGACCAACTAGGGACATTTAGGATATTTCAACAAATACCCATGGATCTTATTATAAGGTAAACATGCAATCACTTATAATAAAACTACAAATGAAAAACTCAATTTTATTAACTGAATTTATAAGATAAAAAATGTTTGTACATTGACCACAGGCACATGCCCTAACAGAGCAGGGTCGGGTTGAACCAGACCCAATTTAGACGACCCGAAACCTATTTTAATTAAAAAAACATATATTATTACATATTGATTAATAAGAAATCATAAAAAATAATAGAAAATTCAAAAAATTCAAGAAAATAGGAAAAAATTAGGAAAATTAAGAAAAGTGAGAAAAATTGTATGAAAATGAGTTTGGAGATTTTTCAAGAATTTTACACCAAAATTTTCCTCGAAGAATCTGCCACCACTGTAAATTCCCTATTTTGAATTATCTTGGAATTTAAAAATTCGAATTATATCAAATAGGCTCAAACACTCTTAATTCATTATAAATTGATATCAAGATCCTAGGAGACTAGTGTCGGGTGTCGAGTACGCATTTTGAAGCGTATGGGAGCCAGAATTTGCTTGGTATTTTGCGTAGAGGTAAGTAAACTAGTATAAATTTGATATTAATTCTTTTAATTTTCATTCTTTATTTGATGAAATGATTGCTATTATTGGACTCTAATTCCCTACCGAATGACCTAGGGTCTAAGTGGTTAGGTCTAACAGTTTTCCACTCACGGATTGAGCAGCCGACTAGCTCTCGTAGCTTTCGATGGGTCTGAATCCTCTGAGTGGGCACCCGCCACGTGTCGTGGCTCCTCTCAAGTATTTGAGTCTCATTGTGGTTGAGCATCCAGTTAAGTCTGTAGCTCCCTTTAAAGTTTTCTCGGATTGCGGGTAAAGCGAGCCGACAGTGCCGAACGGATTAGGTGCGGTCAAAGAGGCTTTGACTCGACGCGCCAGTGTTAGACACTTACACGTTTTAAATGGCTTTAGGCTCATGTGTAGATAGTCAGTGTAGTATCCCCTATCCCAATTAGGGCAATACTATGCCTGAAACCTTAATTAAGCTAAAGTACACCAGTCGAACTCAATTAGAGTAACAATACATTCGTCTTTCATACCTAATATTAACAAATACAAAATATCTTACATTGAATAATTAGTAGAAAACGTAGTGGAATTAAAACTTTTTCTATAAAACATAAGATATACAAAAACTGGCATAAACATTGGTTGTAAAACCATATCCCAGCCATGTTTATTACAAAATAGTAATTCAATACAATATATAAATAGTAGGTAAATCAATTCACCATAGAGAATACAATAAACTCCTAATCTTCTCTATTCATGAGTCGAAGCGCACGTCGACAACCTAATATGTTAATCGGGGAATGAGTGCTTCAATTTTCTTAGTAAGTAATGCTCGAAGACGTATCAATTATCAACTAATATCAATGAATCAATGAATGGCAATATGAATCCAAGACATATCTATTCAAGCATTAAAATGATATAATAATAGATAACAAAATGCAAGTTCATAGGTCAATTGCAACTGTACTCGTGACTTATATTTTCATTTTAAAACAAAGCTATAAACTCCCTTTACTTTGAATTATGGTCCACATAAACTAACACGTTGGCCCACGTGTGATTTATGTAGTGTATCAAGGCGTAATGAGCTACCAAATCAAATAGGAAAGCAACAATTGGGTACCTTAAGGTTTCTAAAGGGAAAGTTTTGGTAATGATCCTACACTTCCATCGTCACTCCAATCCGATACCCCGATCATACCTTTTTCAGGAATTTAACATAAAACAAGTTCAAGTCACAGTACATTGCCCCGATCCTAGTCCATAATGCTATATGAAATAAATATATCAATTACGTTGCATAATTGATAAGGATACGAGTCCCACTTACCTGTGCCGAGCTTTCCTAACTTTTTTACCAATGACTCAACAACAACATTAATAATCTCATCAACTGTAGCCAACACAACACCAACAACTACAACAAACAACTTACCTCGGATCTCCATCGCCTCTCTTTCTCTCGGTCCCTTTAATCCTCATCTCTCAGTTTCGAACTCTCTCATTTGATTCCTATGTTTCAAAATGAAAATGGGTGTGGCGGTATGTATGTGTGTGTTGGAATATATATCAAATTTCCTTGAGATTTGTATGCGCGAATCTTTAGGCATATCTAAAGACTCCTTTATTTTCATTTATATTTTGATCGTCCTCAAGATACATGTTACATATCTTGAGGATGATCTCGTGGCTATTAATGAAATCAATATAACCTCTCGATCGACTTACTTCGAATACATTGATCTCCTTAAGATTTGTAACGCATATCTCGAGGTAGATCTTGTGTTAACCATAATCAATCCATGCACCACCTGATTGCCCTAGTGATGTGTTCACATGCATCTCGAGGTGTGGATATTTCCTCCAACATCAAACGTTCCATATATCACCACCTTGACTCGAGCATAACATGTATCTCGAGGTGAATCTAATGTATAGTTTTATTTGATTTAAACTTTAGGATTCATTTATATATATTTATATATATAACTATATATATATGTAAATATATAAAAATAACTTGTATTTCGAGCCTAAAAATTCACCACGCACGCCAATGACTACCCTCGGGCGTGCGCACTACTGTAAGTCCCACGCGTCTCACCCTCGACCCCGCGTATAACTAGGCGCCCACCAATTATTATTTATTTGTTTATTTTGGATTTATACTTATATATTATATATATAAATAAATATAGGCCTATATTAACACACCTATGGCTTCGCCATGCGCGCCAATAAGTACACTCGAGCATGCACGCTACCCCACAACTCGTATGCGTCACCCTTCACCCACACACGGTATTAGCCATCCCATGATTTGTCAATTATTCAATTATAGGCTAATTAATCTGATTATTTTAATAATTAATAATGCAAGCCATACAAACACCAAATGGTACGCAAATCCTCGCACACACTAATCATGAAAAGTCAGGCTTAACCACGAGCTTTACTTGGGTTAATTGGAATTTGAATTAACGCTAATCATCTACTTAAGGTAACGAGTCGTTACAGGCTCCCCAAATTAAGATTATTTCATCCTTGAAATTAAAGGAAATATAAAGTTACGAGTAGTTCCGAAGAGAAATGGAAATTGCTCATCCATTTATAAATCTTGTTCCTCGATTATCTATCATTTTCATGGTACAACTATTTTACTATAATTCGAATCTACAAGCCTTTTCATAGATGAGACTTTCAAAAATAAAACAAAATTATTTTTTGAACTCTCCAATAAATCTATGATGTTTGACTCCTCAACATCTTTAGATTTACTAGTTGTAGTTATAAACCACCTAATATGCTATATCTTCTCTGCGTAACTCTTAATTATTTCATTTTTCATAAAAGCTCTACTTTCAATTTTAATTTTGTACATCAACATACAATGAAATTGAGCATATTCAGCTTTATAATTCAACGATGTAGTCCACCTTTATTATCAAAGAGCTCCGCAAAGGAATTTATTTTCTTTCAGTGGTTAAACATTGTGAGACACAAGCTCAAAATATTTATTCTTAAGAACCAGGATTAGCAGCTTGGATTCTTCTCAACACAAAGAAAATATACTATACTGAAACATATAATGGTTTTAGTTGAATCAATAAATTCTTCTACCGCGAGAAGCAAGTCTCGAATCTCTGTTCGGGGAATCAAACTTTGAAACACCATATCATTTCATAACTCCATATGCATATATCTTGCTCAATTCGTCAAAAGAATAACTTATCCTCACTAACAAGAATTTGCAGACTTGATTAATCTATTAACTACATCTTCCATTATTTTGGGTTGACGTCAAATTCTAGTTAATTTCATTAATTATGTCCCAGTTATGTTATCATGCTACCATCAAATGTAGAAAAGAATTAACTTAACCCTTCAGGTATTTATTATTCAGTGTCAAGCTATTGAATAACTCTCATATCTTTTAATGAATCTACCAACATATATAATCACCTTAGACAATCGATAATCTTCTCGTATACCTCAATACGATATGACATTTCTTGTATAACCAATATAAAGAGATCCATTCATGTAATCAAAGTAATTATTGCCTAAAATACTTCCTGAACTAGAATTTAATTTTTAGAATCTAATGCGCCCGCACAACTTCATTAGACAATTTAATATGGATGCATATCCTTGATAGCCAATTCGTATCATATCAAGTGCTTCCAATTAGACTTCTTAATCAACTTATCACCCAGTTAATCAAACTTGGCTCAACTCCAATCTGAGCTTCAAAGAACATATCTATAATTACTAATTCCAACAACTCAGTCGATGATATGCCAGCAAGACTTCATTCCATCACCATTATTATACATCTATCTCAAGAGATAGTCTGAGAAGTTCCTATTATAATTACACTTCATGTTCTTTTCTCTATTCAAAGTATTGATCAAATCAATTACTTGTATGGGTGTTTTCTCATATTCACACTCTGATAACTATTCTCTTCGACCTTTCCTAGCTTGAAGATCTATAAAATCAAAATTTTTAAGTAATTCAGTGGTTTCCATACTTCTCAATTGTCTTCTACTATTTCCTTTAAGATTCTATAATCTTAAGGATAACTAAAAGACTCTTTAAATCTCTTTCAATTGGGCAAATCAATATTTCAACGTTACGATGAATGAATGAACTTGCGCAATCTATTCATTTAAATGGATTCACAAATAAGTTGGGATCTACACCCATATCTTATAACCCTAAGTCAGAATTTTTGAAGTTCATCTCTCATTTGGTGGTCGAGAAGAGCGAGTTCCCATCGTTACTGGTGGCTAGTTGTAGTCCTTCCCTTCTCATATGTATGTCGGTGATGACGAAAAAGGGCCAAAAGATAATGAGATCGCTATCTTACAAAGTGCAGTTCTCCTTCTATCAATAGGCGGGAAAGCAGGTAGTAACTCTTCAGGCACCACGGGTGCATCTTGTCTTGCTGATGAAACCGGCCAAGTGAGCCTTTCACCTGGCTAACACAAAAAGAAGCACGGTAATAGTGAAATCAAGGTCTCAGCTCTTGGATATATCTTTGCAATTCATTTCATTCATCGTTTGAAATACATTTCAAGCTTTTTTATTTTACAAGTGATGCCTTGACTTGTTTGGTACAACTACCAAAATAGTTATTTCATAATAGTTCTTTTCAACCTTTTTTGAACTATATAATTGTATAAACTACAATCTCTTGCTTTGTTGTGTCAACACACAACTACTTGGAAAAAAGTACTAGGATAAACATTTATCTTTTTCCATAATCCAGGTATAATCAAGCAATTATTGTAGTCAAACTATGTTCCAATTCTCTCTCAAGGCATCCTTGTATCACTTACGACCCACCTTAATTTCACTTTTAAGTTAATTAAACATACAACACAACGATACCATAAATCTTTGTATATGTTGTTTGTGTCATTGAATTACTCCAAGATAACACTAATTTTCCTAATTTTGTACTGAATGTAAGAAAGTTCTCTAATTGTCTCAATCTTGGTCTAATCCATTAACTCGTAATTCATATTCAACACATGTCTAAGTGACGTACATTTAAAGCTTAGTATCTGCACTTGCAATTCTTTAGTATAAACCAATTATCATCAAAGTTCACATAACTTTGCAACATTGCTTGTGCCTTTGCTATATCTTCAACCCTTTATAAATTATCATTGATAATACAATGATAATCATACTTCAATAGAGTTCTGCAACTCTACATTTTCTATTTATGAACACAAGATTAGCTTAGTGAGTTACAATGGTTCTCACCGTGATATCTAACATAGTGAAGTCATTGCTTGACTTTATTTTCATATATTTCTAATCTCGATCTTAATTTATTGATAACAGATCTCAACCAACCTTTGAGAACAAGCTGGTTTCATGTAATAGATCAAAATGAGTTGTTGATTTACGGGCAATAAATGTTCATTTTGAATTTATTTTAATTTGATTCATCACTCTAGTTGAGTTTTCAAACTCATTTAATTCCCATAATACACCGAAGAAGAATGAAATTAATCATTGGTTTAGCATTAAAAATCAAGTAATTGATGAATTTAATCTCAAATTGTGATAAAATTCTAAGAGAATTTGACAAACAAACTCCTTGAAACTTTTTAAATCACAATTTTTTCATTCATCAAGCTTGAGTTCTCTTCATGAAATTACCGCTATTCTAAAACAAATTCAAACCCGTTGAATCTCAAGTGATAGCTTTATTTCCACGAATTACTATTCGTAGAAATTTATAAATTTTATACAATCTTTTTATTAAGAGTAGCAGTTAATTCAAATATCTTGATATATTGCATACTCATTCATTCCCAGTATCATAAAGTATTTTTTGGAATCTCAATCATCATATTCATTGACAACTTATTTTCCCCAATTTAGACTATTCTAGTCTAACAAATCAGATTAGATACCTCATTAACTTACTGCCTTGTTCTAACCCATACTATACAAGTTTTCAATATCATAAGGTATTCCTTCGATTCTCATATCCTCATTGAATGACCTTTAATCTTGTTTAACTAGTGTCGACACTAATATATATTCTACTCAATGTAAATTGTCACGTTTGAGCTTCACTAGAAATCATTCCATGTTTCATTTACTTCTTAATGTCCATTCTCCTATCATTTGTCTCAAAGTCCAGGTTCAATCAATCCTTCTTCACTAGCTATCATTAATCTAATAATATCAGTGAGAATAAATACCATTCAAGACTTATCCAATAGGAGAAAAAATTACTTTTTTCTTCATAAAACTTCTTATGTCTTTCCTTGTTTTAAACATCATTGGGATTTAGGTTTCTACAAACCCTAATCCTCAATATTTTCTCAACTAAGGCATTGATGGATACAAACCATCTTATTATCGTTCAGGAAAGAAATAGCACTTATATATATCGCATATACACAATACATCACAACATATAACATATCTCAGTCTTTTATCTTTCATTACCCTCTAAGACATCGATAAAAACCATTTATAAAGTCCTGGTTATCAATAACTTGAGAAAAAGTCTCTAAATTAGTGAACCTAGACTTTTATTCAGCTTACAGGTAATGATTTCAGGTTCCGAAACTAAATTTTATCAGAGTTATTCTTGATTCTCAAACAATTCAAGAATACATAAGCTTGCTCTAAAAGCTAGGCTCTGATACCAACTGTAGCATCACATATCCTAATTAAGGCGATACCTTGCCTGAAACCCTAATTAAGCCCCGGTACATTAGTCAGACTAAATTAGAGTAATAGTACAGCTATCTTTCATACCTGATATTCACAAATACAGTATATCTTATATCAAATGATTAATAGAAAACGCAGCAGAATTAAAACATTTTCAATAAAACATAAGATATATAAAAACGAGCATAAACCTCGGTCGTAAAACCATATCCCGACCCTATTTATTACAAAATAGTAATTCAATATAATATATAAACAGTATGGAAATCAATTCATTGTAGAGAAGACTATAAACTCCTAATTTTCTCCGTTCTCGAGTCGAATTGCACATCGATAACCTGAAATGTTAATTGGGGAATGAGCGCTCCAACTTTCTCAGTAAGTGATGCTCGTAGACGTATAAATTTTCAACTAATATCAATGGATCAATGAATTATGGTCCACAAAAACTCACATGTTGGCCGACGTATGATTTTTGTAGTATTTCCATGCGTAGCATAGCTACCAACTCAAATAGGAAAGCACCGGTCAGGTACCTCAAGGTTTCTAAAGGGAAAGTGTTGGTAATGATCCAACACTTCCGTCGTCACTCGAATCCGATTTGCCTATCATACCTCTTCTAGGAATTTAACATAAAACTAAGTTCAAGTCACCGTACACTACCCCGATCCCAGTCAATAATATTATATGAATTGAATATACTAAATTACGTTGCATAATTGATAAGAATAGGAGTGCCGCTTACCTGTGTCATGCTTTCCTAACTTTTTTACTAATTTACTAAACTTCAGACTTCCATACACCTTTCCCCTTCGACCAAGAACCTAAATTAAACCAATTGCCATTAATTTAAGTTCAATAAAGATTAATTAAAACCCCTAAACTGGTCTTAATCGAATTCAAACTCGATTTGTCTCTTTTTAAGTCAATCCGACCATTTCATGTTTTTCAAGGTAAAAACCTCAGACGAATTCGAATTCTTCATTTTCATATAAATTCATCAATTTTTATTTATTTTGTCAAAATATTAATTTTTGAGATTTTTTCGTAGTTTTGGAATTTTTCTCCATTTTCTAATTTTTTCTCTTTTTTTTATTTCGGTGGTTTGACCCCTAAACTAAACCGGTCCGATTCAGGGTCAAACCCCTTTATTCTTCCTCCAACAGCCCCAATTTAAATAGATCAAGTTTTTTTTTAATTTTATTTTCCATTGGGGTTGGGTTTGGCCCGAACTCCAAACATTTTTAGGCAAGGAAGATGGTTGGGAAGCCGTCTCCTTCCTTGGACCGAGCCGCCCCATCAACAACAACCAATGACTCAATAAAAACATCAAAAAATTCTCTAATTGCTGCAATCTTGGTCAAATCCTTTGACTCGTAATTCATATTCAACATATGTCTAAGTGACGTACATTTGAAACTAAGTATATGCACTAGCAATTCTTTGGAATAAACCAATTATCATCAAAGTTCACATAATTCTGCGATATTGCTTGTGCATTTGCTAAGTCTTCAACCTTTTTTATATTACTTCAATAGAGTTCTGCAACTCTACATTCTCCATTTACAAACATAGCATAAGCTCTAGTGAATTACAATGGTTCTCACCATGAATTTAATTTCAAACTCATACAATTCTAATAATACACCAAAGTAGAATGGAATTGATCATTATTTTAGCACTAGAAATTAAGTAATTGATGAATTTAATCTCAAATTGTGATAAAATCTCTAAGAGAATCTTACAAACAAAGTCCTTGAGACTTTTTCAATCACAATTTTTTTCATTCATCAAGCTTGAATTCTCTTCATGAGATTTCCACTATTCTAAAGTAAATTCAAACCCTTTGAATCTCGAGTGATAGCTTTATTTCCACGAATTACTATTCATAGAAATTTATAAATTGTATACAATCTTTTTATTAAGAGTAGCAGTTAATACAAATATATTTATATACTTCTTATTCATTCATTCCCTATATCATAAAGTATTCTTTGGATTATTAAATCCTCATATTCATTAACAACTCATTCTCCCAAATTTAAACTATTCCAGTCTAACAAATCAGATTAGGATACCTCATTAACTCTTGACATGTTATAACCCAGACTATACAAGTTTTCAAAATTGTAAGGTATTCCTTCGATTCTCTTATCCTCATTGAATGACCTTTAATCTTGTTTAACTAGTCTCGACATTAATATATATTCTACTCAAAGTAAATCGTCACCTTTGAACTTCATTGGAAATCATTCCATGTTTCATTTACTTCTTAATGTCCATTATCCAAACATTTGTCTCAATGTCCAAGTTAATTAATCTTTCTTCATTGACTATCATTAATCTAATAATACAAGGGAGAATAAAGACCATTAGAAACTATCCAATAGGAGAAAATTTTATTTTTTTCTTCGTAAAATTTCTTATGTCTTTTCTTGTTTCAGACATCATTAGGATTTAGGTTTTCGCAAACCCTAATCCTCAATATTTTCTCAACTCCTAAGACATTGATGGATACAAACCATCTTATTACCATTCAGGAATGGCATAGCACTTATATCTATCGCATATATACAATACATCACAACATGTAACATATCTCAATCTTTTATCTGTCATTATACCTCAAAACATCGATAAAATCATTTATAAAGTCCTAGGTTATTAATAACTTGAGAACAAATCTCCAAATCAATAAACCTAGAATTTTATTCAGTTTACAAGTAATGATTCAGGTTCTAACACTAAATTGTATCAAAGTTATTCTTGGTTTTCAAACAATTCAAGAATACGGAAGCTTGCTCTAAAAGCAAGGCTCTGAAACCCTAATTAAGCCCCGGTACGCCAGTCGGATCAATTAGAGTAATAGTATAGCCGTCTTCATACCTGATATTCATAAATACAATATATCTTAACCGGCATAAACCTCGGTCGTAAAACCATATCCCAACCCTGTTTATTACAAAATAGTAATTCAGTACAATATATAAATAGTAGAAAAATCAATTCACAGTAGAGAAGACTATAAACTCCTAATCTTCTCCGTTCATAAGTCGAAGCGCACGTCGACAACATAAAATGTTAATTGGGGAAAGAGCACTCCAACTTGCTCAATAAGTGATGCTCGTAGACGTATCAATTATCAACTAATATTAATGAATCAATGAATAGCAATATGAATCTAAATCATATCTATTCAGGCATTAAAATGATATAACAATAGATAACAAAATGCAAGTTCATAGGTTAATTGCAACTGTACTCATGGCTTGTATTATCATTTTAAAACTGAGATGTAAACTCCCATTACTCTGAATTACGATCCACATTAACTCACACGTTGGCTAACGTGTGATTTCTCTGTAGTGTATCTAGGCGTAAGGTAGCTACCAACTCAAATAAGTAAGTAAAATTAGGTACCTCAAGGTTTTTGAAGGGTAAGTGTAGGTAATGATCTAACACTTCCATCGTCATTCCAGTCCAACTCGCCCGTCGTACCTCTTTCTGAGAATTTAACATAAAAACAAGTTCAAGTCACAATACATTGCCCCATTCCTAGTCCATAATGCTATATGAACTAAATATACTAATTATGTTGCATAATTGATATTTATACGAATCTCGCTTACTTTTTTATCGATTTACGCAACTCCCAAATCCATAAACCTTTCCCTGTCACTTTTTAAGTCAATCCGACTATTTCACATTTTTTGAGGTAAAAACCTCAGTATAAAGTCTTGCACGAATCCTGAAATCTGCGTTTTTCATAGAAATTCGTCAATTTCTATTATTTTGTCAAAATAATATTTTTCAAGATTTTTTCTTATTTTATATAATTTTTTCTTAATTTTCTAATCTTTTTCTCACTTTTTTAGTGGTTTGACCCCTAAGCCGAATCGGTCCAGTTCAGTTGAACTGGACCAGGTTCAGTCCAGTTCGGGGTGAAACCCCTTTTCTTCTTCGTCCAGTAGCCCCAGTTTCAATAGAACAAGTTTATTTTTTGATAATTTGATTTTCCATTGGGGTTGAGTTTGGACACAACCCCAAACGTGTTTGAGCAAGGGAGACGGCTGGGAAGCCATCTCCTTCCTCGGACCGAGACTCCCCATCAACAATAACCAACGACTCAACAACAACATCAAAAACACCATCAACAGCAACCAACACAACTTTAATAACCACTGCAAATAACTCACCTCAGATCTCCATCGCCTCTCTTTCTCTCGGTCCCTCTTTTCCTCGTCTCTTTGTTTCGATCCCTCTCTTTCGAAATGAAAATAGGTATGGTGGTGTATGTGTGTGTATGTGCGTGTCTGTGTGTGTGTGTTTGTATGTGTGTGTTGGAATATATATTAGATTTCCTCAATATTCATATGCATAAATCTCGAGGCATATTTAAAGACTTTTTTTCATTTATGTTTTGATCTTCTTCGATATACATGTTACGTTTCTCGAGGCCAATCTTGTAGCTATTAACCAAATCAATATAACCTCTTGACTGACTTACTTTGAACAAATACATTGATCTCCTCGAGATATGTAACATGTATCTCAAGGTAAATGTGCTAACCATAATCAATCCATTCACCACTTGATTGTCTTTGTGATGTGGTCACACACATCTCGAGGTGTGGATATTTCCTCCAACATCAAGCGTTCCACATATTCACCTCATCGACTCAAGCATAACACGTATCTCGAGGTGAATCTAATGTATAGTTTTATTTGATTTAAATTTTAGGATTCATTTATATATATTTTTATATAACTATATATATAAATACATAATAACTTGTATTTTGCACCTATAAATTCACCACGTGTGCCAACGACTACATTCAGGAGTGCACACTATTGTACGTCCCAATGTGTTACCTCGACCCCGCATATCACTAGGCGGCCACCAATTATTAATTATTTGTTTATTTTCAATATATGATTATATATACTTTATATATAAACATACATAGGCCTATATTAACAAGCCTATGACTTAGCCATGCCCGCCAACGAGTACACTTGGGTCTGCACGCTACCCCACGACTCGTATGTGTCACCGTTGACCTACACATGGTATTGGGCATCCCATAATTTGTCAATTATTCAATTATAGGGTAGTTAATCTGATTATTTACATAATTAATAATATAAGCCATACAAACATCAAACTGCACGCAAATCCATGCATAATCTAATCAATACAAGTCGTGCTTAACCACGAAGCCTAACTCAGGTTAATTAGAATTCGGATTAACACTAATCACCTACTTAAGGTAATGGGTCATTACAGTCAGGACCACTTACTCCCTATCCTTTGCTTCAGGGACACTTGGTCCCTATCGTTGATAATTGTAGTTTGTTTATCATGCGTTTTACAATTCTATCTCACCACTTTATTTCCTTCTAGCATGATTTATGGACTTGTTTATTGTTTAATTTAAATAACTGTTGAACTTCTTCTGGATTTACTCACTAGAATTGTCTCTGCTTTCAGTGACTATAATAGGTCCCTCTAATAGTTAGGGCAAGGAGCATGTAATCGGTGACTTCCTCTGAGCTTCCCTCGTAGTCAGCTCCTCTTAGTTACTAAATTAGTTTAATTTTTATATTTTGGACCGTACATATGATTTATACTTTTTTTTTTGTTATATTTGGGTTAGTTTTTGTTTGTGAGACGTTTGATACATGTATATGACACTTCTTCACAGTGTTCATCACTAGATATATACATGAGATCTACTTTTGTAGGATTTCCACACCTAGGCATGTCCCTACTACCGTTTACTTATTTAAGTTGCTTTAAGTATTTTAAAATTTTGTTGCGTAAACGTTAAGACTTGTTAAACTAAACAAATTTTAATATGCAACTAATAATTGAATAACTGGGATAAGAGGCTGACTGGGCTTGCGTTGACTTTTTGGGAGTTGACCGGGGGTCCACATAGGTTTAGGTCAAGTGAGGCCTAGTTTGTGGGTATAGATCTATCACAGTTCGTATCATAGCGTAAGTTTATACATAAACTATATGTAACCCACAACTCAACTAAAATGCAAATTTAGAGTTAGGACACAGTTGAACTTAAAAGTGGAAATCCTATGAACCAAACTTAAAGCATTAGTTACAAAGTGAGGAGAGTTGGGGGAAATTAAGTTTAGATTATACATGTTAATTGATTGATATGTATTATACACTATTAACGATAGTTACAAAAATTGATCAAAGCTCAATACTCACCTTTGCAAATCGCGATGGCCAATCAATAGGATAACGGTGATCAAAGTGGAGATACAGGTTGAGGCCTTATTTATCTAATAGACTTTTAGGCCATAATAAAGAGGGTTGTTTTAAATGATAGACATCTGGTTAAGATTTTGACTATTCTCAAGGGATAGTTACCATCACCTTCGACGCCTACAGTGGCTTCTAGACAGGACGTGAGTGCACCTATACCTCAAGCTACTACGTCATGATTTATGGTATACACAGCACCAGTTACCACCGTAGTTCTTGCACTACATGAGATAGCAGCGCCAATAGTTACAACACTGACTGAGAGAAATACTAGCTTTATTTTTACTTTTAGGCTAGGCTAACTAGGGAGTACGAGAGGTATAGACTGAGGAATTTCAGTAGGGATTTCGATGTGTTAGAGGCAGAGAAATTCATTAGGAGTCACAAGAAAATACAAAGACTTTTGAGGTTAGATGATAACAAGAGGCCAAAGGTTGGCAGCTTTTTCCTTCTCAAGGGATGCAGACACCTGGTGGACTAACCTAGTAGTCACCCAAGGAGAGCTACAAACATGGAAGAACTTCAAGAGATTGTTCAACCAGAAGTTCTTCCTACCCTCAGTGATGATCGCCAAGAGGTTAGAATTCAAGCATATTTGACAAAGGCTGGGAGAGTTTGTGATCCAGTATATAGAGAGATTCTAGTAGTTGTTGTCATTTGCTGATGGAGTGGCCAACACTAATAGGGACCTATTTTTCTGTAAGGGGTGGTTTCCTGCCATCGAGGGTACAGTTGTTATGACAAAGCCGAGTAATCTGGATAGGGCTTAGTAGCGTAGCTTGACTAGAAAGTCTTACCTTATCACGCACCCTAAGGATGGTGCCATGCGACCAGTAGAGACACGGATTGGTGAGAGCTCATAGTAGAGATTTACGGAGGGTTATGGTAATGACGGGAAAAGGAAGACGAACCATCAGAGGTTTGGAAGGGTGTAGAGTGTAGGGTCTGATGCATCACATCCAGTTTATGCAGCCCCGTCTGCTTCGACGCATGAGTTACATAGGCATACCTCCACAGGCATCACAAGCTTCTTAATCATGACAACAATTCATGGCTACTAACAGTACGATTGGGGGTAGAGGTAGTGGCCAGTAGGGCCAAAGGTCAGGATAGTAAAGCTAGAGGTTAGGCCAGTGGCAGATAGACAATCTTGGCAATAAGGATCGAGACTATGTTTTGAGTGCAAACATGAGGAGCATATTAAGACCGATTATCCCTAGCTTGTTGGCGTACAGTAGAGCTCGTAGCAACAGTGACCTTGAGAGAGCACACGTAATGGCTAAAGCGAATCCACAAGCGACGCGAGAACTTATAGAAGGTATGATTTATATTTGTCGTTGCATGATACATACTTTTGTTAAGTTATATATTGGGTGTTTAGGGTTTGGCCCACTTGGACCGTTTATGTGTAACTATATATATTGACCTATTGGTCGTAAATAAACCATCTCAGTCTTTTCCCCAAAACCTAACATGGTGTCAGAGATGAAAGTTCGGTTGAAACATGTCGAGAAAAAACCCCTTGGATAGATTTCGGTCCAAGGTGGAGTGTTGAGATGTGTAGACCAAAATAATAGACCCACATTAATTAAATGAAACTTCATAACGAAGTATTATGTGATGATCTCCCTTTAACTAGTACCGAGGCCTTTTAAGATAAAACCCCACACCTATGAGTTGAAAGTGGTTAAGCTAGGGACAGTATCAGTGCTGGCGGAGATCCACGGGCTCGTACATGCGTGTGCGGTGCAGCCTAAAGAATTCAACATGTGTATCGGTTATGGGTAATCTCTTGTGCTTTTCTCTTTTGGTCAACTTCCTCGACTTCGTTTGTTGCCCTAATCTTTAATCTTTTGTATGCATCTTATGTCACGCTCTGTCGACTTCATGTGCATGTTTGCTCTTACATACTACATTTTTTTGCTTATGCTTTTGCTCCTTTGCATCATCTTGCTTCATCGACCATGTTTATGCTTTCCCATCATGACAATGTGCATGATCCGTGTGGCTAACTTCATTTTCTACCCTAGTTGGTTACCCGACCACTACCTCGTTGATGCTCCCTTCCCTTGACTTTCTCGTTTCTACTATGCGAGCTTTTCTGGTTGACAATGATTATGTCCATTTGTCGCGATCTCTCGCTTACGCTTTGTTGGTGTGTCTCTCTTCTTCTCTGTCTTTGCTCTTTGCTATTATAGTCATTTGTTCGATCTTTTTCATCAGGGCATCTCGATTCGACCCTTGGCCTATGCGTGCACATCTTATGTCGGTAACCATTTTTATATTGTGATGCTTGTGTTGGACATTCATGCATGCACGGCACGGAAATGAAATGAAATTTTAGACTTTTATTTTTATTTCATTGAAAAAGAAGGAATCTATTTTGTTAAATAGCTTCCTATTCCATATAATTAAGTATATTGATTCTTGTCCTTTGTGACAAAAATTGATTTGCGGTGAAGTTTTACATTACATTTTGAATAAAATTCATTCAAAGTATAAGAGATAAATTCATGGGAGATTTAAAGGATTTGGTATGTTGTCGAGCTCTGTTATCATGTCCCCGCCCCCGTGCGTGCTTATGGACACCAATCGGCTTGTTCTATTGAACACTATGTCGGACAATTTTTTGTAATAGTCTCTGTGCACATGCTTCTCGTCAGCCCTTCATCAGTTGGCATTATTTACCGGACGAACCATTTCATAGCAGTCCCATATATACGTCCTTGTCGTCGGCTCTTTGTCATCAACATTGTTTACTAGATGAACTTTTCACAGCAGCTCTATATGCGTGCTTCTAATCGATATGTTGTCGTCACTAGTTTGTCATTGTCGGACCGTCTCTATTATTTACTGAATATTTTTCTGCAGCTTCCTATGTATGTGTTTCTCATCGGCCCTTCTTATCCTCTTCTTCATCGCCATTCTTCGTTGGACGTTCATATTTGTGGTGCTTACTGCTTCTGCTCTTCATTCGACTTGGCGCCAGTTAGAGTCATTATTATTATTTTTGTTATAGTCAATTATTATTATTTTATCTCTTTATTTTAGTGTATTAATTTGCAAACTCAAGATGTTGATCCACCTTGAGTTTGAAGGAGGGTATTAAAGTATATTTTGGGTATTTAGGGTTTGGCCCATTTATGTCTAACTATATATATACCTATTGGTCCTTAATAAACCATCTCAATCTTTTTCCCAAAGCCTAACAACTTTGATTGATTTTTGTTTGACTGTATCATTTATTTCTGGACAGATGGTAAATAAGTTAGGTTTGACACCCATTAAGCTTAGCACACACTTGATCCTTAGCACGGTTATCGAAGACAAGATTTACCCTAATATGGTGTGTGAGGGTTGTATCATCGAGATAGAGGGACATGAGATACCTATAGACCTCAGAGTACTAGAGTTTCTAGAGTTTAACACGTTATCGGGGATGGACTGGCTGGCAGCATATCATGCTCAGTTGGATTTCTTCAGTAGGACAGTCACATTCTAGATACTTAAGCAGTTAGAGTTCAGTTTTCATGGCAATTCGACACAACTTCAGAGTACCAGAGGTAGAGTGACTACGAGCCAGGAGATAGAGATATTCACAAGTATTCTGAGCACAGTAGAGAAATCGGTGGCAACTATTCGAGGAGGTGCCCGTGGTGTGAGAGTTCCCAGATGTGTTTCTTGAGTATTTACCCAGATTACCACCACCAAGAGAGATCAACTTTATTATCGACCTAGTCCCTAGGACGAAGCCAATTTGATATCTCCATACATAATGGCACCAAAGAAGTTAGAGAAGCCAAGCACCAGATTTGAGGAGTTGAAAATCTTAGGATGTTCCCATCCTAGCATGTCTCTATGGGGCGCTCTAGTACTATTTGCGAAGAAGAAGGATGGGAGTTTGAGATTTTGCATTGATTACAGGCGGTTGAATCATGTTATGATCAAGAACAAGTGTCCACTTCCCCCAATAGATGACTTGTTTGATCCGTTGAGAGGTGTAATGTGGTTTTCTAAGATTGACTTGAGGTCAAGGTTCCACTAGCTCAGGATTAGGGATGAGGACAGAGAGAAAATTACGATTAGTACACGTTATGGTTATTACGAGTTTACTGTCATGTCGTTTGGGCTGATGAACGCGCCAGCGATGTTTATGGACTTGATGCATCGCATGTTGAGACAGTATTTGGATCGTTTCATGATTGTATTCATAGATGATATTTTGATTTACTCTAGCACTCATGAGGATCACGAGGGTCATCTAAGGATACTTTTACTAGATACCGAGAGAGCACCAACTCTATGTTAAGTTTAGCAAGTGTGAGTTCTGGTTGTCAGAGGTCAGATTTGTAGGACATGTAGTTGGAGTTAATGGAGTACCAATGGATCCTTCGAAGGTCCAGGCAGTGATAGATTGGCGTATCCTACTGTCGATGATAGATATTCGCACATTTCTAGATCTAGCACTATATTATCAGATATTTGTGTGCAATTTCTCTAAGATTGTGGCACCGATGACAAGGTTGACTCAAAAGGATGTCACGTTTAAGTGTGAAAAGAAATGTGATCAGGCTTTCATGACACTAAAGCAAAGATTGACGACAGCTTAAGTGTTAGTACTGCCAAAATCAGGAAAGGAAATGGTTGTGAATACCGATGCGTCACAGGTCAGATTAGGGTGTGTTATGATGCAGGGGGAATGTGTGATTAATTACGAGTCTCGACAGCTACAGATGCATAAGAAGAACTACCTGGTGCATGACTTAGAGTTAGTAGTAGTGATATTTGCTCTGAAGATATAGGGGACGACTGTAGATTCCATCAGTGGATTAGTTATGTTAAAAGATACTTTATGAGGCTCATCACTCACATTATATCATTCATTTGAGCAGGACCAAAATGTATCCGGATATCAAACGTCTATTTTGGTGGCCGGGGATGAAGACGCGCATAGAGGATTACGTCGGGAGTTGCGAGATTAGACAGAAAGTTAAGGCTGAGCATCGGAGGCCTATAGCACTGTTACAGCCATTTCACATCCTTGAGTAGAAGTGGGAGCATATTACCATGGATCTAGTCAGTGGTTTACCTCGATTTACGTACATGCATGATAATATCTTAATGATTGTGGAGTGATTGAACAAATATGCTTACTTCTTGCCAGTTTCCACTAAACATAAGTTCGAACAGTTGAGTATCCTTTATGAGAGAGAGATTGTTAGACTTCACGAGGTACCATTATATATTGTGTCAGACAGAGGATCCAACTTCACATCTATGTTGTGGAGGAGCATGCAAGCACAGTTTGGCTCGAAGTTACAGCATAGTACGGCGTTCCACCCATAGACTAATGAACAGTTTGAGAGACTAATTGGGGTATTAAAGGAAATGCTCAGAGTTTATGTGTTGGAGTGCGGTGGGTCGTGGGAGGAGTATTTACCTTTGTGTGAATTTTCCTATAATAACAATTATCAGGCTAGCATTAGGATGGCACCGTTTGAGGCACTGTATGGCAGGCCGTATAGATCTCCAGAATGTTGGGCAGAGCCTTATGATGTAGTAGTAGTTGGGCCAAAGATTATGGTAGATCACATAGAGAAGATACGACTCAAACATGAACATCTTCAAGGAGCTCAAGAAAGACAGAAGAAATATGTTGATTAGTACCGAGATGGGTTAGAGTACAAAGTGAGAAATCATGTCTATCTAAAGGTTTCACAACTAAAGATTCGCAAATGATTCAAAATCGAGGGAAAGCTCATGCCAGGGTTTATAGATGCTTTCATAATCACAGAGAGAGTTGGCAAGGTTGCTTATAAGATTAAGTTACCACCGCAATTGGCAGGTGTTCATCCAATGTTCCATATATTGATGTTGAGATTGGACAGGTTGAGAAAGGGAGACGGACTGATTATGGACCTGACTCTGATTGACATAGCAGAGGAAATTACTTACGAGGAGTAGCCTGTGCCAATTTTAGACCACTAGGTACAGAGTTTGAGTAACAAGGACATCCCATTAGTTCTCGTCAAGTGGCAGCATCACGGAGACTAGGAATTGACATGGGAGCGAGAATTATATATGCTCGAGATTTTCCCATTTCTCTTTTGATTTTTGTAAGTTATTTCATTTTAGATATTTTAATTTTGAGGATGAAATTCTTATTAGTTGGGAAGACTGTAATGACCATAATAAGTCTAATCCTAATCATTTGCCTAATAGGACCGTGAAATGGCAACATATCCTATGTGGCTACTCGGTCGGAACTCAGTGTCGACACCGAAGTAAATATATTATTTTATTATTGTGTGATGGTTGTATATATGTTATATAAACTTGTATATGTGAATTCATATATTTAATCGTTGTTTTTGTGAGTGAGAACTACCTTGAGATGTACGCGTACGCGGGTATTTGGGTAGGTCAATGATATCGATTTAAGTTAGGTGTCATGAAGTTTATTTAATTGAAATACCTTAGTTAAGTCGTGAGGGCATTTTAGTCATTTAATAAATGGGAGTTTAAAAAAGAGAGTTAAATTAGAATTATGAGATGTTAAATTTTGGTGGTTTATGGAGAGATAAGGAAAATTAAATTAAATAAAAACATATGTGGTGATGGTTCACCCACCTAATAAGAGTACAAAAAGAGAGAAATGAAAAGTAAGGGTTTTATCTAAGTTAGAGGTGGTGTAAAGGTGGTGGTGAGGAAGAAGAAAAAAACCATTTGCTATGTGGAGATCATCTTAATTAAGCCAAGTAAGTCAACACTTAATTTTATTTAATTTTGAAGCTTATGGGTAAAATGCATGGTAGATTTAATTAATTTATTGTTTATAATTTAATTTATGTGGAGTTTATTTTAGTTGGGTGGATTTAAAGGAAAAGAAAAAGTATTATTGTAGGTTTTTGAAGGAAGGAAAAAAGAAAGAAATAAAGAAATAAAGAAATAAAGAAAGAAATGTTGGAAGAAAAGAAAAGAAAAAGAAAAAAGTAATAATAAAAAGGGGGGCCTCTATATGGGCATCCTGACGATCCCCCAGTAGGGGGGATCGCACGCACGACCGTTCGTGCGATCCTCAAGCCTGTTGAGCCGAGCCAAGCTCAAGCCTAGCCCAGTATGTCAGGTCGAGCTTGAGCCCACTCCATAGGGGCTGAACTCGGGCGGGTTGAACCGGACCCGGTTAAGGGGGCCCAAAACCCATTTTAATTAAATAACATGTATATTTTTATATATTAATTAGTAAAAAAATCATAAAAGTAATAGAAAATATAGAAAAACTCAAGAAAAATAGGAAAAAAAATTAAGAAAAATAAAAAAGTGAGAAAAATTATTGGAAAGTAAGTTTGGAGATTTTTCGGGGAGTTTTACACCGAGATTTTCTTCGAAAAATATGCTACCACTATAAATTTCTTATTTTGAATCATCTTGAGATTTAAAAATCTAACTTTTATCAAACATGATCAAACACACCTAATTCATTGTAAATTGATACTAGGAGCCTAGGAGACTAGTGTCGGGTATAGGGTACGTATTTTGAGGCCGATGGGAGCAGTGATTTGGTTGGTATTTTACTTATTGAGGTAAGTAAAGCATTAAGAAATTCTATATTAATTATTTTCATTTCTTTGCTTTATTTGATGAAATGATTGCTATTATTAGACTATACTTCCCTACCGAGCGACCTAGGGTCTAAGTGGTCAGGTCTACTCACTATCCACTTGCGGGTTGAGCAGCCGACTAGCTCTCGTGGCTTCTCAACGGGTCTGAATCCTCTAAGTGAGCTTCAACCATTTGTCGTGGCTCCTCTCAAGTATTCAAGTTCCATTGTTGTTAAGCATTCTGTTAGTCTGTGGCTCCCTTTGGAATTTTCTCGGACTGCGGCTCAAGTGAGCAGACAATGTCGAAAGGATTAGGTGCGGTCGAAGCGGCTCTAACCCGCCGCACCATTGTTAGACACTTACATGTTTAAAGTGGCTTTGAGTCCATGTGTAGAGTGTCAGGACAACTTACTCCCTTTCTTTTGCTTTCGGGTCACTTGATCCCTACCGTTGATCATTGTAATATGTTTATCATGTATTTTACTATTCTTTCTTAGAACTTTTTTTCCTTACATCATGATTTATAGACTTGTTTATTGTTTAGTCTGAATTTTTGTTGAACTTATTTTGCATTTACTCATTAGAATCATCTCCGCTTTCGGTGATAAGTGCAGGTCCCTCTAGTAGAAGGGGCAAGGAGCCTTTAATTGGTGACTTCATCTGAGCTTCTATCATGGCCCAAATTTCTAATCTCGTTTTTATATGTAATTAGGATTACTGGCCCGTAACGTGGGACCCACATCGTGATACGTGCAATGACCAAGGCAAGATGGTCGAAGTATATGTTAGATTTGTTGTGATGTATGTCTAGCGTATTGTATATGTGTAGACTATTAAGTCACTCCTACTCGTGTATAGGTGTCGAGACGTGGGGACGTGCCTCGAGGTCCATGCTGACGTAGGACCGAGGTAGAGAGTGATGTGGTAAGTTCTTTTTAAGCTTAGTGTTGCTTATATAGTTGAAATAATATGGCTATGGTTAATTTTAGATTAAATGTACCTAAGTTAGCATTTTAAAATAATAGCCATGTGATATTTCTCAAGATACGTATTGGCACATCTAGAAATCAATTTGGTTACAAATTGGTGTTACCTAGTTTAAGTTAGTGGAGAGTAAGTAGGAAATGTGTCAATGTGAAAAATCATCATATGGGTCTTGAGATACATGTGTGCAATAAGATCAACGGCTATTAATTAACCATATTTATTTCATATATATATCTTAAGCTCCACACATGAAAACCAAACATTTTCATTTCAAATAACTTAGGAACTAGGAAACTTCTTGGAGAAGAAGAGAATTGAGAGAAAATCAACAAGAAGTTGGAGAACTTTGGTGTAAGAAGTGTTGCTCAAGCTTGTGCATATCAACTAGGTAACTTTACAACACTAGCAACTTAGTTTAATTTGATGAATTCATGAATATAATGATGTGTGGCTGTTATGGTGAGGTTAATGGATGGTTTGGGTCTCTGAAGATGCGTATGAGAGTTCCTAAGGCATTGTTGTCGCCTATGTGTGGTGAAAAATCAAAATTATAATTGCAGAATTATGGGTTTTCTTGCACATAAAGCGCTAGGTAAGTCAGCTACAGTGCTAAGTAAGTCAGCTAGTGCACTAACTTTGTATAGCGAGCTAGAGATACTTGGTAGCGCGCTAATGACCATTAGCGCGTCCGGTAGGCTATTTAGCGTGCTAATTGCTCTAGCATTACAAAAATCAGTAATTTCCTAATATCAAATTAAATACTTTAAACAAATCCAACACCCTAGTTAAAGGTCTAAACACATTAAAAAATATGTTAAATGATATCAGGAACCTAGGGAATAATCTTAGGGGTTTGGATACGAGATTTGGGGTACCTTGAGGCCAGTAAAGCTAAGAATTTACATTACTTGATGAGTATACCCGTTGATTGTTTTATTTACATTTCATATCAACTTTATGTTTGTTTGTTGTAGTCCGTGTTGATTATGTTTAGCGTTGTACTCCCATATCATGAACTTATTCGATACTCCTCACTTGTTGAGCTTGATTTTCATGATATTATGATGAATTAAATTCCTTTGAGTCCATCCATTTGCTTTATGTCATTTCTTGATGTTTCATAGTGAATATAGTGTAAATAGCATGCTATTAGGAATTAAGAGTTTGTGAATGACTTTGTGGACTTGTACTTTTTGGGAATTGTACTTTTGTAGCATTGCCAAGCCTTGGAATTCTTAACAAGTCAATTTCTTGGAATTATAAAGTAGTTATAGAATCTAGAGTCCATTGCACTATGTTAGAGTTGATCGGCACATGGGGTTAGAGTCCCTGGAGATGTCGGCACTCACAACTATGATGTGACACACGGGGTTAGAGTCCTTGGGGTTGTCGACACACTAAGGTTAGAGTCCCAAGTGACACCAGGGTTAGAGTCCCTAGTGATATTAGACTATGCGATGGTACGCACATCCTTTAGTGGTTTTAAAGGCTTCAATGACGCATGTCACAGTCGATCGGATCTAGATCATTACTATTTAGCCTCGTGTCACTTTCACTTGCTTAACCATTGTATTTCTTAGCATATTTCTAGTATTAGTTTTATTTATTTCACTTATTCTTTTAATTACCATTTCATCTTTTGGAAAAGTGAATGAATATGTCAACGGGATAACTGTTACTTTTTGTACTCACAATTTTTTTTATGACGGTGGGTGCAGAGCCGTCGACGAGCAGGCCTAGCAAGGAGAAGATTTGCGACTACCTCTGAGCCAGCGACATACCTCTACATCGACATTTTGTAGGTTTTGATATTTCATGTATTATACAGTTATGTTTTTGATACATTTTGGGATTGTATATTGAGTCGAGCGTTTAGTTTCTTGACTTATGATAGCCATCAAATTGTTTATATTCACCACCTTGTTATATATGCATGTGATCGTTGTTTCCTGGTTTTTGCACACTTAGGATTTATTATATTGCTTCCGCATAATTTGTTAAGACTTCCGCTAAACTTTATAACTCTTAAAAAAAAATTAATTACTCTAAAACCTATTAATATGTTGACGTGTGGATTACTTATCGTAAACATAAATATCATGGAAACTTGGATAGAAAGACTGACTAATATGTAGTTAAGTCCTGTGTGGCTAGAATTTGAGTTTAATTACAGGATTAGGTCGGTTGGTGCCCTGGATTAGGGAAGGGGCATCACAGTTTGTATCAGAGCCAATGTTTTCGATAAGTAAAACACAAAATTGAATAAAACACAAATCTTTGATGTGGGAAATAGACGATCTTTGCCTAGAAACTATTAGTTGGGAAGTGAGCGAAAGTGAGATAGGATGTCTTATATGTACATGTTAGTTCTATATGTATACATTTGTGTTATCTACATAGTTGCTGATGTTGCGAATGTCATCCACTTGTAGAGCACGATAGCAGATTGACGCAAAATCGGAGATTGCACCAGCTGCAGTAGTGACAATACCGGGAGAGACAATTGAGACTGTACTGTCCCCATGCCCACATCTTCAACATATAGGTCGAGGTCCAACTTGTGAAAGACTTCGTCAAACTCAAGCTAGCTTACTCTGACGGAGTCATGAACTTTGAGAAGATCGAAAAGTGGGTACTATCTCAAGAGAAGCTTCATATGATACTAAAGATCGAGGTATTAGAGTTCAACGCAATTTGAGGGATGGACAGGTTATCAGCATACCACGCTCATATCGATTGTTTCAGTAAGATAGTGATATTTAAGATCCCATGGCATCCCATATTCACCTATAGAGGTAGTTCAATAAGGACAGTAGGCACCAGAGGTCGACTTGCGACTAGAAAAAAATGGAGGCATTGATTGAGTTATACACATTAGCAGAGAGTTGGGGACCTAGGCTTAAGGATATATCGTTTATTAGAGAGTTTCCAGATGTGTTTCTGAAGGATTTACCTGGTATACCGCCACCGTGAGAAGTTGATTTTATTATTGAATTGGTACCAAGCACCATACTGATTTCCATGGCTTGCATGGCCCCGCGAGAGTTAGAGGAGTTGAAGACTCATCTTCATGACTTGGGACATAAGGAATCACCACACCTTCTATGTCGTAATGGGGAGCACCCGTCCTTTTTATGAAGAAGAAATATGGTACTTTGAGACGTGTATCAACTATAGAAAATAGAACAAAGTCACAGTCAGGAACAAGTATCCACTACCGAGGATCGACGATTTATTTGATCAGCTAAGAGGAGCATAATTTTTCTCCAAGATAGATCTGCGATAAGGGTATCATCAGCTTAGGATCAAAGATGAGGATACGTCCAAGACAACTTTTAACACGAGAGATGGACACTTTTAGTTTATGGTCATGCCATTTGGGCTGACCAATGCCCCTACAATGTTTATAGATTTGATGCATTTTGTGTTTAGACCGTTTCTTGGCCACTTCGTGATAGTCATTATCGATTATGTACTGATATATTCAAGGACCAGAGAGGATCAATAGCAGCACCTCTAGAAGATGTTGCAGACCTTGAGGGAGTATAAACTCTATACCAAGTTCAGCAAATGTGAATTTTGGCTTTCAGAGGTTAAATTTATGGGGATGTTGTTGGAGCAGCAGGGATAGCAGTGGATCTGGCCAAGATTAAGGCAATAATGAATGGCCAGCATCGATGTTATTGATAGTGATTAGGAGTTTTCTAGGTTTAGCAGGGTACTATCGCCAGTTTGTGAAGGGTTTCTCGAAGATCATTTTACTGATTACTAGGTTGACCTAAAGCACATCAAATTTGATTGGTCTGGGGAATGCGAGAAGGCATTTGCTCAGTTGAAGAGATTTTTAACTACTGCGCTAGTGTTAGTATTGTCAGAGGCTTTACACGAATTCTTGGTGTACACAAATGCTTCTCATATGGGTATAGGTTTCGTGTTAATACAAGGTAGTGGTATAGTAGCTTAAGCCTCCAGACAGTTGAAAGTACATGATAAGAACTACCCCACACATGATTTAGAGTTGGTAGTAGTAATGTTTGCATTGAAGGTGTGGAGATATTATCTATATGGAGAGAAATTCACTCTCTTTAGTAATCATAAGAGTCTAAAATATCTTTTCACACTGAAGGAATTGAATATGAGACAACGCAGATGGTTAGAGTTTCTGAAGGATTACAACTTTTCTGTAGAGTATCACTCAGGAAAAACCAATATAGTTGCAGATGCGCTAAGTAGGATACCAGTTAGAGACGCTGAGGTTGTCAGAAGCCATGTGACGCATGAGTATAGGTTACTTGAGGCAGCATCAATAACATGTTCCCTAAAGGTTCCTAAAGGTACTCGAATTGAGATTTACACACAGATGAGAGTACAGACTGTGTCTACATATAGAGTTTCAAAGGGTCAGAGGACCGACAGGCTGTACTCGAGATTTAGTGAGTTGGCGTAGAGTACAGATTGTGTAGACTGGAGAAAGACTTATGATCAGTGTCTGAGATACAAAGACAGACTGTGGATACCACCAGTGCCAAAGCTGAGAGATGAGATTCTTTAGGAGTGAAACCATTCCTGATTCACTGTTCATTCGGGCAAGACCAAAATGTACCATGATATGAAGAGATATTTTTGGTGGCCTAAGATGATGGCGGATGTGTCTGAGTTCATAAGGAACTATGGGATCTATCAACAAGTGAAGGCTAAGCATCGCAGACCTGGGGGCTTGCTACAACCTCTTCCCATTCCACGATGGAAGTGGGAGGACATCTCTATGGATTTTGTGAGGAGATTATCTAAGACCGCTAGGAGACATGATTCTATTTGGGTGATCGTAGACGGACTAACGAAGTCTGCTCATTTTCTACCCGTAGTTGCGCATTACACGTTTGATCAGCTGAGTATAATGTTCAAGAGAGTGAGATTATCAGGTTGCACAGAGTATCATTGACTATCGCGTCTGACCGAGATGCTATGTATACGTCCCGAATGTGGCAGAGTATGCAGGAGCAGTATGGTACACGCCTAAAGTTCAACACTGTTTTCATCCTTAGACTGATGGGCAAACTGAGAAATTTATTCGAGTCCTCGAGGATATGTTACGGGCTTGTTTGTTAGAGTGTGGTGAATTTTGGGAGGAGTACCTGCCATGGTGTGAATTTGCTTACAACAACAATTATCAAGTTAGTATTGAGATGGCACCTTTTGAGGCTTTATATGGCAAATCATGTCATTTTCCATCATGTTCGGCTGAACCAGAGGATTGGGAAATTTTAGGGTCTGAGATTGTTGTTGACCATAAGGAGAAGGTCAAACTGATTTGTTAGAGACACAAAGAAGCCCAGGATAGACAGAAGAAGTATACAGACAAATATCGCGGTAATCTCACGTATACCGATGGAGCCTATGTATATTTGAAGGTTTCCCCTCAAAAGAGTCTTCAGATATTTGGGGTGAAAGGTAAGCTTGAACAGAGGTTCATCGGGCCTTTCATGATTAAGAAACAGGTCGAAAAAGTCGCGTATGAGCTTGAGCTACCTCCACTGATTTTAAGGATTCATCCAGTCTTTCATATTTTGATGCTTCGATTACCTGAGCTGGGAGCGGGTGTTCAACCTACTATGGATTTGAGTCAGATGGAGTGAGTGATGATATTACTTATGAGGAGCAGCCTATTCAGATCTTGTATCGAAGGGTACAATAGTTGAGGAATAAGTCTGTCCTGAAGGTTCACGTCAAGTGATTGTTCCATGATGATATATAACTCACTTGGGAGCGGGAAAATTATATGATGGATAGGTATTCGTACCTTTTCGAGTCAGGTAGTAACCCTAACCTAAATCTTAATTTCGAAGAAAAAAATTTCATTAGTTGGGAAGATTTGTCACGGCCCAAGTTTTAATCTCGTTTATTATCCTTAATCAAAATTACTAACTCGTGACATGGGACCCACACCATGATACGTGCATTAACTGAGGTGAAATGGTCGAGGTATATGTTAGATTTGTTTTGATGTATGCATAGCGTGTTGTATATGTGTAGACTATTAAGTCACTCCTACTCATGTATAGATGTCGAGACATGAGTGGATGTGCCTCGAGATGCGTGTCGACATAGGTTCGGGGTAGAAAGTGAAATGGTAAGTTCGTTTTAAGCTTAATGTAGCTTATAAAGTTGAAATAATATGGCTATGGTTGATTTTAGATTAAATGTACCAAAGTTAGCATTTTAAGACAATAGTCATGTGATATTTCTCGATATACGTATTGGCACATCTAGATATCAATTTGGTTATAAATTGATTTTACTTAGATTAAGTTAGTGGAGAGTAAGTGGGAAATGTGTCAATGTGCAAACCATTAAATGGGTGTTGAAATACGTGTGTGCAATAAGATCAATGGTTATTAATTAACCAAATCCATTTTATATATATAGCTTAAGCTCTACAAATGCAAACCAAACATTTTCATTTCAAATAACTTAGGAACTAGGAAACTAGGTGGAGAATAAGAGGATTTTGAGAAAATCAATAAGAATTTGGAGAATTTGGTGTAGGAGGTGTTGGTCAAGCTTGTGTACATCAATTAGGTAACTTTACAACACTAGAAACTTAGTTTAATTTGATAAATTCATGAATTTAATGATGCGTGGCTTTTATGGTGAGGTTAATGGATGTTTTGGGTCTCTGTAGGTGTTTATGGGAGTTCCTAAGGCATTAGTGTACCCTATGTGTGGAGAAAACTCAAAATTCTAATTGCCAAATTTTGAGTTTTCATGCACATAGCGTACTAGGTAAGTCAGCTAGCGCGTTAACTATGTATAGTACATTAAAGATACTTGGTAGCGCACTAATGAGGTCAATAGCATGCTAGGTAGGCTATTTAGCTCGCTAATTGCTCTGACAAAACAAAAATTAGCAGTTTCCTGATTTCAAATTAAATACTTTAAATAAGTCCAACAGTCTAGTTAAAGGTCTAAACACATTCAAAAATATGTTAAATGATATCAAGAACCTAGGGAAGAGTCTCGGGGGTTTGGTTACGAGATTTGGGGTGTCGGGAGGCCGGTAAAGCTAAGAATTTACATTGCTTGAAGTGAGTATACACATTGATTGTTTTATTTACATTTCATATCCACTTAATTGTTTGTTTGTTGTAGTCTGTATTGACTATGTTTAACGTTATACTCTCATATCATGAACTTATTTGATACTCCTTGCTTGTTGAACTTGATTTTCTTGATATTATGATGAATTGAATTCTCTTAAATCCATCCATGTGCTTTATGTCATTTCTTGTTGTTTCACTGTGAATATAGTCTAAATAGCATGCTATTAGGAATTAAAAGTTTGTGAATGACTTTTTCGACTTGTACTCTTTGAGAATTGTGCTTCGTAGCATTGAAAAGCCTTAGAATTCCTAACGAGCCAATTTCTTGGAATTATAAAGTAGTTATAGAATCTAGAGTCAATTGCCTTATGTTAGAGTTGATCGACATACGGGGTTAGAGTCCCTGAGCTTGTCGACACACTGAGGTTTGAGTCCCAGGTGACACTGTGGTTAGAGTCCCTAGTCATATTAGATTGTGCGATGGTACGCATGTCCTTTAGTGGTTTTAAAGGCTTCAATGACGCATGTCACATCCGACCGAATCCGGATCATAACTATTTAGCCTCGTGTCAGTTTCACTTGCTTCACCGTGGTATTTCTTAGCATATTTCTAGTATTAGTCTTTCTGTATTTCACTTATGCTTTTAAATATCATTTCGTCTTTTGGAAAAATGAATGAATATGTCAATAAGGATTACTTTTACTTTTTGTATTCGCCGTCTTTTTTATGATGGTGGGTGCAGAGCCATCGACGAGCAGGCATGGCAAGGAGAAGATTGGCGATGAGCCAGCGACGTACCTCTGCATCGACGTTTTGTAGGTTTTGATATTTTGATTATTATACAGTTATGTTTTTGATACATTTTGGGATTGTATATTGAGCGAGCATTTAGTTTCCCAACTTATGATAACAATCACAATCTTTATATTCGCCACCTTGTTATATATGCATGTGATAGTTGTTTCCTGGTTTCCACACACTTAGTATTTATTATATTGCTTCCACATAATTCTTTAAGACTTCCCCGAAACTTTATAACTCTTAAAAAATCTTAATTACACTTAAATTTATTAATATCTTGACGTATAGATTACTTATCATAAACACAAATATCAAGGAAATTCGGATAACAAGGCTGACTAATACGTAGTTAAGTCTTGTGTGGCTAGGATTTGGCTTAATTACGAGATTAGGCCAGGCAGTGCCCTAGATTAGGGAAGGGGTCGTCACAGCTTCCCTTAGAGTCAGCTCCTTTATGTTAATACAATAGGTTTATTTTTTATATTTTGGACTGTACATATGAGATATACTTATGTTTTTTGTTACATTGGGGTTCATTTTGGGTTGTGAGACGTTTGATACATGTATATGACACTTCTTTACACTGTTTGTCACCAAATATATACATGAGATTTACTTTTGCAGGATTTCCATACCTAGGCATATTCCGACTACCGTTTACTTATTTACGTTGCTTTAAATATTTTTAAATTATGTTACGTAAACATTAAGATTTGTTTAACTAAATAACAAACCTAATATGCAACTTATATTTGAATAACTTGAATAAGAATCTGATTAGGCTATTGTTGACTCTACGGGAGTTAATCAGGGTTCCACGTAGTTTTAGACCGAGCGGGGCCCAGTTTGTGGGGTCTGGGGCTGTCACAGATAGAGAGCTAATTTCGAAGCCCTAAGGTTCTATTTATAGTTTCTTGAACTATACAAATCTTAGATAAACTCAAATTCTTCATAATGATCTCGTAACCGACCTCAGCGATTTGTCAGTAATTCCATTTTGTTCACAAATTGCTAAGTTAATCACTAGAAATTGGTCTTTTTGCTCCACCGATTCATATGGCGATTCTGTGTAAACTCTAATTCTTTAATGATTTGCAGGTTTTTCTCTGCTGTCGATTTATGCAGCGATAGCTATATAATTTTGTATTGCTTGATTTGTTCTCCATATGACTGTTTTGTCTTTCTTCCTTTTTTTCTTCTATTTCTTCATTTTTCCTAATTAAATCATGTGATCACAAAAACAAGAGAATAACTAGTGTAATATCATCATTTATATCTAAAATCAACTTAAATTTCACTATAAAAATATGTCTAATTATTAACTTATCAAATACCCTCAAACTCAGCACTTTACTGTCCCGAGCAAAGGAATACTTTCAATTATATTATCTTTTCATTCTTTATATATTGATTTCAATCTAACTCATCTTAACTTTGAATAATAGAAATTTTAAATAGAAGTGATCTTTAAATAGAAACATATTACCTACAACTAAATGAAAGTTTTGATAGAATATAATGATTTAGACAAAACAAATCATCCTTTCATGATAACTCAACCACCCAATACAACACCCCTTAAAACTTAAAGTTCAATCAATACCAAGGCTAGTACATAATATAGGCTTTCTCAATCTCCACTGACAAGTATGAAGTTTATGATGACTATTATATAATCTCAAAACACAAAAATCACTTGATTAATCTTAACTTTAGGATATACTTTATAAATAGTACCACAATCAAAATCAATAGGAATTTTACCAAGATACCAATGTATATATCGTTTAAAACGTATTCGATTAAGAAATACTTCATCCAACGCTAGCTTCAAGCACTCGAGCTAAATCTTTTCTTTAAAGAGTTTAAGAACATCCATCATTTTCATCTCTCATTTTTTTACTTCATCCTAATTATCTTCTTTATTTTATATATATATATATATATATATTATTTGACTTTTGAGTCCCTGCTCCATTTTCTGTGGACATTCTCACATTTTTCTCAATATAGATTCCCTACTCCATTTCTTATGGAATCTATAGGACTCACTATACATTTGTAAACTCTTGTTAGCACTTCTTACTATCCACTAAAATTGAAGAAAGTATTTTTTCTAACTTATAGAATTCTTTCTAACCCATTTCTTCTTTCAATTGTGGAATAATAATTTTCTATATATACTATAAAAATATTTAATCAATAGCATTTGTATCACAAGATTCTTATAAATCTGTCTTGTTCATCTTGCACTATTATTTCGATCTTTTATCCATTATCATGACGAACACATGGCAATCAATCCAGTGCATACATCAACTAGTAAAGTTAATCAAAAGGGTATAAAAATTGACTCCTTCTATCATAAAGTTCACTTGGGTAATAAAAATATCACTTCCAATCAAAAATTTATTATATATATTATATTATATTATATTCCTAACTAAAATAATGTAAAATGAAATTCATACTTACTTGAATTCGGAAGAAATTTCATCAACTCACATGAATATTGGATCAAGATTTTTTTTTGAACTTTGCATCGATTTTGAACTTATCTTCTACCTTTCTTTTCTTTATTTGCTTTCTTTTTTAGCATTTTCATACTTCACCAAAAATACCCCCAAACTCATTTTTAACCTTGTCCTCAAGGTTAAAAAAATTAAGTCAGATTTCGAACAAAAAAATATACCTCGTGACGTATAAACGAATTGATATAATCATAAATTAGATAATCAGTATATGAATAAACTCATTATATAAATTTCATCAAATAAAGTGCATTAATAATATGAATAATCATCACTAATGTATCAAATCACCAAGCACAGATCACTTATAGTATATCCCCACCGCATATCACATATTATCACTCAGAGACAAAGAAGATAAAGTAGAGTAAAGAAATTAATGTCATCGTCCGGAAGTCGCATCATCATCATCCGCCACTAGATCAATCCTCTCAAACAAGTAACTCGCAGCAGGATCATAGAGGGTGTAGTCCTAATCTGACGGTTGATCATCAAAAATATGATTACTCGATAGCCGCATTTATGTAGATTGCATAGGAACCTCTTTGACATCATCCTCTCCATCCTGTGAATGCTCATCGCTAAGGCCATTTGGTTGTCGGATACTAGTTTTTGATTCCTCAAAGTTCTCATTTGATTACACATAATTGTACCCATAAATGCCAACTCTAATTCCTCCATGTAAAGTCTATCATAGTCCATAGCAGGTTGCTCCACATTTAGATCATTTCTAGCTTCTGACATTTCTTCCAAAACTCACCACGTATCATCTCTAATCTTTTTTCTTTGCTCCATCACTCTACTAGTTATCTCAAGTCATGCCATATTTACTCAATGTTCTCTACGAAAAGTTATGATCATCAAAGGAAAAGGTAATCAGTCATTCTTCTTCGTTTTGATAGCACTCCTTATCGATTCATAAATAATCTTGCCAACATCTAAATTCCCAATCCCCTCACAATGTGGTAAAGTAAAACGACTTTGTAGTTCATGATCTCATAATATTGTAAACTTGGCTGTAAGCTGGTGTTGATGAAATAACACAATGCTTTCGTGATCATCCTAAAACATTTGGTAGTGATATATTTTGGGTACCCTTATGTGTCTAAAATGAATCCATCACCATGGATTACCTCTAATCCTCTCCTAATTTCCTCAACAGGGTAATGGTACTTAATCGAATATTCAAGCTTTGGGTATTCATCGTTTTCTCTTTGGTGAACTTTTGATAAACCAAAATACTGGTTTATTCTCGCAGCAAAATATTCCACTATGGTTCCTTTAACTCGTGACTCTATCTTAATTTCACTTCCATAAGCATTCGCGTAAGACTCTCACTAAAATGTCACATCCCTTCTCACTAGAAACATCCTCAATGTCTAAATGTTTACAGTCCCTAGTCAATAATCTCCAGTTTCTCACATCAATGATATCTAAGATCCTATGCCTATATTTCAACTCATTCTTCACATTGAATCCCCTTTTCGGGATCAACTTCCTTCCTTTCTCTATATATTTCTTAAACTTGTCAAAGTTTCTTTCCTAAGAACATAGTGCTTCACTCCCTTCGCTATCTCTTTTTTCTACTCCATCTTCATCATCCTTATATTCTTCCTTAGAGTCATAGCTAAATGATAAAGGTATAGTAGGCTCTCTTTGTGATCTAATCCTATGTGTATTGAAAGAAATTATCGTGGGTCTAATTGGTGAAACTTTTGATTTATCCTTGGTTTTCTCTACTAACTTCCCATTTCCTTTCTCCTCCCTCAAATTTTTACCCCTTCCACTTCATGCCATTTCAATAAGTAAGAGAATAAACCTGTAAAACCATTTAAAACCAAATTTTTGAAAAAACGTTCGATAAAATTCAACTAATCTATCTAATAAGGAGAAATTCATCAAAACAAAGTCGTTTATAAATCAAGAGTTTGAAATTCATATGAAATGTATCGATAAAACATCATTAATAAAAATAATCATTCGTGCGATAGAAAAACACAAAAACTCTTCAAACTCATTTGAAACTTAGTCTTAAATTAGTTTGCATATAAAATTTAATCCATTCGCCATATACTAAAAATAGTTCAAAAACTCGATATAAACAAATTATCACATCACTCCCATACTAATATTATAATTGAAAACATTCGACATCAAAACCAATTTAGAGTGGAAATTTCAAGATTTAGCTTCTAACCAAAATAAAAATTCAAAAATCCATGAAAAATCAAAAATGTAATCGATAAAAGGCTAGGGTTTTCATTGATTACCTTCTTGAAAGTGAATCTTTCAAGTTTGGAATTCAAAACTCCTCTAGAACACTCCTTCAAGCTCCAACTTTGAATGCCCCTTGCTCAAGCACTAGTTGGCTCTACACTCTCAAAACTCACCAGATTTTGGGTTGAATATGTGAAGATTGAGGTGGGAATCACTTAAATATACTAAAATCTAGCTTTAAATGGTTGAATCTAGTCAAAATTTTGGTATTTGGTTTGAAAAGTTGCAATGATTTGTGAGTGTGAAGTAAGTGTGGCAGTTTTAGGTTTCTAGTTTTAAAAACTTATATTCGTTCTCAACAATTCAGGGTTTAATTGGATTCGCTGAGAAATCACTGAAAATGAGCCTCGGTGACTCAGCGATTAGTTTTGCAAATCCTAGTTATAAGTGCAAATCACTGACAAATCGCTGACCTAAAGTTACACTAAAAATTCTACAAAACTATCGCAGATTTTCTCAGCGATTTTCAGTATAAACTGGAATCGTTGGAAAATCGCTAACCTATTTTAACTGTTTTTTCAATTTAATTGATTTTCTCATGTATTTATCACATATATGTCCAATAAAAATGTAGAATTATTCAATATTATCAAAATTTTACCATGACTTGTACTAAACAATAATCTCATTATATAAATAAATGATTAACATAAAAACTAATGCATAAAGATAATAATACGGAAAGACATTGGCTCGATCAACCCCCTTATATGAAATTATTCCAGAATTAAATTCCTAAAATATCTTCATTATATAATTCAAAAGTTCAGAGAATATATAATCAATTAACTAGTCCTAATACTAAAACCGAAAGTAAATATAGAGTACGGCTGCCTCCCATAGAGCGCTTTTATTTATTGTCATTGGCTTAACTGAACTACACAGTTCTAAACTGGTGCTATAAACTTAAATGTAGGATTGTCCACTCTAGTGCCATTCCATAAAGTGATTGCTCAACCATGCACCCTAAAAGTAATTGTCTTGTTTAAAGTATCTATGACACCTTGCGAAGTGGCTAAGAAGGGTCTTCTTAAGATTAATGGAGGATCTTCATTGCTGAAGTATGGCATAACCAAAAAGTATGTGAGAATAATGTACTTGTCAATTTGAACTGGTACATTAATAACCACTCCTATTGGTTTCACTGAATAACCGTTTGGTAGAGTAATTTTTTCAGAGGCAAGTACATCCAAATCTTGTTGAGTATGAATAAAGAAGTGAATTAGCATGTAGTTTCCTTTAGAACATATATCACGAATAGCTTTTAAAAACCAAGCTAATTGGACTTATATATATATATATATATATATATATATATATATATATATCCTGGATCATCGAGCTTAACAATTACTAAGTTCTTTTTTTTTCTTCTTCTTATTCTTCGTAGCTTTAAATTCCCCCTTTTTAGATCATTCTCAACATTTTTCGGTTGCTTAACCATCCATTCATGAGTTATTATCTTTGTATTTGAAGTATCCTTAACTCACTCATTCTTTGTCATAGCATTTTCATCTTCCATTGTAACTACATTAATAACGTATATTTCAGCTTTTAAATTATAGTTTAATTCTAAAGATTCATTATCATTAGTTTGTTCATTATTAGATTCATCAGAATTATCGTAGACATCTTCATCATTAAAATGAAAAATGACAATTTTATTTTCAAATTCCATAGACATTGTTTCTTCAAAGATACCTAACTTTGTTTTAGTTGTTTTAAGAAATGATCTTCCTAAAAATATAGGCAAAGATTTAGATAATACCGAGTCTACCATTTCCATAACATAGAAGTCAACCGGAAACATTAAGTCATCTACTTTTACCAAGACATCTTCTAGTAAACTATAAGGTTTAATAATTATGTTGTCAGCTAAGGTAAAATTGATAGGTGTATTAATAAATGTACTTATTTTCAATGACTCATATAATTTAAGGGACATAATATTAATTGATGCTCCAAGATCACACATAGCAAAATCTATAGAAGAAGTTCCTAATGTAATAAGAATTCTAAACATTCTTGGACGAAAAAATTTCTCAGGTATTTTGTTTTCAATTAAAACATACACCTTTTGTCATAAGTTTTCTTTATATTCTTCTAAAAATTTATCCTTAGATTTAGAGAATTCTTTCAAAACTTCATCATATTAAGAAAATTGCACAATTGATTCCATCAATGGCTTATTAATTTCTATTTTCCTAAATGCTTCAAGAATGTCTTCATTATCTTCTTCCTTCATAGCATCAGCTAATCATTATGGAATAGTAGAATATGAATACATATCTTCATTCAAATTATCAGAAATCTTATCATTTTCATCCTTATCAATTATTTCAAACTTTTGTAAAGATTTCTCACATGCTTCATCTTTGGCTAAATACCATGGGTATAGCCTTTTAGGAAAAGGTGTATATTTCAATTGTTCAGCCATCCACTCTCTAGTAGGAATGACATTAGCCATCATTTCTTTTTTTTTCTTCTTCTTCTTTTTTTTCTTTTTCTTTAATAGTTTTATGTGTTTTCTTTTTCTTACCTTGTTTAAGTATCTTTCCACTTATAGATGTGTCTTTTTCATCACTCAATAAAGCATTAACTTATGTTTTATTAGTAGGAGCAGTAGCAGCTTGAGTAGGTGCTTTAGTTTGATTACTCTATTGAGTACTTAACTTATTTATTTGTAAATTCATTTGATATAACTAATTTTTCAGTTCATTAATAGTAGTATCAGTCTTAATCTAATTTTAAGAAATATGTGTAAAGTTTTAATGACTTTGGTTCAGAAGATTATGCAAGATTTGTTCTAAATTTGAATTATTAGATTGAGCATTTTGTTGAGGTTGATTAGGTGCATATTGCATCTGAGCATTTAGTCTATAAGTATTATAATTTTGATTTTGAAGACCATAACTAAAATTTGGGTGTCGTCTTCCAGGATAATAACTATCATTATTATATTGATTTCTTGGAGGACCAGAAAATTCGTTAATCCTTGCATTAACCACTTTCGTATTCTCTTCATGTAGAGTAGGACACGCATCCGTAGGATACATAACCTTATTAAAGAATCCACAAGCTTTAACTTGATTAGATCTATCTTTAATTAACAGCTTAACTATATTAGATAATTCATCAATTTTCTCATCAGACGTATTATTTCTTCTATTATCAACGTCATAAAGTTTCTTTCTTGAGGATTCAACCTTTTCACCATTTTGGATCGTTTAGCCATTTAATTAATTGCTTCCTTTGCTAAAGTAGGTGTTGTTTCAAATAAAGATCCACCCCATACTGTGTCTAATAACCTTTGTTCAAATCATTGAGTCCTTCTTAAAAATACTCTAATAAAGCTCTTTGAGTATATCCATGTTGTGGACAAGAAGAAAGTAATATTTGCAATCTATCCCAAAATTCGTTAAAATTTTTTATCCCAATATTCATTCAGCAAAGCTTCTAACATTCGAGTCCATTTAGTTAATTATTGAATCTTGGGGGAGATAGAACAACCGATTGTGTGTTTGATCTTTCAATGCAAAAGGAAAATCTTTAAGTTTTGACTTACTCTAGGGTACCTTCTTTTAGTTTCATATCGTTAACCTTATGTCGATACTCCCTTATGAATTTTTGTGGGTCTTCATTGTCTTTACCATAGAAGTTAGGTAAGGCACTAATAAATCTAGATCTAAGTATAAATTCAGGAAATCCATCGAGGTATGCTATGCAAATAGGCTCATATGTTGTAAGATTTTGATTTTCTTGTCTAAAGGTAAGTTCTCTATTATTGTTGTTATTATTATTGATAACTCTATTATCGTTATTATTATTATTAATAACATCGTCATTATTATTATTATTGTTGCTATCCTCCATCCTATTAGCTTAGTTTTTCTTAAGTTGTTGTTGTCTTAAATTTTGATTAAAAGTTCTATCTATTTCAGGATCGAACGAATAGAAAGATCTTGTAGAATTTGAGCGACGAAGTGTGTAAACCATACAATGTATAAAATCCTAAGAAATAATTTAAAAATCCCCAGCAACGGCACCTAAAATTGACTTGTATTGACCGTGCACAATAGTTTCTCGTATTTTTCTATTATTTGTAGTGGTGGTAAATAAGATATCGTCTCCACAGGGATTTTACTAACTTCTAAGGATAGTATTTTTTTGTTTTTCTTAATTTAATTAATTTAATTAAATGAGAATTAAAATACTAAATAACTAAAAACTATAACTACTAACTTAATTAATTAAACTTACGAAACTAATTCAAACAATTCAATGCAAACTTAATTAATTAAATTAAAATTCAATATAATATAAATATCTAAACAAACCCCCACTAAACAATGTAATATACTTGGATTGCATTCAAACACTAGAACATAACATTACCTCATAATCTAGTTATAATCATATCACATGGAATCTTGAAATCATTAAATTCTAATTCGTAATAGGTTGATAGTCTTTAGCAAAACCATCGATTTTCCTATATTCAATGACAAATAAGTCATATCTTTATCATTGTAAATCTACCAATTGGATAAAACGCAATAAAATAGAAATTATGATAACATTAACACTCAATGAAAATCATGCCTAACCTAAATTAAGTATTAATCAAAATATGTCGATCAATAAATAACTAAGAACACAATCACCAAGAACATCCACTCGGGTAATTTGGCCCTATAGATTAATCCTAATTACTATTTTTATAATTTCTTTCAATATTCATAGACATAGAATCAGAAAATCATATATCACAATACATATTTGCAATTAGGCATGTAATACAAGAATCATTAGTTGTAATAAGCAAAAACAACTTATTAAAATTGTGATTATTGTGTATGATTAGATTTAAAGCATTAAGTACAAGATTCTTTAATTATAACTCTATAGCAATCCAAAGTATATAAATGTCTAGGTTTTTTTTATATTATTAAACTACTCACTCAAGCTGGAAATAAACAATGAAATAATGTTGTGGCCCCAAACTCTGAGGCGGCCGTGGGACCCGCCACGTCACATCACACGTCAACAAGCCTCGCAACGTAATGGCATGCTTATCTACGACGCCTCGCGACCTAATTGATTGCTTACACATTTTATAGTAAACTCTAACTTATCTAATTAGTTTTCATATAAATATTAGCGATTTAAATTAGCCAGTTAATTAGTTTATCAAGTATTAATACAATTTTACGGCAAAAGTCTTTAAGTAAATAAATAATGCAATATTTATAAATCCCAAGTAGTGGAAAATCAAGCAAAAAGATACCATGTATATATCAAAGGCGAAATAAGTACAGGAAAATATTCTTATACATGTATTCAGTATTCTACAGTCCCCAAAACCTAATCAAAAATAAATACACACGTATTATAATAAAATGCGAGCTGGCATCACTATCTCAGAGGTAGTCTCCCAATACTTCCTTGCCCTTGCACTTGCTCATCGAAAAATCAGCACTCGGTCATCCAATAAATACAGTGATGAATCTAGTGAGTAAAATCACAAGACAAGTCCACACGATATTAATGAAATAAAACTCGTAAACTACGAGACATGCGAATTTAACATCTGAAAACAATAAATCATATTCCCATGAATTTAGGTCACAAACAATAAGCAAAAATAGCAGCGAATAAATGTAAAACACATACAGATAAAGCAGGCTCGAAAATTAAGCAAAAATGAATAAATAAACAGGACAAGAACCATGTATAAACTCGCAGGCTTACAGTTACCAAATCCCAACTATAGTTAACGGATGAACCCTTCAGGCGTTATTTAAAGTCAAGGGAACATCTTACATCCCTCCCGATGGTCATAGATACATTCTACTACCGCAATATGAGCGCTAAAAACAAGCAAACACGTGCAATTAATTTAGTGTGTTTTATTGTGTATTAGATTGGTTGAATAAGTTTTAAGTTGATCTTCCCAATCAACCCCTTAAAGACTAAATGAAGTCTAAATTTTGGTGCTGTGTTGCAGCGCATTTTTAGGCATGATATTATCCAAATCTAAAAAACTTCCCTTAGTACAAAATTTTTTGTCTCTATCTTAGCTTTTTCAAAAAGGTTTGGTTTGCAAAATTCTGATTTAAAAAAAAAGATATTGCAATTCTACCAAAAGCAGCTCAAATTGGAACCTAATTCGACCAATGAGACTTAGAAAATTTATTTCTCTCATTCTATAGTTTCAAAAATCGTGAATTTTTGTTGCAATGCAACTGACATACCCAATAAAAACATACTAAAAGATCTGCTCATTTGTATAAGTAATTAGGGCGTTATGACTTTTAAAATTTTAGTTTCAAAATTCACATGATGGCATTCAATCACCTATTTGCATTGCACTTTTGGACATGAAAACATTCGAATTACAAGATTTTTCAGTAGGACAAAGTTGTCTCCCTTTAAGTTGGTTTTCAAATTTCACCAAATTGGATCCACTTCGATTTAAAATGATGAAGTTATAACAAAATTACAGAGGCTGGTTCATAACAACATGCATAATTTCAAATTTTATTTTACAACTTCAAAAATTCATAACGTTTTTTTTTTATTTTCAAGCCAAATTAAGAACTTCTTAACAGCCGAATTATCAGCTTGAAATGATGAATCCAAATATATAAACCAATTTTAAATACTCAAACATCTACCCACTGAAAATGATAAAAAACCATAACTGATTTCAAACTTGAAATAGAGATATGTATACCTAGGGTTGTAGTTTGATCCCTAGCTCTTGATGCTCCATGAAATTAGTGAAATGCTTTGATCCTACTCTTGAGATCTTTGACTCCAACAAGAGTCAAAGATATAATGGTTCTAACTCACTCTTATTACTACTAATTCAAATCAGCATAACACACATTTGTACACCAAGTTATGGAGATGGTGAAAACATGTATCTCGATGCATATCAATGCTTAATGTTTTATTTTCTTAACTTAAACATAATTATTTTAATTTCGACTAATATAAAATTATACATATAATCACATATGGTCAGTGTGTTTAGTCACATACTTTGCATATTTGCGATCCCACTAACCTCCGACTACCCAGAACCTGGTGCCCTGCACCCTCGACATGCTTCTCGAGGCACGCCCTATTATTACTTTATTTAATTAACCATCTTAAGGTATGGTTTAATTAGACATTATACTCTAGCTCATAGCCTAGTCTAACATCCCCGGGTAACTACTACCCAATACTCACGTCGACACGTTTCCTAACGAAACTCCCTATTACACCAACTCGCCCAATAACAATGTAGCACATATGCGATGCAAAATAATAATATAATTAATTTTTAAACACCACACATAAACAACCATCGTCCATAAATAATATTTACCCTCGATTCTCGTGTCCAAGTCAACCAAGTTGTCCACGTAACGCCCGGATTATGACCGTTAATCCCCAAGATTAACGCAAATCCTAGTTTAATTAGTTTGGGTCGTTACAATTCTTCCCTATTAGGGGAAACCTCATCCCCAAAAATGAGATCTTGAGGAACCTTTGGTTCACCTAACCTACCCATGTGTGACCACACCTCACACCTTAAAAGTATAATTCTACAGTCCCTTGAACACCCCACTACTCTCATACCCATCATAGGGGACGTAGTGTTGCACTGAGACACAGGTGCGTGCTGTCGAGGTGATCATGATCTGTCACACTCTCCGACACCTCTGCAACCTACTCTTAGTTTTATTTTGTGCCCAAGTTTCTCTAACCCAATTACCTAACACCAGGTAACCATAAACATTTCCTATCATGTATCACAACATAATAGACTTAATCATATATACCATGATATACCATATATACCATGACATACCATGACCTACCTTAACTTACCATGCATGCATGAACTTTAACAACAATTATTTAAAATTTCAAATCACGTACCCTGAACCCGCTGCTAGGATGTTTCTCGACCTGGCTTATTCACAATGTGCACCAACTCTAACGTTAACACCGGTGTCTTGTTGTTGGAGTCATCGATATCCGTGGATAGTCCCTCGGGACATAACCATCATGCCCACATCTCCAACATGTTTACCTCCATCCTGGTCATGTTTTGTGACTCCACGACCCCTAAGTCAAGTCTTTGCGGTGGTGCCAGTGCTGGCACAACATAAGCTCCAGTTATGCAATCATCGTCCCTACGGTCTTAACCGTAGTATCTGTCCTCTATGTCATCCAGAGCTCTCTGTATCTTCTGTCAGAACTTTATCTCACCTACCCTTCCAACTTAGTGGATGAACGCATGTTGCCCCTCTGCATCAGATGTGTCTCATGCGTAAGTGTTATATCATACATCTCATTTAGTGTCTGGGCTCCTTTGGAAGCAATGGACTTGGCTATATCCCTTATTAATCCTCAGACGAAGTATTAAATATGTAGTCGATCGGTGCCCGTGACGTCTGTGGTAAGATGTAATAAGTACCAGTACATATCTATGTACTGTAACACTAACCGACTGCCCTGTCTAAAAGCTAGAAACTCATCTTTCAGCCTCGACTACATTTCGATCAGAATGAACTGATCAGAGAAGGCCTGACGAAACTCAGCTTATTTGGTCGGATATGGATAAGTGTCTGTGTATGTTGTCCACCACATGGCAACATATCCTCTCAGCATTGCCCTGATATCATGGCATGTATGCTCTTGTGAATCCACAATAGCAAGTGTAGCCTCTGATGCGCAATCAACCATTTCCCGGCTACCTCCAAGAATCCGCCTCCATGGAAATATCCGGGATGAAATTTGATGAACTCCTTCATCAACATGACCTATGTTGGCATCAAAGTCTCAAATATGTTTTTCCGTACTGTCATAGCTGTCGGTGCATCAGCCAAAGCTATCACTATGTCGATCTGCATTACTGTCAGTGCGACAACAATAGTCAGAGTCTTCTGTACCATTGCCTGCATCGGTACAACCTGGATAGTATGATGCAAGTCTCGTTGTCTATGTGCACATCATCTCCATCAATATCTCAAGCTGCTTATCGTAAACTGTGAATCGCACGGCTATCACAAGATTTAAACCCTCATATCTGGTCTGATTGCTCGTTTAGCCAATATTATAGTAGGTGGAGTTGGTTGGGCATCCATCGTGATCTGCATAAAAAAGCGTGCTCTGGATCACCTATCGTATACATGTACATAATATATACAATCAAAAACATAACACATATATAAGCCCCATCTCTACTGACTCAAGTTTGCTTCTTAACTAGGATTCTAAGTCAGGATCTTAGGGTTTCCACATCTAAAGTGTGTTTGTTTAAGTTTTATCCGATCTCTTTAAACTATTCCCGAAGCTCCATCGACTTCGCTCTGATGCCAATTGTGGCGACCTCAAACTCCTAAGCCTTCGTGGGAGCCGCCACGTCGCGTTACACATCAAGAAGTCTCACCACGTAGTGGCCTACTTATTTACGACGCCTCGTGACCTAACTAATTGCTTACGTGTTTTAAATTAAACTCTAACTTATCTAATTAATCTTCATATAAATATTAGCTATTTAAATTAGCCAGTTAATCAATATCTCAAGTATTAATACAATTTTACAGAGGAAGTCTTTAAGTGAATAAAAATTATATAATATTTAACAATCCTAAGTAGTGGAAAACTCGGCAAAAAGACACCATGTATTTATAGAATGCAAAATAAGTACAGCAAAATATCCATATATATGTATTCAGTGTTCTACAGTCCCCAAAACCCAACAAAAAGTAAATACATACATATTGTAATCAAGCACGAGCTAACGTCACTATCTTAGAGGTAGTCGTCCGATACGTCCTTGCCCTTGCCCTTGCTCGTCGAAAGATCTGCACTCGATCACCCAACAATTATAGTGACGAGTCCTGTGAGTAAAATCCTAAGAGAAGTCCACGCAATATTCATGAAATAAAATTGGTAAACTATGAGACATGCGAATATAACATCTGATAATAGTAAATCATATTCCCATGAATGTAGGCGGCATACGACAAGCAAAAATAGTAGCGAATAAATGTAACAACACATGCTAATAAAGCAGGCTCGAAAATAAAGCAATAATGAATAAATAAATTAAGCAACAATGAATAAAGTCTGAGAAAACCCCGACCTAAACATAATGCCCAAATTACGACCGTTAATCCCCCATATTAATGCTTATTCTAGTTTAATTAATTAGGGTCGTTACAATTCTTCCCAACTAGGGGAAATTTTGTCTTCGAAATTTACATCTCTAGGAACCTCTGGTTCACTTAACCTACCCCCGTGTGACCACGTGTCACACCTTGTAATACCATTCTACGGTCCCTTGAACACCCGGGGAATGTAGTGTTGCATTATGACATAAGCGTGTGTCACCGAGGTGATCATGATCCATCATTCTCTCCGACACCTCTCGCAACTTACTCTTATCTTGATACCGTGTCCAAGTTTTCCCAATCGAGCTACCTAACAAAAAATAATCGTAAACCTTTCCTATCATGTATCACAACATAATAGACTTAACCATCTATACCATGACATACCATGACCTACCTTAACTCACCATGCATACATGAACTTTAACAATAATTATTCAAAATTTTAAATCACGTACCCTAAACCCGCTACTGGGACATCTCCCGGCCTTGCTCAGTCACCTTGTGCACTAGCTCTCGAGTTCGCACCAGTGTCACTAGTGTTGGAGTCGTCGATCTCCATGGATAATCCCTCCTGACATGACAATCCTGCCCACATCGCCAACCCGTTCACCTCCAACATGGTCTTATGTGCTGACTCCCTGACCCTTTAATTAGTCTCTGTGGTGGTGATGGCCGTGCTGATATAGCATAAGCTTTGGTTGTCTATCATCGTCCCTACGGACTCGACCATAATGTTTGTCCTCTATGTCATCCTGATCTCTCTGTATCTTCTGCCCAAAACTCAATCCCGCCTACCTCTCTAACTAAGTGGATGAACGCATGTCGCCCCTCTTCATCATATTTATCTCACGGGTAAGGGCTTTGTCATACATCTCTTGTAGTTTCTAGCTCATGTGGAAAAAATGGCGTTGGCTATATCCACAATCAATCCTCAGAAGAAGTAATAAATCTTTAGTCTTTCGGTGCCTATGACGTTTGTAGCAAACTATGATAAGTACCGGTACCTATCCATATACTATAACACTGACCAACTACCCTATCTCAAAGCTAGAATCTCCTCTTTTAGCCTCAACCGGATCTCGATCGGAATGTACTGATTGGAGAAGACTTGTTGAGACTCAGCCTATGTGGTTGGATATGGATGAGTGTATGTGTATGCTATCCACCATACAACAGCATCTCCTCTCAACATATGCCCTAATATCATGGCATGTGTGCTCTCGCGAGTCCACAATAGCTTGTGTAGCCTCTGATGCATAATCAACCATTTCCTGGCTGCCTTTGGATCTCCGCCTCCATGGAAATACCTGGGATGAAATTTTATGAACTCCCTCATCAACTTGACCTCTGTTGTCATCGAAGTCTCAAATACGTCTATCATTGTTGGCAAAGCTATCGGCATCTCATTCATAGCTGTCATTGTCTCGATTTGTATTACTATCTGTGCGACAACCACAGTCGGATTCTCATGTACCATTGCCTGTGTCAGTACAACTTAGATAGTCAGTGCGACAGTCGTCGGAACAACTATCGTCTCAGTCGTGCTCAATATTCTAAGGCGCTAGGTGAGTGATGAAAGTGTCGTTGTCTATGTGCGCATCATCTCCATCAATATCTCAAACTGCCTATCGTAAGCTATGAATCGCGTGGCTACTAAAGGATCTAACCCCTCATCTCTGGTATGATCGCTCATTTGACCAACATCAGTAGTAGGTGGAGTCGGTTGAGCATTCATCGCGATCTACATCAAAAAGTTTGCTCTGGATCACTTATCGTGTATGCGTACATAATATATAATTAAAAACATAATACATATAAAAGCCTTATCGCTACCCAACTAAAGTTTGCTTTCGGACTAGGATTCTAAGTTAAGATCTTTGGGTTTCCACATCTAAGGTTTGTTTGTTTAAGTTTTATTCGATTTCTTTAAACTATTCTTGAGGCTTCATAGACCTCGCTCTGATACCAACTATGGTGGCCCAAACTTTTAGGTCGTCGTGGGGGTTGCCACGTCGCATCACACGTTAACAAGCCTCGCCACGTAGTGGCCTGCTTATTTACAACGCCCCCGCAACCTAACTGATTACCTAACGGCTTATATTAAACTCTAACTTATCTAATTAGTATTCATATAAATATTAGCTACTTATATTAGTTGGTTAATCAGTTTATCAAGTACTAATACGATTTTACAGCGGAAGTCATTAAGTGAATAAATTATGTAATATTTAACAATCCTAAGCAGCGAAAAACCCGGCAAAAGATACCATGTATATATTAAAGGTGAAATAAGTACAGTAAAATATCCATATACATGTATTGAGTGTTCTACAGTCCCCAAAAACCAATGAAAAATAAATACATACATATTGTAATCAAACATAAGCTGGTGTCATTATCTTACAGGTAGTCGCCCAATACCTCCTTGCCCTTGCCCTTGCTCGTCAAAGGATCTACACTCGGTCACCGAACAAATACTTTAAATAGTCCATTGAGAAAAATCCCAAGAGAATTTCGCACAATATTCATGGAATAAAATTGTTAAACTACAGGACATGTGAATTTAACATCTAACAATAGTAAATCATATTCCGATAAATGTGGGCGGCATACGACAAGCAAAAACAACAGCGAATAAATGTAACAACACATTCCAATAAAGCAGGCTCAAAAATAAAGCAACAATGAATAAATAGAGAAGTGAATACGACCTAAACCAATCGATAATCGATAAAATAGGATAGGAAACACGTATATACTCACAGGCTTACAGTGACTAAACCCTAACTACAGTAAATGGATGAACTACTCCGGACGTTGTTTCAAGTCAAAGGAACATCTAACATCCCTCCTGGTGGTTGTAGATACATTTTGCTGTCGTCAACACGAGTGTTAAAAACAAGCAAACTTGTGCAAGTGATTTAGCCACAACCAATATATATGCAATCAAATTAGAGTAAAAACCCATGTGTGCCACCAGCAGTCCACCATGTAATTTGATGTCGATAAAGAAAAATCATGAAATCTTTTAGGCATTCCAATGGGTTTACGTACCTCAATACACGCTCTGACTTTCCTTGACTCTTGAACCTGAACTCGCCTAGCTCTTCGGTACCCAAACTACGTTCTCTCAGTCCACTGAAGTCAATTAAGTGTGTTTATTATGTATTTAGATTGGTTGAATAAGTTTAAATTTATCTTCCCAAGCAGTTTCTAAAGACTAACTAAAGTCTCAATTTCGGTTTTGTGTTGTAACGCATTTTTAGGCATGAAATTGCCCAAATCTAAAAAATTCCCTATACAAAGTTTTTTGTCTCTTTCTTAGCTTTACAAAAAGGTTTGATTTGCAAAATTTCGATTTAAAATGAAATAGATATCACAATTCTACCAAAAATAGCTCGAATTGGAACCTAATCCGACCTGCAGATTTAGAAAATTTATCTCTCCCAATATATAGTATCAAAAATCATGTTTTTTAGTCATAAGGCAGCCAACATACCCAATAACTACATATTGAAAGATCAGCTAATTTGGATAAGTAATTAGGGAGTTATGCTTTTTAAAAATTTAGTTTCAAAAATCTCGTAATGGCATTCAATCACCTATTTGCAAAGCACGTTTGGACATGAAAACATTCGAAAACAAAATTTTCGTAGGAAAAGTTCCCCTTTGAGTTAGCTTTCAAATTCAACCATATAAGGTCCATCTCAATTTAAAATAAGGAAGTTATGACCAAATTACATAAAAGGTGGTTCATAACAACAACATGCATATTCTCAAATTTTGTTTTACAGCTTCAAAATTTTATAACCTTTTTTTTTATTTTAAAGCCAAATTAAGAACTTCTTAACAGTTGGTTTATCAGCTTAAAATGAGCAATCTAAATATATAAACCAATTTCAAAGACTTAAACATCTACCTTTTGAAAATGAGCAAAAACCATAACTGATCTCAAACTTGAAATAGAGAGGTGTATACCTAGGGTTGTAACTTGATTCCTACCTCTTGATGCTCTATGAAATTGATGAAATGCTTTGATCCTACTCTTGAAATCTTTGACTCAGAAGGAGTTTTGAGTTTTGTTCTTCTCAAATGTTGTTTTGTGTTGCATGTAGATAATGTGCACTACATGTACTCATATATATATAATTGAATGGACTAAATTTCAACCACACATCTCCTACATAATTATCAATCTTTATGTAGATCTAGTGGTTCTAACTCACTCATAACTCCCACTAATTCAAATCAGCCTAACACACATTTGTACACCATGTTTTATGGAGATGGTGAAAACACGCATCCTGGGGCATATCAATGCTTAGTGTTTTATTTTATTAACTTAGACCTAATTAATTTAATTTAAACTAATATAAACTTATACATATAATCACATATGGTTAGTGTGTTTAGTCACATACTTCACATATTTGTGATCCCACTAACCCCCAACTACCCAGCACCCGGTGCCCCACACTCCGATATGCATCCTAAGGCCCACTCTATTACTACCCGATACTCGCGTCTACTCGCTTCCTAATAAAACTCCCCGTCACACTAACTCGACTTATAACAATGTGACAGACATGTGATGCAATACAATAATAAAATTTATTTTTAAACACTGCGCATAAACAAACATCATCCATAAATAACATTTACCCTCGATTCTCGTGCCGAGTCAACCGAGTTATCCACGTAACGCCCGAATTACGACCGTTAATCCCCAAGATTAACGTTAATCCTAGTTTAATTTATTTGGGTCGTTACAAATAATATAATTAATAAACATATTTAAATAAATACCGATTAATGAAATAAACAAAGCTTCAATGTTACTTCGGACATAAACTTAATAAAGCTAACTTACAGCTCACAAACTTGTTAAGAGAAAAGAGGGCTAGGAGAGAGAGCTAATTTTGAAGCCTTAAGGTCCTATTTATAGTTTCCTAAGCTATACAAATCTTAGATAAACTCAAGTTCTTCATAATGATCTAAAAAACTTGTAATCGACCTCAGCGATTTGTCAAGGATTCCATTTTTTCACAAATTAATGAGTTAATAACTGGAAATTGGTCTTTGTGCTCCATGATTCATTTAGCGATTCCTAGTGTGAACTCGAATTCGTTAATGATTCGTTGGCTCTTCTCTGTTGACTATTTATGCAGCAATTCTTGTGTAATTTTGTATCGTTGGCTAATCGGTGGCTTTGTTCTCTAGTTAAGTGTTTTGACTTTCTTCCTCTTTTTCTTCTAATTCTTCATTTTCCTAATTTTATTCTAAAATCATAAAAACAAGAGAATATTTATTGTAATATCATCATTTATATCTAAAATCAACCTAAATTACACTATAAAACATATCTAATTATTGACTTGTCAACACGCATAAAAAAATGGACTAGAAGATATGGAGCAATTGAGTAACGCAGTTGTAGACACGTTTGTGACACTCAGCGTCTTCAGCAGCCGTTTGTCACGACTTGAGATCTGTACAAAAATCAAATCAAATGAGAAGCAAATAAAACATTCGAACTTACATTGGGATGCATGCTGCACCGTCTCCCACATCTTCGCACGGCTCCCTCTCCGCTTCTTGCAATCCAAGTGTGTCACGCATCATCCTCCCATTCTCCTGACATGTCTCCAGCTCATTCCATAGCCAATCATAGCGTGCCACGTTAGCAAACCAATAGCAACTCAACCAATCTGTGTCTGACACATGTCCAACTCTAGCTCCAAAGCAACCACAACCATCAGATCTATCCAGGCACATGATAGAAAAAATACCCACGAATTTGATTTTCTCTCTCTTCCAGATACCAAATTGAAGGAATTCATATAAATAGACTTTAGGGTTTTAATTAGTCTATCTACACACATAAACTCTCTCTTTTCTTTCTTTTGTTTTCCAGTTAATTCCTTTAGAATTTAATGGAGTTCTTCAAGAAAATGTCTGGTTAAACACTCTATACCTAGGTCGGAGGCGCAGCAAGTCCAGAATCTTGATCGATAGCGTATTATGTGAGATCTTTTATTTATAATTTAAGTTATTTTAATTTTTTCTATTTTACTTGTCGTTGTTTTCATGATTATGGTGCAAACTTAGGGTATGTATGTGCCAAATGCATGCTTTTAGGTTGAAGACCTATAGTTAATTGAGACAATTGTATCTATAATTATACGATTGGACTGATACAAGTGACAATCACTCACCCATTTGCCATCAAAAACTTTTGGTTCTTGAGTGTGCGACAAATAAATTTAGGTTAAATTAGAAGCGGATGCGATCCAGTTGTATAGGATTAGTATTCTCACGGACCTTTATGTGGTTAATACATTAAACCTTATTGCCGGATGTCTAGAGTTATGTATTGACTAGGAAGTAGTTAGTGGTGAACATCCTAGCTATCGAGATTAGGGGAATTAGAGATTTCTGGAGGATGTCGATTTTCTATAGCTAATCTAGGAGGAATTGAATTAATAATCTCTTGGGAAAGATCGAAGACCATGACATGCTATTGAATCTTGGTTTGGATTTGCGGAACTGTAGACCTAGGTATTCTCTCATATTGAATTCACCTTTGCAAATTTTAGTTTCTACTAGTTTTAATTAGTTGTTTTCATAAAATCTAAAAAAACCCCAAATTTCCTTTTTTAGTTAACTCAGAGTAAACCCAAGCTCTGTGGATTCGACTCCATATTTACCACTACTATACCTTTGTGGGATTGATAACTCTAGTACGAGTAATATTTGGCACGAATGACACGTGAACAACAAATAAGGAAACTAATGCGTAAATATCGTAATTACAAATATAGCAACTAAAATACACAAATATAGCAACAATATATAGTTGAGTAACACTATCTCTTGTCATCACCTAAGGTTTCTTAAATGGGACTAACCAATCAATGGTCTTAGTTGCTACTTGTTACTAGGTTTTCCATGATTGCGAATATAAAGTCTCCTAACTAACTATAAACCCCATGTACTATCCGAAAAAAACAAAATGAACAAAATAGAAGAAAAATCTCTTCTTTTTTCGTTGATTTTTTGTGTGCACAGATGTTCGCACATACACATGCATATATATATATATATACAAGTATGAAACAACAATCCTAACTAATGCATTAGATAACTACAAATTTCAGATTTCACCTACTTACAAGATAAAAGAAAATCAACTATGGCTATCTAAAAACTAACATAGAAAACTAATTAAACTTATCTACAACGCCACTTGGCCTCAATAGCCCCCTTAAGATGGAGCATAAAGATATTAGATGCCCATCTTGAACACAAGATTCCGAAACAATGTGGGTAGAGGGGTGTACAAGGGTTGGGTTGATTTGGGTTTTGCCTGAAACATGAACCAAATCAAATAGTTCGGCTCCAGTTTTTTTAAAACCAACCCGAACTAATTGATTCTTCAAAATCTAACCAATCCAACTCTATGAATTTAGGTTGGTTTGGTTCCAATGCTCGAGTTGATTTTATAAATTTAAGCACAAAAATTTTGAATTTTATAAAACACAATGATTTGGTGACATTCCTGGTGACACAAACTAGTCGCACAGCCTACATAATGCCCGCGAGGCGTACTTTTATTTGCTTCATGGTAAGGCCCACATTTGAGAAAAGTGCGTCACGTGGGACGTGTGACCGATTTGTGTCACTAGGAATATCACTAAATCATTTTCCTTTTATAAAACATCCTTGCATCATTACACTCACAACTTCTAGTTCGCTTGAAATAATAAACCAAACAAAAATATGATTGCTAGCTTGAGCTAATAAAAATATAATATTATTATCAAACTAATATTCAAGCACAATTATTGGAACTACATATAAGGTTCCTTACATTTGAAAGCTAAAATTGCAAATTACGGTCAATTCTCATTATAAAAGCTAATTAAAGTTTAAAAATAAAATAAAATAAGTATTATTATTTTTTGATGAAATAAAAATAACATTTAATATAAGCTAAATTTATATATATTTATATATATTTATATATATTGAAATAAAGTTTAAATATATTTAACAAATACTTTATATGATCATAGTTGGTTTTGGTCTGATCGGGTCTACAATTATAAAACCCAAACACTGAACCAACCTATCAGTTCTCAAATTTGAACAGCTCAACCTAAATTAATCCTTAACCCAACTCAAATCACTTGAGTTGGTTTGAATCAATCGGTTTTATTAGGCCAACTAATTGATTGACTGAACTAACGGGCATCAAATGAATCAACCCTTGACAATACCCTTCCCAAACTACATGACAGTCGATCTCGATGTGTTTGGTGCATTCATGGAAAACATCATTCTTAAAAATATTTATCCCATAATTATTATCAGAATAAATAAAATGCAGATCCTCAAGCCTCGCAACAAGTAGCATAACCATTGTAACTCACATGTGACCGTCGCCAAAGCCCTATACTCCACTTCAGATGAAGATCTTGAGACAGTTCCTTGCTTTTTGGGTTTCGAGACATGAGAAAATTGCTAAGAATGACTAAAAACTAGTTACCAACCTATGGGACTCCGAGCAAGAAGCCCTATCAAATCAAAGAAAGCTTTTAGAGATAAATCAAATTAAGTAGGGAAAAACAACCTTTCTCATGTCAGACCCCACCTAGTTGGGGCACCTAACCAGCCTAGATTACCTTAATCTCCTGATAACCTAGCAACCTTACCCTCTTCTCCAATAAATAAATAAAAATCTATCAGAGTAATTATCAAATATGATTCTTTATCAACTACAAAGGGATTCTAAAAAGAATCTTGTACCTCAAAATCAGTAAAGATTAATTATATAATCCTTAAATATTCGTAAAAAATTCTCAACAGCATCTCCTCTATTTCTAAGCCTACACCAAAAATCTCGGCCTTCATAAATCTTCAATAAACCTGCTCAGCTTGGTGGAAATGCCAAAGGACTCACAATCCACCCCATAATAAAATATATCGCATTAATAATAATTATTTATTTATTCTAACCTATCTCAGACTTTCAACATTTTTAAATCATTAATACCTTAACTTCTCAGCATTACAATCCATCCTAAAACCATTAAAACAATTTCAATCCTTCTCAAAACCATTTCAACACTTTCAAAAGATATCTTAACCTCGCACGAACCCAAAAACCCATTTATATAATATTTTATATTTAAAAGTAACACAAACATAAAGAGAAAGAAACTGAGCAAGTCACCAATAATTGAAAAGCTTTTCATTTCCTTTGTCGCAACAAAAACCTGTCATTATTCAATTATAAAAATTCGATATTATCATATAAGTAAGTCTCACACTATCAAGTACACCTGTTGTAATCAAATACATAATAATCCAAGGAATTTAAACGAACAATATAATCCAAGGGATTTAAATACAACCGTGAATCCATCCCGTTTCTGTTATCTGACCACAATCAAATGACCGGTCTCTAAAAGTGCTAAGTAAACAATAATAAGGACTCAGGCGCTGGGAGAATAACCAAACGAATCTCATTCCTCTAGACAATTGGAGTATGATCTAATTCAACGTGATCTCATGATAACCACATGATGCAAAGTATTAGTGACTCCTACCCCTCAAGCATAATATAGTGTTCAATAACCTCGATATAGACACTATAAGGAGATTTGTAATGCCTTACTCTCCCAAACTATGTATGCAGGTACAAAAAAAATTCAGTTCAAAGATCAATGCAATTTATACGAAATATAATCATACAATGTAAAGGTCACCATGGGATTTACTTAACCTTACAAATAGCCAACTTCAAGCTTGATTTTTGAGGTTCCCGGAGTGTCGGATCACCTTGAAAATCGTTCCAATAGCTTCCCTGCATATCCAATTATAATATGGCTCAAGCTTCAAGTGAAACGATATCACGAAGCCCAATGAAAATAGCGATCAAAGTACGCTTGAGAACAATTTCCAAAAATATTAATTTATATAACTATTTCAACTAGCTTTCAACTAGCCAACTTGGGGTAACTTTTTAACCTTGACAACCTCAATATTTGTCATGATGACCTTAAAGGAACTTGTAGTACTCATGTCCTACTTTCCATAGACTCCAAGAACACCCAAATCGGATCACTGATGGAGAAGTTATGAATTTTCCCATATTGCTTGACGTCTTGGCAACTTCATATATTTTGAACTAAAAAAAAACTTCTCCAATTAATATTTTCGCAATTAATCTCAAAACTTGACAATAAACACCACGAAACCACCCTATACCAATACCAAAATATTTTCACAGCTCGTGGAGTCAAATTGGATTAAAACCAATAAACAATATCAACTATTTAATCATCTCCAAAATAGTTATTAACTGAATTGCATTAGTTCACCTCATCAAAAACCTAACCCACATCAGTGTAATTTATCCCAAATTGACGCAAATCAATCCAATATACGGATAAACAACAATTCCAACTTATTTTTATCAAAACCTTGCGAAAAAAATCGAAAAATCGCGAGAATTAAAATTAAATTGAGGAAAAATGTCTGGCATTATGAATTTACCAAATTGCAAGCTAAATACCTATTTTCCACCGTGGAAACTCAGCTCAAACTGACCGTCACGCAATACTCTACAGTGTTGCGGAAAGAAATCGGACCTCAGGAGCGTTGCGTGCGAAGAACCGAGCCGAGAAGGGTTAGGTTTATAATGTTTTTAACGTTCTGATGAAAGAATCGATTGTTTCATTTGTTTTTTTTCTTTTTATGTATAACCCTCAGCTGCTTACTTGAGCAGCTTAATTTCTTTTTATTTATTAATTCTAAAAATCCCTATTTTGACGTGTTTTGACTTCCGGCGCTCGTTTTCTATCCGACTTTTCACCAAATTAAACAAAACTCTTGACAAAACAGTCCATCTTCAAGAAATCCAAAACACTGGTTTTGGTCACACCAAAACCCCAAAAATCTTAATTTGGTCCATGACATACGAAACCCTTATGGACCAATCCTCTTGCCATACTTATCCAAACTTACACCAATTTGGACTAAATCTCAACCTCGACTATTGTCAACTGACGCCAAACTCGAAACAAGATCTCACACAACTTCGTCTCATTTCACACTACTTTGAATCTCGACTTACACGCAAATCGAAGCAAATCTTCACGTCACCTCGTTAAGTCCATTTAAGGTCTAAATTTTGAATTTTTAATTTAAATTCAATTATTCATCGCAAATTCAAAACTAATACTTATGTCAATATTTTGACTATCTCGGCACTTGTCTCGACACGTATCTCATGACCAAATCCTGCGAATCTCAAATTTACTCAATCACCCGAATTTCGCAAAAATAAAATAATATATAATACACAACACTAGGCAAACATCACATATTAATAAGATTAATTATAAATCTCAAATTCACCAGTGTTTAATTCCTGCTCACGGCCTAAACCATAATTAAGCTTCTTTAATCCTGGATTAACCATAATTACCGATTTAAAAATTTCAGGATTTGACAATCTTCCCAACTAATAAGAGTTTCGTCCTTCAAATTAAAATTTAACTAAATCTACTTAAACTCAAAGATATTCAGAAAATGTTCTCTTATGCACGCCTCTCATTTTCATATTTGCTCTTCATACAACACGATACTCTACAAATCAAAAAGAGAGCTTTCCTTTCAGTCAAAACCTGTTATGGCCTTTTGTGAAGGGAGACTTTCAGATACACCCAATTTCTTTCACTATATATCACAAACCGGTGATAGAGATCATAATAACTTTTATATCTTTTCTAAACCATCTTCAAGCCTAGACGAATCTGTTGCACAACCTCAGTGTGATCTCCAACCATCTATGACTCTAACTCCACCCAATCCTCCGGTTCAACCCCACCGACAGGAGGTCGACAAGGTATCCCATACTATGCCTAAATCGGAGTCATTTCAATACACAATTAACAATCGTTATTATAAAAGAACTCACACAAAGGTATGTATTCTTCCCATGAACCTCCAAATACCAGTACACATGCCCTGAGCATGTCCTCCGACACATAAATCCACCTTTCAGTCTCACCATCCACCCGATGATGAAATATAAAACTAAAATAAAACTAAATGTCGAAATAATTCTTGTATGCTCTGCCACAACCCTGATGTGTACCGAGCATCAAGATAAGAAAATATCATCAGCGACACTCCAAACAAGCGAGCCACCTTTCGCCCACAAAACAAGCTCAACAGTGTAAAGGTATCCGAAATGTACATAGAAAGAACATGAGCAGACTTCGCCAATCCATCAACAATAATTCACACCACATCATGTTTCTCCCAAGAAATAGGTAGATGAATAACAAATTCTATCACGATATATTCTCGTTTCATTATTATATAGGAAGTAGCTACAACGTGTCTTCAGGTTTCCGCCTATCGGTCTTAACCTATTGACCAATCTAACATTTCCTCACATAATCACCCACGTCAGCTTTCATCTCTGGCCACCAATACAATCACCCCATATCATAACATATTTCGGTTCTACCATGATGAATGCTAAATCTAAACCGATGAGATTCTCTCAATATCTCAACCCAAATCTCTACTACTGATGGAATCCACAATCTGCCTTTAAACCTCAAACTTTAATCCATAAAATCAACTCAATCTAAATTATTATTATGATCAGCAAACCCCTTAAACTTTTCATAATCCACATCACTTTGCTAATACTCTATCATTTCTGAATAGAGACAAGTTGTACTCTAAACACCACTAAGATATTATTCATGATCCTCTAAGATATTATTCATGATCCTTGTGAGTCTTAAAGTATATCTCGATATCATCAATGAACACTATCACAAAGTGACCCAAACACAACCTCAACACTTTCTACATCAAATCTACAACCATTGTCAGAACATCAGTCAACCCAAATGACATAACAATAAACTTAAAGTAACTTTATCTCATACTAAACTCAATTTTTTGTACATCATTTTCCCAAACTCTCTACTGATAGTAACCTTAACGAAAATAAATCTTTGAAAAGAGCTTTGATCTATTCGGTTGATCAAACAAATCATTAATTCGAGGCAAAAGATATTTATTCCGAATAGTTAATCAATGTAGAGACTTGAATTATCATTCTTCTTTTTCATAAAAAGGACTATTGCACCCCACAGCGACTTACCTCAATGAATAAACTCCTTCATCCATCAACTCCTCTAACTGATATTGTAACTCATGTAATTCCTTTGGAGATATCTTATAGGACATCATAGTTATTTGTCTAGTTCCAAAACTAAATCAATCACAAAATTAATCTCTATTAGTGGTGGAACTCCTGTTAATTCATCAAAATACATGTCAACGAATCCCCAATTACAAGAAAGAATATCCTCCAGTTTAACAACACCTCAAACTCCAATAACTATAACACACAAAATCAACAACCATCTCGTGTCCGGATATCTCAACAACATATTTCTCATACATTAAGTGAGGATCCACCCTATCCTCAATTACTATGTTAAGTGCAAGATGAATAGGGACTCACACCGGAGTTAACCCTAACTCAATCATCACACGGCCACAAACTAAAATCAAACCTTCAATAAGATTACGATTTGTACTTGAGTCTCGTTCAGTCACCACCCGAACATATTCCCTAATATGTTGTTGAGTCTGTGACACACAAAATGATGCTCTTAAAAGTTATGGACACATCTCTTGTATTGTCTTTTCTTTCCATACCCAAAACAAGTAATCACACTCGATTCGGAGAATAGTCTCAGCCGATGTGACCCTCTTTTTCATATCTAAAACATGTCACTATAGGTTTATTACTTACAAAAGATTCCTGAATAGGTGTCGATCTCTGATTCGATGCCTACTCCCCGAGATCCTCGACCCTTACCTCCATCCCTCTGCTACTAAGGTATACCTTTGTGACCTGAAGACTGAAAAGTATGTTTGTGTCATCTCAGCTAATCCTCAAATCTTTCATTTTCTCTCGGAACTTAAGGTCTAACCTGAAAGGAAAAAAAAATTTATCCACAAAATTTGATTCTTGTCCTGACTCCACGACGCCCTAATATCATCGTGATTCATGCTGAAAACTTGTATAATCACATAGGTATTGGCCCTATCTCGAACCTTTCGCAGAATGTTCAATTTAATCCTTAATATAATAATACCAAACTCTTCCTACTTTTCCTCCCGTGACATTACACTATCAACGAATGTATCAGTCTGAACCGGAAACTATAACAACAGATTCAAATCTAGGACGAACTGCAATGGTAGTTTGCTCTTCCTAAACGACTGAAGTGGCATTAGGAACTTCTTAGGCCACACAACCACAAATACCTAGGTTGGTAGCACATGTATTTATCGACTCTAACATCTTCACAGCCAAGTTCTCAAATGTGTTTGAATCCACACATTATGGATCCCTATTATCCTCGCCAGATCCCTAATCCAGCTCTTGTTGTCCACTAATAATTATCTGCAATGAAAATTGCAAGAAAAGTGGTTTAACAAGCCCATATCCATTGATATCTCGATAATATAAAACATACACAACACAATCATAAAGTTTTTAAACTTTTTAACCCCGTTCCATCGCGTTACTTCTCAACTAATCACTCACTAAGCCTCAATTAGCAAGATTATTTTAGAATCCTAGGCTCTGATACCAACATTGTCAGACCCCACCTAGTTAGGGCATCTGACCGGCCTAGATTACCTTAATCTCTTGATAACGTAGCAGTTTTAACCTCTCCTCCGATAAATAAATAAAAATCTATCAAAGTAATTATCAAATATGATTCTTCATCAACCACAAAAGGATTTTAAAATGAATCTAGTACCTCAAAATCAGTAAAGATTAATTATATAATCCTTAAATATTCGTAAAAAAGTTTTACCAGCATCTTCTTTATTTTTAAGCCTACACCGAAAATCTCAGCCTTCATAAATCTTCAACAAACCTGCTCAGCTTGGTGGAAATGCCAAAGGACTGACAATCTACACCATAACCAAATTATATCGCATTAATAAATATTATTTATTCATTCTAACCTATCTCAGACTTTCAACATTATTAAATCATTAATACCTTAACTTCTCGTCATTCCAATCCATCATAAAACCTTTAAAACAATTCCAATCCTTCTCAAAATCATTTCAACACTTTCAAAAGATATATTAACCTCACACGAACCCAAAAACCCATTTCTACAATATTTTATATTCAAAAGTAATACAAACATAGAGAGAAAGAAACTGAGCAAGTCACCAATAATCGGAAAGCTTTTCCTTTCCTTTGTCGCCGCTAAAACCTGTCATTATCCAATTATAAAAATTCGATAATGTCAGATAAGTAAATCCCACACTATCTAGTACACCTGTAGTAATCAAATGCATAATAATCCAAGGAATTTAAACGAACAATATAATCCAAAGAATTTAAATACAACCATGAATCCATCCCGTTTCTATTATCCGACCACAATTAGACGACCGATCTCCGAAAGTGGTAAGTAAACGGTAATAAGGACTCATGCGCGGGGAGAATAACCAAACGAGTCTCGTTCCTCTAGACTATGTGAGTATGATCTGATTCAACGTGATCTCATGATAACCATGTGATGCAAAATATCAGTGACTCCAGCCCCTTAAACATAATATAATGTTCAATAACCCCGATATAGACATTATAAGAAGACTCGTAATGCCTTACCCTCCCAAACCGTGTATGCATGTACAACAAAAATGCAAAAAATTAATGCAATTTATACGAAATATAATCATACAATGTAAAGGTTACCATGGGATTTATTTAACCTTACAAACAGCCAACTTCAAGCTTAATTTTCGAGCTTCCCGGAGCATCGGGTCACCTTGAAAATGGTTCCAATAACTTCCCTACATACCTAATTATATTGTAGGTTAAGCTTCAAGTGAAACGATATCATGAAGCCCAATGAAAACCGCGATCAAAGTACACTTGAGAACAATTTCCAAAATTATTAATTTATATAACTATTTCAACTAGCCAACTTGGGGTAACTTTTTAACCTTGAAAACCTCAATATTTGTCATGATGACCTTAAAGGAACTTGTAGTACTCATGTCCTACTTCACTACAAAAAAACAGCAGATCAGAAACGGAAATTTTCGTCTCTGATTTGCATAAATTCCGTCTCTAATTCAATTATGCAACGGAACAGAGACGGAATTTATTCCGTCTCTAAAATCGTCGACGCTGATTCAATCAGCAACGGAAATGTGTTTCCGTTTCTGATTAGAGACGGATTAGAGACGGAATTTAGAAACGGAACAGAGACGGAACAAAAATGGGAATTTTTCTAAATGGTACAATTGTAATTGCATTCCGTCTCTGATCCGTCTCTGATTAGCAACGGATCAGAGACGGAATGCATTAATTCCGTCTCTGTTCCGTCTCTGATTAGCAACGGATCAGAGACGGAATTAATGCATTCCGTCTCTGTTCGTCTCTGATTAGCAACGGATCAGAGACGGAATTAATGCATTCGTCTCTGTTCCGTCTCGATTTATGTAGTATTCAGCAACATGAAAACCATTTAATCAATCAACCTGAAAACCATTTAATCAATATATTCTGAATATCTGAATATCTCAAATGTAAACCAATCTATTCAGCAACATGAAAACCATTTAATCAATCAACCTGAAAACCATTTAATCAATCTCAAAAAGTTTTTTTTTGCAGGGGAGTGCATCATGCATACATCTCCAAATAAAAAACTTAAGCTTACAAAGGGCATTAAATTTCCACAAAGATTTCTAGGTCTAAGAGGGATTGGCATTTGAGCTTGAGTCCCCTTACAAGGGCCTTCCTTAGAAACCCCTCTTATCTAGCGAGGCAGCAAGTCTATAGGCAGACTTGACTAAAAGAATTCTTATTTTTCGTAATGCCAAATAAGATTGTCATCACATCCTTCCCTCTTGAACATAAAATTGGTACATGGCACTTTCTCTTCCTCCTCATCTCCAACCCAAGGACGACCTCTAAGTACTCTAAGCATGAATGCATGCATCTCGGAAACCAATCAATTCAAGAACACGAAAACCATTTAATCAAATGTAAGAGAGTGTCATGTACCTTTCACACTTTTTTAAACAACATACGGTAGATAAAAATCAATTTTATGGAAAATAGGAAGGCGAAAAAAACTAAATCAGGACCTAGAGCGGTAAAACAACAAGAATACAGGTTTTTTTTTTTTTTTTGGTAATGACTAGAATACAGGCTTGAGTAAGTCAAAAATTAGAGTTATTTAGAGTTACAGCACAAGGTGTAGGATTATAGGCCCGTCTTTTCGGTATATAAAGCATAGCTCGTTAGTTCTAATGTCAAAAATTAGAATTTAGAAGTACTTTAAAAAAATAGGAGGAGTATCCTCGGCTAACAAAGCATGAATCTACAGACATCAAGTGCGAAAGAAATACACCACAAAATGCATAATAGCATACTTATTCTAATTAGATAACTAGTGACACGAAACTAGAAACATGGATAGCACTTGCAAAGACTATAAAAACGAAGGAGCATAATCATCCTCAAGATAGCCTTTCTTCCAGCTACATGGGGTAAACTAAAAATAAAATAAAATTAAATCCAAAGACTCATATAAAACGTAATTCTTTCCTAATGGTTTTGGGGTCTACCAAAAAAGAAAATAACTAAAACTAAAGAAGCATATAAAACGTATTGACATCATACAGGAACACATCTGACAAATTTAAAGCAGAAAGAACAAAGGTTCATTCCCAAATGCATCAATAATACAGAAGAAAGGATGCTACATTGACTGCATAGGCTGTTCAATGAAGTAATATATGAAAAAGGATGCCTCTTCCATTTCCAATCAAGTTCGATTTCAAATAGATACATTGCCCGATCTATTTGGTCGCAAAGTGGATAACAAAATGGATTATAATTCAAAACATTATAAATACTTAATATTGCAGGGATATGCTTCACAAATCATGGCGTTGTTGTTCTAGTTGAATAACTCAATTAAACCAGGAGAAATCGCATGGAAGAAACGAGAGTACCTTCATAAGATTTGTTAAGAAGCCAGAGACATATATCACAATCAAGCACTCCAATGAATAGAAGAGAGATGTATTGCACAAATGAAAAGACAAGATGCAAAAATTTTGAAAGCAAGAAAATAAACTACAAAGTATAACTGAAAACGCTTCTTTGTTAGGGTTCAAGGTTAAGGCATATCCTGTTTTAATCATCAATCGTGCAAACATCTCCTCGGCTTTGGACCCCAAGTATGCCCTTAATCTCGCCATGACTAAAATGGTTTAACTACAAGGAAGACAACGATCACATTTTGCTTTTATTTTTCCTTGTATGTGCGAGCCGTGTGGCTATTAGACATTTTCACTTCAAACGAGATACCACAAGAAGTCAAATTACCCGGCAAGGTATATTTGACATATGCCCAAGTCTCATACGAAGTTGGTCATCACTAAGATCGAGTGAACATGTCATCATCTCCCATGTACGCACAAAGAGAGTGGTACCTAAACAGAAAATGGCATGTTAGTGGTGAAAGAGAGATATTCATGAAAATGTCAACATGATTTGTATTAATGTTAAGGAAAGAATTGACTAGAATCTAGATAAAGAAAAGTAGAACGAACCATATCTTTGTGCAATTCATGGATCAATAATACTGTTAAGAAGTTTGAAATAAAATTGGCCCTCTTTAAAAACAAAATGAAAAGCATCCATCTTAATCAATCAAAACATGGCCCTTTATAGGTTTGCCTAGTTGCATCCCCCAAAGCTAGAAAAAATAGCACATAAGGACGGATCCCAGCTTAAGTTGATACCCTTGCAGCTTTCTCAATCAACCAAGAGACATGTATTATCTGAATAATATTCGCTAAATTGGGAAAAATCAATCCAGAACATCTTTACATTATAGTCTCTCAATATTTTTTTCTACTTCCATTTTTGGGTAGGGAAGCAAACCAATGACTCAATCTACTATAGATGAAGCACCCAATCCCACAAAGAATCTATTCTTATTCCTAGTAGTGATGGCTTATCCTTTTTTTCTTATATTGAAAGGAAACAAGATTTTTGTTCATTGTGAATCAGAATCAGCAATCCTAAACAAACGCGAATCAAATTTTCAGATGCAAAGATTGCCCCTACAACTAAATACTGGTGAAGAACGATAAACACCAACCTACCTATCTCACTATGCATTTGTAACAAAACATTGTCTCGAACTCACACAAAGATTCAATACAACAAATCAGTTCCTCAGATTTTCCAAGAAATACCTGATAGACGGACCACTCTAAATGGAGCAAAAGGATTTGATACGTACATGAATCGTGGTACATAAAAACGCCAAATCCTTTTTTGGGATGGTTGCGATCTAGCAAGTTTCGAACCTTGACCAGATATGCATTAGCTAATATATGTTCTATTAAATGAGTTTGATACAAGGTTGAAGTGCAATCAACGATTTGGGACTTGATCAAGTTTCATTATGGTCAATGGCTATCGGGCAACGAACTCCTCAAAATTGGACAGTTCAGGATTGAATGAGGAACTGGCTAAAAATTTTGGAATCTTCAACCCAGAGGTTGAGTCGTCTAGTAACTCTAGTTTACTGGACAATGTATTCTGTCTTTGCATAGGTCATTTTTTGCTCCCTTATAGATATGTATAAAACAGATGTGCAGATTTTTTAAGTTAATACAATGAGCAAGTCCCTTTTATCATAAAATGATACCTCTGTAGCCAAATAGTCTGTGAATAGGGAAATGTTCCTTGATGGGCTCCAAAAGCCTAATAGCGATTTCCGCCCTTTGTTGGCTCCATGAGCTTGCTCGATGCATGCCTCATCGTCACCGAACGGACCTCCGTCTTCGTCTTCACATCGAATGTCCCAAGCAGAGTGCCATCGCACCATCAAATCAAACAAACATATCTTAATCCTTGATTCATTGGAAAAACACTAGCAAACCAAAGAAACCAAAACCTATAAATCATCGTCTCAAAGACTTACGCCAATCGGAGCATCGAGGCGCACATTGCTTCACGGATATAAGAGCTCTAATCTTCCTCTTAGCTTTCTCTACTGACCTTCTTGTAGTCCTCGCTCATGATCGGATACACCTTCCCCATCGCGGTTTCCTACAAAACTTCAGATCAACAAAAAACAATCCGGTCAGATCCATCCAAGAAACTCACCGATCTGTTCTTAGATCGTAATCGTAACATCAAAAAGGATCAAAATCGTTCAAATGAAGAATCGATCACAGATTCACAGTCATAACATCAAAACGTTCAAACAACACCCGATCGAAGCTATTCTCTCTCTTCGATCACATCGAAACCACAAAGAAATCGCCAATGAAGTAAAGAATCAAAATCCTTCAAATGAAGAATCGGTCGTAATCTACACTTCCAAAACGACCAACCACAATCGATCGAGACAAACTTCTCTCTTCGATCGATTCGAAACAACAAAGAAGACGAAGATCGGCGATGGAGATTAGGTGAAGAAGAGGCGCGGAGCGTACCTTGTGAAGTGGTTTCAGAGAGATATCTCGTCGAGTCGAGAGAGGGATTTTTGGGGAGATAGGTTTTCGGAGAGACAGAGAATCGGGAGAGAGAGAGATGAGGGAGGGTTTTTAATCGGGAGAGAGAGAGGGGGGGAGATAGGGTTTTAGAGAGACGAGAGAATCGGGGAGAGAGAGGGAGTTTTGTGTGGTTGCTATTTTATTTTTGAATCATCGAGATGGAAGGATGCACGAATCTCGAGATTTGATGAACGGTTATAAAAAAAAAAAAAAAAAAAAAAAAAAAAAAAGTTTTGGTGGGAATGTTGGCGCCATTATTTAGAGACGGAATTTAATTCCGTCTCTATTTCCGTCTCTATTTCCGTCTCTGATTCCGTCTCTGAATTAGTCTGTCTCAATTCCGTCTCTAACCACTTTTTCTTAGCAACGGAACTTAATTTCGTTGCTAATTCGTTTCTAAATATCATTTTTCTTGTAGTGCTTCCCATAGACTCCAAGAACACCCAAATTGGATAACCGACGGAGAAGTTATGAGTTTTCCCATATGGCCTGACGACTTGGCAACTTTATATATTTTGAACTAAAAAAAACTTCTCCAAATTAATATTTTTGCAATTAAATCCTCAAAACTCGACAATAAATGTCACGAAACCACCCAATACCAACACCAAAATATTTTCACAGCCCGTGGAGTCAAATTGGATTAAAATCAATAATCAATATCAACTATTAAAACATCTCCAAAATAGTTATCAACTGAATTGCATTAGTTCACCTAATCAAAACCTTAACCCACGTCGGTCGAATTTATCTCAAATTGACGCAAATCAATCCAATATACCAATTAAAAACCAATTCCAACCAATTTCTATCAAAACCCCGTAGAAGAAATCGAAAAATCGCGAGAATTCAAATTGAATTGAGGAAAAATATATGCCGTTAAGAATTTACAAAATTGCAGGCTGAATACCTCGTTTCTACCGTGGGAATTCAACTCAAACTGACCATCTCGCGATGCTCTACAGTGTTGCGAAAAGAAATCGGACAAAAATCGAACGTCAAAAGCATCACGTGCGAAGAACCAAGCGGAGAAGGGTTAGGTTTAGAACGTTTTTAACGTTCTGATGAAAGAATCGATTATTTCATTTGTTTTTTTTTTCCTTTTTATATATAATCCTCAGCTGCTTGCTTGAGCCGAGTAATTTCTTTTTATTTATTAATTTTAAAAATCCCTATTTTGACTTTCGGCCCCTGTTTTCTATCCGACTTTTCACCAAATTGAACAAAACTCTCGACAAAACAGTCCATCTTCATGAAATGTCCATAATACTTGTTTTGGTCACACCAAAACCCCAAAAATCTTAACTTTGTCAATGACATATGGAACCTCTTATAGACCAATCATCTTGCCATACTTATCCAAACTTGCACTAGTTTGGACCAAATCTCAACCTCGACTACTGTCAACCGACAATCCCGACTTACACGCAAACCGAGGCAAGCTCGAAACAAGATCTCACACAACTTCGTCTCATTTCACACTACCTCCAATCCCGACTTACACGCAAATCGAGGCAAATTCCCACGTCAGCTCGTTAAGTCCAATTAAGGTCCAAATTTCGAATTTTTAATTTAAATTCAATTATTCTTTGCGAAATTCGTAACTAATTAAGCTTCATTAATCTCGGATTAACCGTAATTACCTATTTAAAAATTCCGAGATTTGACAATCTTCCCATGCACCTTTTATGTACAGAAGAACATGATGAACAACTTTTAAATGTAGATATGTAGGCTTACCCAAAAATTGAGATAGATGTTATATGTCATAGGAAATGTTTGGATGAGTTGTGGTCAGATAAAGCAACTTTCCTATTAGACTGCGATACATGGTGGTTTTTAAAAGAGGATCTCCTGCGGTAGCTTTCAACATAAAACCAGCAACCATGGGGGAATAAGCAGGTTTGCTATTAATAAAACCAGTATCATTATGAAGATCCAAAGCATATTTCTCTAATACAAAGTTATTCCCTCTATTGTCCAATGTAGCTAAAGTCCCAACAAATATTTCAAACTACCCAAATTTTAAATTTTGAAAGTAGTGTGAAGATATCTCTTGATTGCTTCAACTTCAGTACCATTACCTCCAGTGAGAATCACATCATCGACATATACAAGAAGATTTGTGAAATGGTGATCAGAAACGTCCTGCTAACACCGAATAGGGTTGTATGTTTGGTGAAGTCGAGGTTACAAGTAAATTAATTATCCTTTTGCGGCAATGGTGCGACTACTCTCCTTAATGTGAAGTTCCTCCACAGCTCGCAGGGCGTGTTCCTTTTTATATCACTCGCGGTGACAGGTTGTCTTGCAGTGATATTAAGGAGTTCGAGTTCCGCGAAATGTCATACAAAGGAATTTCCTTTGTTGCTTTGGAAAGTAAACCGCGAGATGAGACTCAACTTCAAACGCGTTTTGCAGAAGTTTTATGTTTAGGAGCTGATGGAGATCAAGATGACAGGGTCCAGGAGGGTCGACATGACAAACTGGCGCATGCCAAGGTCTAATTAGAGGCGTGAGTTTGTGGAGGTCGGACTAGGGGATGGTGGTGTGTGCTGTTTATAGTTATAGTATAGTAAGAGTCTTAATTTTGAAGGGGAGAGATGGAGAACTCTGAACTTGACATTATATTTTCACGATTATCTATCTTTTGTTGTTAAACTGGCCGATTAATTAGGTCTCTTCTAAACTTACGGTCAATTTATGTTGTGTTACTTGTTGAAGCTTTTTCTTTTCACATATTTTAGTATTTCTGAATCATTGAGTGTTTCATTTCTTGATTTTCTTCAAATTAAGAAATTAGATTGAAGAGCTATTTGTGTGTGCGTCTGATTGAGGTCTTCAAACTTTAGTTTCTCTTTCAAATCTTCATTGGCAAAAGGAAGAAAATTGTGTTGAAACCCACTCATATTGATCAGACAGAACCACGCCCCTCTACCTACACTGCGTACGGCAATATTCACTGATCTTCATACATAATAAGATCTGCATAATGACATTTCCTATAACAAAAACTTGCACTCTAAAATGGTGTTATGAACTTCCAATGTTGTTATAAACTTCCCTCTTGATTCCTTAGTACCGCCTCATATGAACTTAAAAGCTCTGTCTTCAAACGTTGTCGCATCTATGTTGCATGTCATTTGCCCTTCCTGAAGACATTGCCACTTCATTTCTTTCTGAGCACTGTTTCGCAATTGTATCTAGTGTTGTGACCTTATTTTGTTCTATTAATTGATTCGATTCGTGTATTCAGTTACAATACTTTTTATGTGAACAAGGCAAAACTTAATTCTAACAAGACTAAGACTAACAATTAAAGGCAAAAACAATTTAAAAAAAAAAAGCTACGTGCTCACGATGCAAGTAGATCTTGATTAAGTTGCATAAAGTATTGTCTAACCCGCCAAAGCCTAACCGGCCTCGATTCCATTTAGGCGTTGGGTTAGAGATGCCTATAAGTTATAACAAATGAAGCTTGCTACAGTATTTTGTTTTGGACACCCAATCCGCAATACACCTAGAGATATGCGAATGCAGAACTCAAGGTGTATTGAATGGCGCCCACTCAATCATGCTTAAAATCGGTTATCGTATTATATTTTTATAACTAATATATAAAAGAGAAAAAAGGAAAATAATGGACGACACTTTATGAGCACCAACTTTGGGTCGGGGCGCTGTGGGATGCATTTCCCAATTGAGTCTAAAATTTTGGCCCAAAGAGGTTGGGTTACTGAAGGAGCTTGTGGCGAATCTACATTCGACGAGAGAGTTTTTCGCTTGGGGGTGTTCGAGTTCTTCTTCTCGCATAAACGCATAAGCGATGCGAGTCTTAATAAATCCCCCTTTTATCTATGTTTGAGTTGTTGATTGCTTGTTATTTTCCAAAGAACTTGCACCGTGTTATGTTGGCTTTTCTCTCTTCATCAGTTGATCAAAGGTTTTATTTTTATTGGGGTTGTACAAATCAAGCCAACAAAGTAAGGCTGGAGCAACAAGAAAAGGAGATCCTTGTTTCTAGGGTTCGAGTAATAGGAAGAGAAAGGGGGTTTTATTTAGTGAAGGTATTTTTTTTAGAAATCCAAACCGATTTATTTATTCCATCTCCTCGAGAATTACATTTGCAAGAAAGGTGGGTACATATGACCACTAGATTCAACCAGACACAAAATTAGCTTCCCTTGCAACAGTATGGGCACTAAGCTCACGAACAAAATAAACATTATAGGACCTCGAGTCCTAACAACTCACGACAATCATTAATAATTGCACCAAAATATGACCTATCGATGCCTCTATTCTGCAACACCTGAACCACAAGTAATGCATCAAACTCCACCTTCACATGAGTCTCTCCCCGCCATTTGAGCCACGCCAATGCCTCCTTAACCTAATTGCCTCTGCCTCCCTGATATTAAATACCCCTTCATAGCTCCTCCTCATTGTTGCCCTAAACTGACCTCATCATCCCTCGGCACTACCCCAAAGCTACTCACCCCTTCTCAGTAAACACAGCTGCATCTAGATTGCACTTGACACTACCTCTTCTTAGCCTACTCCATCGTGTAGGCATCTCTCTCCCACTCTCAATCTGTGGTACTCCCTGCCTCTTTCAAGCAGATTTCCATGCCACAAGATGAGATTTTACAAAGTCTATGATCTGGCTATGATGTTGATGACGATTCGACCAAACCACTAAATTGCGATTATTCCACAAGCCCCACGCTACCATCACCACCTCAACGACTTCTTTTGAGGACTCCGCAAACAACTCCCCCAACAATTCCATAAAACTGGTATGTGGCCCCATGTTCATTCCAATGTGCAAGTAATCCCAACATTGGTGTGTTATTCGGCATCCCAATACCACGTAAGAAACATCCTCGATCCCCCTCTTGCGTACAACACACATTGGATCGATTGGAACTCGTCGACTAACCAGATTGCTATTTGTTGGAAGATAATCCATCGCTGCGCTCCATAGGAAAGTCTGCACTTTTGGTGGCACCCCCAAATTCCAAATACCACTCCAGAACTCTACTCTTTGTTGTGTAGCGTTCCTCTGTATCGTCCCTATAATCGACCTATAACCACTGCGGACTGTGTAACGGCCTTTAAGTTCATCCTCCCATATCCACGCATCATCTCTTCCCCGGTTGCTAAGAGGAATACACTCAATTAGTTTCCTATCCCTTTCATCGAACAAGTCATGTAATATATCCTCATCCCACGCTATCCCATCCACTCAAAATGAGTTAACCTTTGCTCCCTCAAGCTCTACTGGAAAGGTAGATTGTACTCTCTTCTCATTAGGATCAGTAAGCCATGGATCCTTATAAATATACACTGAGGACTCGTCTATTATTCTCCATCTACACTTGGCTATTAGATGAACCTTCGATTCCATATGGCTCCTCCAAACATAACTCGGATTCCTCCCCAAATTAGCATTAATGAACTGGGAGTTAGGTAATACCAAGCCTTCAACAGCCTTGCCGCTAACGAGTTAGGATTCTTGAGCAACTTCCACGCCTAATTCATCAACATGGCTATATTGAATCCTCTAACCCTTCTTATACCCCAAAACCCCCCCCCCCCCCCCCCCCCATAGCTTTTTCCACTCCCCCCATCTTATCCTGCCATGTTTATCCACTTTGGAAAGCTACCATAACTTGTTCATCATCACCTCCAACTGATCACATAACCTCTTCGGTACTAAGAACATGTTTATAACGTATGTAGGTATGGATTGGACCATCAATTTCAACAAGACCTCATTCCCTGCTTAGAGAGCATCCGCCTTTCCACCCTTGTAATCGCTTAAAAAACCTTTTCGTGGATATACTTGAAAACCTCCTCCTTATTCTTCCCCACCTTACTTGGTAACCCAAACTAAAACCCCATCGAATCATTTTGAGGCACTTGAAGTAGTTATCATATGCGTCCACTGACCTCTTCTCCAACATTTCTACTAAAGTGTACTGAAGGCTTCTAGAAATAAACTTTGTTAAGGAAATTATAGTAGTTGTTATATTTCGTAGTTTAGGTATTTAAGTAGTTTTTATATTTTGGTATTTAAGTAGTATTAGGAAACTTTCCTTATTTTATACTTTGTTCAGCTCTATAAATAAGAGCACCATATTGTACTCAGTTTGCACACATTAATACAATTCTTAGTCTCTTCTTTGAAATTTATCATGGTATCAAAACTTGGTTTCTAGTATTAGGTCGGTCGACTTTCAAGTCGACGACCAATTCGTGGTGTCTCTTTCGATCTCTCGTTGTTGTTCTCGCTTTGGGTTGTGTTTTTCATAGCCCTAATCATGGGTTTTCGTTTTCAATTTGTCCTCTGGTTGTGTGTGCATTGTTTTTATGTGTGAACGTTGTTTCTCGTCTGTCACCCTGCCCGACGCCACCACGTGTCACGCGATTTTTCTCTGCACTCGTTTGTCACCTCCGTCTGCACGCTGTCGCGTGTCCACCTGCAAACCGTCAGCCAATCTGCCGCCCGCCAGGCCACTCGCTTCCGCTCCCTCCCGCCGTCTGCTCAGAATCTGGTCGTCCGTTCGCTGCTGCTGGTCGTCTGCGTCGGAGGCTCCCCGGAGTCGCTACTGTCCGCCGACGTCGCATTCTGCTGGTCACCCGCTTCGCTGCCTAGTGTCGCGTCGACCACTGCATCGCCGTCTTGGAGGCTCGCCTGACCTTCGCCGCCATCGCTGGTCCACCGCTGCACCGCGCCTTCGCTCCATCCGCGTCGTCCGCGTCCACCCTAAAGCCGCTGCTCCTCGTCGCCTGCGCAACTGCTCCGCCGCTGCACATCGTTGCACACCAGATCCGATCCATCGCTGCCACCGCTGCACACCCACACAAGATCTGTCGCTGTCGCCGCTGGACACCATACCCAATCAGCTACTTGATGTTTGTCTGCCCGTGCAATATGACGCCTCTGCTTGTGCATCCTGATAACACTGTGTCGACTCTGCCGGATTAGTCGTTCTGTCGACTTCGTTATCTGTTTTCTGTCGTCGACTATGTCGACCATGCTATCTGCTATTGACTATGTCGATTCTGTTGTCTGTCGTCGACTATGTCAATTCCGTTGCCTGCCTGTCGTCGACTACGTCGACTCCGCTATCTGTCGTCGACTCCGTCGAATTTGCTATATGTCCATCGTCGACTCCGTCAACTTTGATATCCGTTGTTCTACAGTTTCGTTATTCTGACTCCGCCACATCTGAACCATTTTCCTGTCGTCTTCGGTGGTCATTGATATGTTCCGCAACGAACCTTAGATTTGTCGTCTTCGGTGGTCGTTGGTATGTTCCACAACGAACCTTAGATTTGTCGTCTTGGGGTGGTCGTTGATCTGCTCCGCAACAAACCTTAAATTTGTCAGGTTTACTGATTCGATGGACAACCTTAAGTTGAACAAACTTGAATTTGAGGGAGGGTGTTAAGGAAATTATAGTAGTTGCTATATTTCGTAGTTTATGTATTTATGTAGTTTCTATATTTTGGTATTTAAATAGTATTAAAAAACTTTTCTTATTTTATAATTTGTTCAGCTTTATAAATAAGAGCACTCTATTGTACTCAGTTTGCACATATTAATACAATTTTTAGTCTCTTCTTTAAAATCTATCAAACTTCCTGCCCTATTGCCATTTCATAATGCTTCAAACATCCCTTCACCAACAATGCCTCCTCAGTGTTTGCTTTAAAGAACAAATTACCGTCATCTGCAAAAGAGAGATGAGAAATAACTGGGGCAATGTTAGCAATCTTGCATCCGTGCAATATCCCAATCGCCTCCTGATGGGACAACATAGCTGAGAGTCCTTCAGCGCACAAGAGAAACAAGTTTGAAGAAATGGGGTCTCCTTGTCGTAGCCCACGTGATGGAATTATAAGGCCCACCTCGTGGTCACCAATTGTAAAAGTGTACTGAACTGATGAAACGCACATCATCATGAGGTTGACCCACCGCCTTGTTAACCCCATTTAATCATTACAACATCCAATTAAGCCCATTCGATAAGATCATAGGCTTTACTAATATCAATCTTTAATGCCGCATATCCATCCTTCTCCTGAATTTTCCTGTTGAGCAAATGATTAACTTCAAAGGTAGATATTGCATGGTTAGTAATGAGCCTTCTAGGGATGAAAGCATGGTGACATTCGAAAATAATCTCAGGAAAAATAAGTTTGAGCCTATTCGCTAGAATTTTTTATACAATTTTATAAAGAACATTACATAAAGATATAGGTCTCAAATCACTATTTAGTTTAGGCTTATCCTTTTTTGGGATAAGTACTACCAATGTGTCATTCAGGTTCTCCAGCAGTCTCCCCTCCTCCAAGAATTGCAAACAAGCACTAGATACTGCTGGGCCCAATATCGGCCAGAAGTTTTGATAAAAATCAGATTCATACCATCAGGGCCAGTGCTTTTATCAGGGTGCATTGAAAAAATAGCTACTTTGACCTTGTCCGCCATGAAGGGATAGAAATAAGGCATTGTGGTCTGTTGTAACCATTTCAGACATACAATCTATCACCAGATATATCAGTGTTCCCTTGATTAGAGATAAAAAGAGATGAGAAGTACTGGTTAACCAACTCCCCCAAGTCATGCTCCCAATCCCTCCACTAGCCATTCTCATCTTTAAGTCTGTGCACTGCGTTTTTCTTCTTCCTAGGGGAAAAACTTTGAATTAGAATCACCCCTTGAAGCCAATGTTGCTTTGCTCTTTGTTTCTAATTAAACATCCTCCTGTTGGGCCAACACCCCTAAATATTCCTTCTCCACCTCCTTATAACATTGAAGTGAGAAAGCATCTTGAGCAATTTGAAAGGCCTCAAGCCGAGCATGCAACTTCCCAATCTTATTAGTGAAAATTCGTGTAACATCCCTACCCCATTGTTGCAACCTGCTACCACACTACGCGATCCTCTCCGTCACCGGTAGAATGGGATTAGACTCCCAATTCAGTTTCACAACATTAGCATAACCCTCCTCCCTAAGCCATGATTTCTCGAAACAAAATCGAAAACCACTCTTCGTGACCTGCTTGCTAGCAATCTGCATAAACAACGCACCATGATCGGAACTAGGTGCAACTAGGTTGTGGACCCGAACCTTCTCAAACATCTGCCTCCACTGGGTTGTCACCACCGCCCTGTCCAACCTCTCCTCAACCTAATTTGCCGACTTTCTATACCTTTCCCTTATAAATGGATAACCATCCATTCCTAAATCCGAGAGCAAACAATCATGTAAGGCATTACGAAAACCGTTTAGACGCCATTGTGGCTGTCAGCGTAAAGCAAGTTTCTCCCTCACGTGAAGCATGTCACTGAAATCCCCGACTACACACCGCGACACATTGAACTGATCAGACATCGAGCATAACATATTCCACGACGCTCGCCTTTGAGAGATCTCTAGGAATCCATAAAATCCTATAAAACGATAAGGTTGTATGCCCTGTAAAGTCATCATTGCATTAATGAAGTTTGGAGAAGAGGCTCTAATATGAACTTGCTGTGAAAACTTCCACAGTAGCGCAATCCCACCATGCCCCTCGTTCTTCCCCATACACAACCCCTCAAATCTCATCTGTTGACGAACCGCATCAACGCTCTTGTGATTGATCATAGTTTCCACAACAAAAATCAACACAGGCTTATATGTTTGCATAAAGTCCAATAGGACCCTCACTGTCTGCGGAGAGCCCAGTCCGCGAAAGTTCTAAAACAAAGTACTCGTCTTATCTGACGAGCTTGGGAATTCGTGTGGCCCACTGCAAACAAGTTTTTTGGATCCTCCACTCGGGTAACTTGGGCCCCATTCGTACCTATATGCATACCCACACGAGGAAGTTTAGGGTTCATTTTCGGCCTGAACCACTTTTAGAGAATTCAAAATTCCCACCGATAACTTGACCTCATTATCTCCATCAATCTCATCTGCCTCACTCACCAAATCCCCTTGATTGGGGCTATGATTACGATCTTGTAGGTTGACTACCAAGTCACCCCTGCTACTGTCAGCTCCTATCACTAGAATCCTCCCTTCATCTTGGTTTCTCAGCCACCTATTTGATCCTTAATTAGTTGTTTTTCAAGTTGGAGCTCTCAAAAAACTCCTGTACATCCTTTCCGTATGAGGATTTGGGCAATCAAACATTGACTCACAGAACTTCTCAGCATGTCTGATCATACCACAATAGAAACAAAATGTGGGGACTCTCTCGAAAACAAACTCAGCCCAAAACCATGAACCTCTACTTCGTTTTAACTTCATCTTGATCGGTAGGGGTTGACGCACAATAAGCGAACTTTGATTCGTAAGTGATCTACCCACATGTTTCGTAAACTGTTTGGATCATTTTTCACATAAGATCCCATAAAAGTTCCAATCAATTCAGCTACTCGCTCATTCATAAAACCTGCTGGCAACTGATATACTTGGTCCCTGGGGCGAATTCGGGATTTTTGATAAATTTCCGCTATAAATATTTTGTAAATTATTATTTTTATATATTATTATGTATACTTTAAATAAATTATACCACTATATATATATATATATGCATCCATGACAAACATAAAATTAGCATGATTATCGCACTTGATTTAAAAAAGGAAAAAATTGTCTTCGTTCTTTTGTTACCATGACGCTCCATAGAGTTTGATCCAAAGCTAGTATGCTATCCTTAAAAGAAAAAATGTCTCCTTAAATATTAAAGTCATGAAAACTTTTTTTATTCTCCTAATTCAATCAATGTAAATAGGAGAAATAAGCTCAACTGAAGTATTGGACTAAAAGATTTCTAATAGAGCCTTTCTAAGCTGACCAAAATGCTTACATAACAAATAAAAGGGGTCAAAAGCATATCACACTTCAATGCATCTTCTAGATAAGAAACTTAGTTGCTTAACAATGGGTACCAAACAAGTATAGTAGAATATCAAGTATCTAGAATTAAGAATATGCAAAGAATAAAAATAGATAATAATTACAAAGTTAGTGTCTTACAATAATTATATAAAATACTTGATTTGAATTTCATTGTCATGTATTACTTGATTTCAAGATTCACATTGCTCTTCAATACAGGTTCATTAAAGTATTAAACCACATATTATTTATTCTCACGAGCATTTGTTCAACACTTCCAAATCGAAACTATCAAGATATAACCATCACAAAGTAATCAGTAATGAAATCAATATTCTAATAGACATTTCATCAAACAACATCCTAATCACATTTTCTAGAGAGTTACCGATTGCACTTGTGACGTGTGTATGTACACCATACCACATATATGAACCGATTCAACCGAACTTTGTCCAACAAAAATCGGAGAATCGTCCAATTGATCAACTTTAAGCCCATAAATACCTCAATCTCTTTGGAAATGGAGAAGATCTGACAATGTGATGGTGAAGAATTCTTCACCGCAATCGTGAATCCATCGACGACGACATGAAATCACAATACAACAGATCAATATACTAAAACAACATACTCAAGAAAGTACAAACAGATCTAATTGATGCAAGAACTACCTAGAGTTCAAAAATTAGGAAGATGAAAACTAGGGTTTCGTTTAAAGAAATCAAAGTACCTTATATGAACCGAACTCTAACTTGACAAATTGATTGATCGAAATCGGTGAGAAAGAGAGCAGTTGGTGAGCCGATTTCAAGTTGGGCCTGCCTTGTCGGGTGTAGCCCCCTGTTGGTCCCATAGCTTCAGCGTAAAAAGTCTTAAACTAGCAAGTTGATCTGTAGGCTCCAACTGTTTCAGCACCAATGCATGTTGGTTGAATTTCCATGGCCCATCATCCGTAACACGCAAGACATCACAATCATGGAAGAATGTGAAAATAAATAGATTCAAAGCCTTAATCTCCCTAGCATGTACTCCCTTTACCGGGTGCCAAATCAGTACCAATGTATCCCGCATTGTACCAAATTTAACTAGTCAATCAAATAGGAACCTTCCTTCCATAATCTTTGTAAAATCAATGTCCCCATCCTCTTCAACACCCTCCTTAGCAACAAAACCATCCTCCTCTACTACCAAACCCTCCTCCTCTAAACCATCAATACATAGATCATCACAAACATCGTGAAGATCCCTTTCATTTAATTAAGATGCCATGTATCAAACCATATTCGATCAAAGAAAAACCAAAGAACTTATCAACAGGATAAGATGAGAAAGCACGTCATAAGATGAGACTAAGTAAAACCTATCAATACTAGTGAGGGTATTATTATTAATATTATTTTTTTGAGGAATATGCAATATTTTATTCGAACCCAAATTTGTTGGGATTGGCTCGATGGATCAAGTTATTCCATTAATTTTGATGGACGTGGTGAAAATTATAATAATACCCACTTAAATTGAAATACATAAAACTTACTGCTAAGATTTGACCAATTTAGAAAAAGAGTAATGCTAGGAGGACACTACCTATGACACTAGATTTGACAACGCCTACGTGGACAATGCCACCTCAACACACACTACAAGAGAACCAAATGACACTATTGGCATGGACATGCCACCTTATCTATTTTGGAGTGTTAGAAGTAGTGTTATTAGTTGGGTTTTGAAAGAAAAAAGGTGCTTTCACATCAAATCAAGTCATGTCAATTTCACCACATGTCAACCTTGGTCAAATCGTACTTGACACACATATTAATGCCATTATGGCATGTTCGCTTCACCGTCTTAGGTCGGATTAGCCACACTGGACTAGTTAATCCGGTGTTCGCTTGGAGGATTAACTAAGCCACATGATTAGTTAATGGGCATGGGAGTGGATTAAACAATACCACCATTTTTGGTGGGATTAGTTAATCCATAGTGGGTGGTTAGTGGAGATTACCACTTTACCCCTCACATTAACACATCAGCTTCACCAAATCACAAATCTCCATCTCGACCAAACATGTACACCCCATTTGTTCTAATATCGGAACATAGAGAAAAACCCGACTAGTCCATGGACCACTAGTCCAAGACTTCGTGACCCTTGCATGGTAAGAAACTCGGTAGTTATATTTGGATCCAAAATGACTTGAAACCGACCTGGTGATGGGTCCGAAGTGCTCCTCCATGAACTCAATGTCCAAACCCTACCAGTTACATCATCAAACCCTAGCTTCATTCTGGAAGAAATGTGTCGATGGGTAATCAAAGCTCTGCCACAAGAGATCCCCATTTGCTCATGTCCCTCAACTCTAAATTCCCCGAATCGAGTAGCTTTGCCGCGGTTCGCCTTCCGGCGGGATCGAGCGATGTTTGTGGAAATCCCATTAGAATCCATGACTACCAGATTCCCATCCGGGCTTATAGTGAGAGAACATGGGGAGGAAGTTGTAGAGGAATTAGTTGAACATGTGATTGGAGGTGGGCTCTGTTGGCTACCCACACAATTGTTTTGTTTGTGATCTTCTTGTACCAAATGCCCAGGTAGTAAAATTGTTGGGTGATCCTGGCGCGAAGAACATGGCAGCAAACTCAAAGTAACAAAAATGTTGGCAGCAAACTCAAAGTAACACCATTTTTGGTGTTATTTATGTAAGGGTATTTTAGTAAATGTACATGTACAACCTCATTTAATCCCAACCTTAAAACTCCCAACCAAACAAGATACACAAATGGGACTAAACTATCTAAACCCATGTGTTAGTCCCATCACTAATTAATCCCATGTGTTAGGATTCACTAAAATGTGAAGCGAACAGGCCATTAATGATTGATATCTTGACCCACAAGTTATATATCTTTTGCTTTATATAAGAAAACAAATTGATAGAAACTTAAAACACCATTTTGAACTAAGGCTAAAGAAGAAAGAGTTGGAGACCGAGAGAAAGAAAAGAGATCAAGGTGAAAGAAGAAAGATGACGAAGAGGTAAAATAATGTTTTGTTGAGTTAAAGGCACTCTCTACTATCATTTAAAATTTGAATTTTTCATTGATATGTTTTTGTAATGTTATTTTTATTTTTTAGTTTATGTGATGACGACGAACAATGAATATTGTTTCTGTGGGGAAGAACTCACGGCCATGCTCATTGCCATGAAAAGAAGCCATGCTTCTAGTGTGACAGGGAGTTGGTGCTGAAACGTGTTCCGAAGGATTCTCCGAATAAGGGCCAACTATTCTACCTCTGCTCATCTTCTCATTGCCCAATTTTTCTTTAGGCGGATAAAAAAGAACATAAGAACAACTACGAACAGGATCCCAGCAGCAGCGGAGGAGGGGATCGCGAAAGTAGCGCTGACGATGCAACTATGCATAAGATGATTGACTTGTTTGCGGAGGCTCTAAAAGTGGTGGAACGAAAGGGGGCTGGATGGGTTTATGGTGAAAATGCAACAAATATCTCTAATATTCACTAATTAGGTAATTTTGTTGATCTGTTGAACGTTGCCTTTTCTGTCTTGCTATTTGGGGTGCCTCTGATCATCTTATGTTTGAACTTCAGGTCTTATTTTAAGATTTGCTAGTTTTTTTTTGTACCTACTGACTATTATGGAAATGTGCTTTAAAGTTTGTTTGACATATTGATGTTAAATAGCGTGCTTAAAGTGTAGTTTTTGTATAATTTAAAGAATATTTAGTATGCTAGGAATAGTTGTGCTCATGTGTTGGTTCTATATGGCATGCTCAATGATACTATAGTATAGAGTCTACTCGATTTTGTTTTCAAGTCGGCTCAATTCTAACTATTTAAATTTTGAGGTAACTTGACACTTATCGACTATTTTCAACTTAAGTTTTTGTATAAGTTTTTTACCGTACCTTTCCTGTGTTGTGGGCAACCTAGTGAACCTTTACACTTCAGTTTGGTTATTACATTTATCACCTTGATCTTAATGAATGCTCTTTATCCAGACTTGAACCTTACGTCTAAGAAGTTCAGTGCATACAAAGGGCTTGGTCAGAGAGTAAGGGCTTGGTCAAAGAATGTACGATGAAAGGAGAATGCAACAAAACCATTTGCATGAAAGGTAAGAAGACAAAGAAAATAAAGAAATTGAAGGTAATGAACATTGGATGCTAAGTAATTATTCAAACCTCCGAAGACACTGGGACACTTGAAACCTCCAAAGAGGATACCGCAGGTGGAACCTATAAAGATGATGATGTCGTCGAGGCCTTTGAAGATGCTCTATTGAAATATTAGATGTTGATACTTTTGACAAACATTTTTGTGGAAAGTATCAGCATCTAATATTTCAATACGGACATCTTATGAGGTCTCAATAGCATCATCATATTTAGAGGTTTCAGTTGCAGTATTCTCTTATGAGGTTTCAAGCATCCCGGTGTCTTCCGAGGTTTGCGTAATCTTTCAGCATCCGATAGTTCAATTATCTTCAACTTTCTTGTTCTTTTTGACTTCTTATCTTTCCTGCAAATGTTTTTGCGGCATTCCCTCCCATTTCAATCGTGTCATGTTTTTGAATGAGTCTTTAAAAAAATTAAATAGATAGCAAGGATTGGTTGTTATTAATATGTACTTAACAAAATTTAGTAAAGTTTTGCAGCATTTTTGCAAGCCTTTTTTTTAATTGGGATATTTAATATAGTGTTTGTTTGGTTCTAAATACTAATTTCAATTCTATTGCGTACATGTAACTTTTGAGTCAACTAATTACAAAATCATTGAATTAAGAATGATGCGTGTGACAATTTGAGTCTACTCAACTTTTACAAAAAGCCGAAGTCCATGGTAGAGTGGGTGTTAAGTTTGAGGTCGCTCGTATTTGACTCGTATGTTTTAAGAATATAAACAATAGACTACGGTGTTTATTCTTAAGAGTCTAAATTAGATTAAGGAAATCAAGAATCTTTCACTTATGTTTCTTTAATTCGTTTATGTTTCGAATTCTATGTATAATTAGTGTTTATCACTTTCCAAGTCTACTCAAAGTTAGTTAAAACGTGAGCAAGATTGAAAAAAAACAAACCAAGCTGAAAAAAAAAGTATCATTTGAAGCATTCATCGCAAGTCTCGATGTGTGTGTCTGTGTATTACCGGGTCCGCTCAAGAAAATATTATTTACAACATAATCGAAAAATGCATATAAGTACAGTAAAACTGAACAAGAAAACAATAAACCAGAGGGTTGAAAATGATTGAAGTTCTCTCTTTTTTATCACTCAATCACCAAATGATATTGAGATTCTTAAATATTAAGGTGAAGCACAGAGATCAATAGTTAGCATATGGTAAAAACATGCTAAATTAACAAACAAATCAATTTCAATTGAAAAACATGCTAAATTAACAAAAACAAATCAATTTCAGTTGGAACCATAAAGAGCATACGACAAAAAACATGTAGAATGGAGGTATTATGATAGATAATAATAATTTATATCATAAGCACAAAATTAGAGTCAGAGATCAAGCCTTACCATTTGACCTGATCGTCGCCTTTGTATGTGTTTCTATAAGTATTAGGTCTGCTCAAAGTTAGTTCCAACTTGAGCAAACCAACGCAAATATGACCAAGAAGAATGGAGGTATCATATTTGGTTTAGGCTTCCAGTTCAAAAAAGTATTGTTTATATCTAGGAAACTGTGAGCCTAAACCAAATATGAAAAAGAGAAGCATTAGTCATGGTTGCCCTTGTTGGGTTTGTACTTGCTTTTCCATTTCTTGCGCACACTCCGGTATCTCATAGCCCTATCGCATTCTTAAACCACCGAGTCCAGCCTATCAATGAACTCCTTTGTCATTTGCCTCGATGTCTCTACCTTCTTCCCAAGCTAAGTGGCCATTTTCAGCAAGGTACTCATGTCTTTGTGAACTGTCTGCATGCCCGCACCAACATCTCCACCGATTTTAGAAATTGTACTATCGATCTGTTGCACCCTGCCATAAAAAGAAATAAGAAAACTTTCAATACGTTATAACCTATTCTCCATCATCGTCTTCAGCTCATCCAAGAACGAACGAAGGAGATTGGACGGTTGCTGGCTTGAAGATGCTCACATGGTGAAAGTGGGAACAATTTAGTTTCGCTTGAGCAGACTCAACATTAACTTTCTCGACTCTCTCAACAGGCAAAGTGACTGCTTCACGACCATCGATTGAACTATAATACACATAACCATGTTGATCAGATCTGTAACTTCCTCAATAACCAAGTCAACCCCTTTCATTGCTCTTATCCTCCGCTGGTGGTGTGTTAACTTCCTCCGCTGGTGATGTGTTAAGCAAGTCAAAATTCTCACTTTGCTCATATCCTCTCTTTTCTGCAGACTCAATTACTCAAACTTCACTATCATTATCGAGGATAGGAACGGGGTCAACCTCACCTAACTCCTCGTCCTCGTCATCACTCTCATATTCTCTATCCTCATCTCCTTCACCATCCTGATCCTTATCGGGCCCCTTCTCGACCCACCTACGACTGACCTCATCAAAAACCAACCCCAACATAACTAAATTTTTCTGTCCATCTAATGGTTTTGATCACTCCTCTCGACATGCACCTCCCTATTGACGATGGACTTTTCCATGGACCTAACGAACATCGTGAAGAGTGTCCCGTAAGGCAATGGGCCCTTCTGGTGTCTTTGGGCACTCTTCATGTGGTGGTAGATGACATAGGCCAAGTCAATTTTCCTGCCATTCAACACACACCACATCCAGAAGAGATCGGAATGAAAGATCGAGGAGTGGCTCCCCTTTCTCGGGGTGAAGCTGGGGCTAACCAAAATATGGACAAGACAGGCTAAAATGGTTAGTTCGGTGGTTTTAGGTGTCTTTCTCACGTTGAAGTTAGGATCTTTATATATTTGTTTGAGGGAAGCCGCCCAGTCAAATTCATCTAATTGGACGACCACATGGGTGTTATAGTACTGAAAGTTCCCTTTCAGCAACTTGAAGAGTGATCAGATGGTCTCGAGGTTAACATTCACTCATTGACCATGAATCTCGTATTTGTACAAGAGAGGATCATCGGGTTTGGGGGTGTAGAGGTTGGCATATAACATCTGGACTAGATGGGGGTACAGGGATAGGTATACACTCAAGAAATGGTCCCATCTCAATCGGCCAAATAGATAACGAAGATTGAATTCTATTGTGTCAAAATATGCAAAGTCGACACGATAGGGGAAGGGGACTAACAATATCAAGAAGTTATATTGGTACGCGACACCATCCTCCTCTATTCTACAACCCATCCGATCAAAGGGGGTCTCAACAGTGAGAACTTCCTTTCCTTTCCTTAACAATGTTGAAGACGAAACCCTTTGCTTCTTAGGCGGTAGAGAGGTCACTGACTTCGTTTCCACTTTTACATGTTTTCCTATCCTCCTCGACGAAGCAGGGGAACCCTTGCTTTGAATTGCTCTTACCATGAAACCTTTCAGTATGACAATCGTGACGAATGAGCAAAAGATGAATAGTTTGGATTGGAAGCGAAATAGGGTCGAAGCGGTTTTTTTCTCTCAAGCGAGATATTTGTGAAACCCTCACTTTGCCAAGCCGCGTATCGTTTCATTCTTCCCTCTCTTTTATGAGAAGTGATGTTTGATATGATACGTCACCATCTCCCAAAATTACTCCACTAACCGCAAATTGAATAAACATTCACCGCCTTTAATGTTATTTTAAACCACGTGTAACGACTTGTTACCTTAAGCTGGTGATTACTATTAATCTGAATCCTAATTAACCCAAGTTAGGCTCGTGGTTAAATATGGCGTACCTCGATTAGTGTATGCGTTTGTTTGCATGATGGTTTGTGTTTGTTTAGATTGTTTAATGAATTTTATAGATTGTAGTATAATATCCAGTTTATATACAAACCTATAACCCAAAAATACATAATAAACAATAAATAGCTGGTACACCAAGTGCGACGAGGGGGTCTTAAAATAAATATGCACACCGAGAATACTTTTAGGCATGTCCGCTGAATTTATTGGTGAGAAAATACGTGATATATGTATATATATTTGATATTAAATATATATTGAAAATTATAAGATTAGTTTGAATTATATGGACCCTCGGATTACCTTGAGATTAGTGTAAGTGTTGATGGTGTCAACATGCGTGTCACTTTAAGGGTGTCATGTTAGCACATCGATCATTCGATCAGTCTCAAGATAACACGATGCGTATCTCAAGAAAAACCCATATATTTAAACTAAAAACCTCATACTTATCTCCATAAATTCGATCGAGTGAGAAAATGAGAATTGAGAGTTTGATTTCTGATATTAGGAGATCATGTAGGGAGTTGATTTGGTGTGAATTGAGGAGCTTAATCAATTGAGAATTCAAAGATCATCACTTTGGTAAGTTTAATTTTTATGTTTGTTGAAGTTCAATTCGATGGTAGTGATGATATCTATGTGAATTATGTTGTTTGATCACTAAAATGGTTTGTTACCTTATTATAGTTCCTCTTTGATGTATTTTGGGAGTGTTGAATGTTGTTTTATGGATTTGTAGATGGAACAGTGGCTACTGCCCTATGTACTGTCGAAACGGTACAGGGTGGAACGCGCTACCTTCATCAGTGAGGATGAACTCAAGCTGTTGGAGTGCACTCCACCCACTGAGGGAGTACGCTCACACCCCAGAAAACATCAATGCTACTATATTTTGATTGGAATTTCTTGAAGACTTAGGGACTGAACTCGGGATTCTAAATATAAGGTATTGAACCTAAATTGATCACAAATGATTTGTGATAGGTGTTGGATCCCCGAGAGAGCTTGAGTGCTCAAAAAGTTAGGAATTTGGATACGAAACCTAAACCGAGGTAAGTGCGAATTCATTTATTTATCAATGTTGCCTGGCTATCCTAGTATATGTACTTCATATAGTTTATGGACTGAAATGGGGGACTATGTACACTGTGATGGTTTTAATAAATGAAAAATAGTTTTTATTGTGATTTACGAGAGTAAGTTCTTGAGATTGAGACCATGTTATATAGGAGATAGGTCACCTTCCCGGCCTATAAGTAACTCCTACTCAGTTAAATAGGTTGCGTAGATTACATACTCACTATAGGGTTTCGGATAGAACCATTAAGCATTAATGGATTGGCTAGACAACACATCGGTGAATGTGTTGGTCTAGCAATTGCATAATTAGCGTCGGTGGGTAATCGGTCCTAGTTTTAAAATAAAATGGGAATCATAGTGTATTAGTCATTAACAATTAATTTGCATCCGTTATTTATTGAGTTTTATATTTTCCATATTCTTGTAAGTTAACATTGGTGCATATTGTTATTGCATAATGTTCTTAATTATTATATGGAATGTTGATGGCTTTGTGAATCCTTACTGACTGAGCAAGTTGAAGCGCTCATCCTAAATCTAAAATTACAGGTTTGCAACCTAGCGCTTCAGTAAAGGGAAATGAGAAGATTTAGAAGTCTTTATATCTTCTCTACGATGTAATGAACCTTCTTGTACATATATACACTATTTGATGTATTTCTTTATATTATTTAAATATCGAAAAAGTTTTAATTTTTCGCAAAATATACTTTGTATTGTTTATTCGATATCGATATAGAGTTTGAGTTTATCATGTACAGACGATGAGGCTGCTAGCTTTAGTTAAGTCTAACTGGGATACCAGGTATTAATTAGGGTTTCAGGCTGAGTATCGCTCTAATCGGGATAGGGGATGCTTCACCATGCACGCTTTGAGCCTACATTTACACGCACCGTCCAATGTGGTATATCGAGAAATGTTTCAATATCGATGGCGTGCAATCAGTTGCGTTATTTTGGTGGCTTAACTACATGAATTATTGAATCCTTCTCATAAGGTCCACCACCAATCTGAGTAGGTGCGCTCAAATATTTTTGGTTGACTTCGCTAAAATTTCCTAACTTCGAGCACAGTTGATCCATTGGACATGGGGTTGACTTGTAATACTCAACCAATTTTTTTTTACAAATCTCTAATTCTAGTGTTTATAAAAACTTGTAATAGTCACTTTTTTTTACAAATCTCTAATTTTAGTGTTTATAATAACTTGTAATAGTCACTTATGTGTAAACAAAGGGATATGGATTTGACTTACCAATGTGTACCTTAGATTATATAGGGTGTATATATACCAACATTGGCACGATAAGGTCTTTGGGTGGATCAAACAAATGTTTTTACAAATCTCTAAGTCTAATGTTTATATTAAAATGTAATAGTCAATTATATGTAAAACAAAGGACATGGGGTTGACTTACCAATGTGTACCTTAGAGTATATAGGGTACGTGTATACCAATATTGGCTCGATAAGGTCTTTGGGTGGATCAAACAATTTTTTTACAAATCTCTAATTCTAGTGTTTATATTAACTTGTAATAGTCACTTACGTGTAAAAAAAAGGAACATGGGTTGACTTACTAATGTGTGCCTTATAGTATATAGGGTGTGTATATACCAAAATTGGCACGATAAGGTCTTCGAGTGGATCAAACAACTTTTTTCTTACAAATCAATAATTCTAGTGTTTATATTAACTTGTAATAGTCACTTATGTGTAAAAAAACGGACATGGGGTTGACTTATCAATGTGTACCTTAGAGTATATAGGGCGTGTATATACCAACATTGGCATGATAAGGACTTCGGGTGGATCAACCAATTTATTTTTTACAAATCTCTAATTCTAGTGTTTATATTATAAAGTGCTTTCAAAAGGACTGTGTTATATCAGCATCTTTTTTTCATTCTTAAATGAAAACTTTGGCAGGAAGATGAAAAGTATCAGATTTGAGATTTTTTGGAGATTAGTGCTACAGATTTGAGCGTACCCTTTCAGATTTCAATTCAACTATGAAGGAATGATTTGATCTAAACGGAGTTTATCCAATGATGTAACTCACATGATTGACCACCGTCCGATGGACGTACGAATATCGAATCATGTAATCAGACGATGAGCAAGCTAGTGGGGTCGTGTCTGTTGTGGAGTACACCAACGTTTTCTTTTAACGATAAATGGGTGTACAGTTAGTGGTAAATAAGGTAATTATGATAGTTGGCGACGCGTCAAATCAAAGCGTCACAACACATCGATCGTCAAGTCTCATAAAAAATTGGGCAACCCGAGATAACAAGTGGCGTTACGAACCGATGGGATGAAGCGGGTTATGTGGGTATAAGATAGAGTTTGGAGAGGAACCACATGCCTATCCTACTATCATCTTCTTTCCCCTCTTAGCCACCACAGCTAATGTGCAATAGTGTGAAGGATGCTGTGACGACCCCTTCTCAAATTAGGCCACCACCAGGCCTAATCTCGTCATTAAGCCCTAATCTCGCCACGTAGGACTTAACAATGAATTAGTTAGGCTTTTTTCAAAACGTTCCTACTTACAAGTTAATTTTTCGAATAAGGATTTTCTTATTTTATGTCAGTTGATAAATTAGAGTTAATTAGAATTTTACAAACTTAAAACTTATTCAACAAAAGTCTTACCAATTTAGCATAAGCTTTTAACACAATTCCTAAGAATGTAAAAATCAGGAAACAAAGGTCACATGCATAAATATAACGAAACGGTGATATATATCATCATGTATTTTTTCAGGGTGCTATCTCTCAACTCATAATATATACAACCCCAAAAGTATATAAAAACATATATATGTCATATAACAAAGTCAAAAAACTAAAAAATTCGGGCTCAGAGGAAGTCGTCGATCTTCTCTTTGCATGGCCCGCTATTCAATGGATCTGCACCCACCATCATAAATAAGATGATGAGTACAGGAAAGTAGAAAGTAACACTGATATACATTTGTTCACCTTCCCAAATATAGAACAAGTATTTAAAAGTATAACAATAGCAACTATGCTGAAAAAGAATCATGTTATAAGATACTTGGTTAAACAATATCAAACTGACACTTGGCTAAGTAGTAATGATCTAGGGCCGGTTGGCTGTGAGTTACATCACATCAACCTTTTTCCACTATTTAGGGCGTAAACCATATCACAAATGCCTTCACATCCTCACAAATGCCCATCTCATATATAAATACTCACAAGTGATGTATACTTACCAACAACCCCGGGTCCCATTACCTCTGTGCTGCGCAAGATAGTGGTGACATCTCGACAAGCCCGGAAGTCTAGTAAACCCGTGTATTGCGCTATCTCTATTATCTCATGGTCCTTGATACAAGAACTACTTTCATAACTCAAGAAATGATGTAGTTTGGGAATCCAACAAAATAATTGCATGTCTAATGCACAAAGGAAAAAAATTACAACACCATTAACACCTACCTAATAACATGCTATTTCATTTGACTCAGCGTTTCAACAATAAAAAATGACATAGAAGGCATAAGCAAGATTTTGACTAGTGTTTGATAAATTTGTATGCTTTTAGGGAACCTATGGTCGTTGACCTTCCTTACTTTAACATGAGATTTTTTCCCAACACTTGTAACATGAGTTATTTGTTATTCAATTTTGATTGAAAGTGTATTTAATATAAATATTTGTAATGTCGGTAGTGATTTTGTGTTAAATAAGAGAGTTTCAATGTTGTTTTATTTTTCTAGTTTCTTTCATCTACTTCTTCTCTTGGTCTCTTTTAATAAATTTATATGCATTCTATACAACAGATTAAGGAAAGATACAACTTATTGAATCTTCGAAAGATGTAGATTAAGAAAAGAATCTTATTGTATTACTTGTATTTTGATAATCTCGGTATATCTTAGGTAAGTCTAGTTAGTTATTTAAAAAAAATAAATCTACTATAGAAATTTACAATGCAACACTAAAATTAATCATAACAATATATAGCTAACAATATAACTATTTAAACACATATGGATTCAATAAGGTATATCAACGTGTCATACGCTCTCTAATTGGATGACGTACAATCATGTGAGTTACCATACTTTGTTGACTCCGTGTTATATCGAATCGGTTCCTTCATCAAACTGGATCTGAAGAGGTATGCTCAAATTTGTTGTACGCTTCAGCTCAAAATTATAAATAATTTGAGCACTATCGATCCGTAGTATTGTAATGATTATTTTTTGAGTACATTAGGTGAACCATGTTGGTCTGCTCAAGTTCAAATTTGTTGTATGCGTTGGGTCGGCTCAAAGGTTGAACTTGAGCAGAGCAACACAATTCACCTAATGTACTAAAAAATTAATGATAACAATATAGCCAACATTTAAATCAATATAACTATTTAAACACGCATCGATTCAATAAGGTGGTTCAACATACCAAATATTTAGCATGTTAGCCAACATTTAAATCAATAAAACAATTTAAACACACATGGATTCAATAAGATGGATCAACATATCAAATATCTTGCATGTATCACCCCTGAGTACAAATTGGAAAAACACCATGTTCATGCTTGCATCCATGCAAATTTCACCTATCAACCGAAAATTATGTTCATCAAAATCATTTTATAGAACCGCCACCCAATGCCAATAAACATCAACCTTTGATTGAGTAGCGACACACATCATGTGCATGCATGCATGGGGGTTTCATGGATTTCCATCGCACAAATAATTATAAAACTAAAAAAAATGTGAATAAACTATTGTTCAACTAAAAATATTGTTTAATTAAAAATCATGTTGGATCAACCTGTCGAGAACCTCTTGAGCAAGGCCTAGGACGGATCGTCCATGAATTGTTGAGTTGTGAATGTCCACTGAGTATGTGTACTTGCAATTAGATCCTTGATAATGACTTGGATATGTCCTGTACTCAGTTGTAGAGTTTGCGACAGCGTAACATCGATAGCAACAATGCTTGGAGCATCAGTAGCTTCGCCGCAGCTAGATAACCCAACCTTTCGACCCCACTTTTTCTATTTCGGAGCGGGCTCAACAACGTTCTTGCCCTTTTCATTATGTCTGGATTGAATTGCCACCTTTCCCTCGCATTTCTCTCGCTCGTCTCGTGCACCTTAACACTCTTAAAACGCAGCCTCCCAACACGAGACACCCTGTGTGGATCTTTCAAAATAAGATCCTTTTGGCTTTGATTTCCACATGCCTCCTCCTCTTCATCATCAAACCGCGTGAGCTCTTCTTGCAGCATTTGAATAACCTCAATCGCTCTTTTGAACTCTTTGCTCTATGTGCAACCAAGTTCAGTTAATTTAGCAAAACTACGGTTGATGAAGTTAAAATGATCATCCTGAGTATGCATTGTTTTAGCCTTCAAATATGTTGATGCATTTTCAAGCACATAAAGTCGAATGAAATCCTTTCTCCACCGATTAAGAACGTACCCATCCGGGATCCTGTCCACCCCAAAATGGTCCAGGACGCTTAACGCGTGACAACATAAGATTCCTAAGCTTTAAAATAACCTGCAAGAGAAATTACAGTTTGTAACGTGAAAAAATACTAATTCCTAACATATATATATATATATATAAAACGTGGTTTAAGCAAGCTCAGTCTACCTGCATATGCAAAAAATGGAGTGGCCTCCATCTACCCAGTATGTCACATCATATGTGCGCATATATGGACCATCCAGCCCTTTCGGGACAGTAACATCCATCACCTTGAACCTGAAAGAAACTCCTTCGATACGCGCCACCCTCGTCCGACAATTTAGTTCTTTCCTCATTTCATTTTTGAACTTGGTGTACATGAAATTTGTGTACAACCTTCGTAGTTGTTCCTCGTATGGCCAGCAGGAGAAAGAGTCTATCAGGGAAAGGTTGAACTTAAAGTCGGCGTCGAGCTTATTTTCAAACTTACTAGAAAGTGCAGAGTCGTATTGCCTTATAAAGTGTTGAAGAGATGTCCTTAAATTGAATCACTTGCCAAAAAAGGCATTCACATTCTCGGACATTTGCATTGTCGACATACCGATCCAAAATTTATCCTTCACGTAAGCTGGGATCCATTTCTCCCTAATCGCATATAATGATTTCAGCCACACGGATCTTCCAACAAAAATTGAGTCATCATCTCTTTCCAGCTTTGCTCAAAGCCCTCCGGCAGCATACTTTCATACACAATCCTTTTAAAAACCTTCATTATTAATTTTTTTCTAGTCGTCCACTGAATTTCTCGGGCACTTTTTACATGATATGCCACAAGAAAAAACGATGACGACTTGATGGAAAAACCTCCTCCACAGTTGCGATTATGGAGGCACATTGGTCCGTGATGATTGCACTAGGCGCATTCTCATTCATACAAGTAAAACAACCAAACGTAATCATCGACCGATTTAGTAGAAAGTAGACCGCAACCAAACAACATAGTTTGGTCGTGATGATTCACTCAAACGAATGGAGCGAAGGGAATATCATACCTATTAGTTAGGTAGGTGGAGTCGAAGGATATGAGATTATTTAAGTACGTGTACGCACTTCTTGATCTCATATCTACCCAAAAGATGTTTCGGAGCTGACTATCTTTGTCAGTATTGAAAAGATGGAAAAAGTTGGAGTTTTGACTTTGTTTCTTAGCAAAGCAAGCCAACAAGGTCTCGGCATCCCCATCCTCAAGTCTTAGATGTCTCATCTCATTAACGTAGTTTCGGGCATCCTTCATGCAGAAACCAAGCAAAGTCATTCCTCCTTCCATCGCATTCGCCATGGACGCTACTGATTTGGCAACCAAAATAACTGCTTCATCGTTTACGAATAATTTGTGCTTCACTCGGTTGTTCAACTTTATATGACTTCGAAAGAACCTCAACCTTTAGGACAAACAGGGTGTTTCTGCTTCAAGTTCACACTCGAAAAATACTAAAGCTCGCCATCTTTAAGCTTCACTGTTGCATGTACGCGACAGTGAGTCCGAGTGCTCGATTTCGTCATTTTTCCTGTCTTTTCGGTGCACTGTTTCACCCTCTTTAGTGCAGGCAAGTATACACTTCCATACTTATCCTCCAGCTCGCCTACACGTTCCTCTCAGCTTCGTCTCGAACCCGACTGAAAATGCATATTTGTTGTAATACTCCTCAGCACATTCCAAGGACTTTAAGGGCATCCTATCCTCTGAGACTGGAGTTGAGTCGATTGAACCTTCTGCTTCTTCGAGAACCTTACTCGAATGTGTGTGCTCATCTTCATTTTTGAGCTCGAGTACTTCAAAATGTGTCTCGTACCTAACCTCCTCTCTGCATGATGAAGTGTCAATTGAGATTAACACTTCTTTCGCGACTGAAGATGGCATATGTTCGTCCATGCTAGACAAAACCTCCACCTCATCCCAATCAGATTCATCTAACTACAAAGACAACAACAAAACTAAAACATGTACGGTTAACAACTATTCAATGAAGGGAACAACAAGATGCATAACAAAATTAAATGTTGATAATGCCCTCATTGGCAAAAATGGCATCCCAAAAAGATGGACAAGTCTTTCGATGTTGTAAATCACATTGCAACTATAACAAACTGTTAACAAAATGTAGAGAAGTACAAACTAACATACTAGGAACTCAACATATATACTAACATGGCATAGAAAAAAAACTTCAAAATCAAATCATCCATGGATGAAATGTTGTCTGCAACCAAAGATGTGTAAACCAATGTGTAAACAGGATATTCCATTCTTTGATCAGAAAATACATACCTTGGTGTCGTTGAAAAGGTCCATGAAGGAATCAAATCTTAGAGAAAGTAACAAAAATGGCCAAGACTCTCTGTTGCCTTTGTTGGGAGTTTGAGCTCACCTTCTTCCCAAGATATTCGAGACAAAAAGGATGTTCTTAGATATTTGCTCTTCATCCTTAGATTTTTTTTCCTTTTTGCCAGTTGATCAGTTGATGTGACAACTAATTTTCACCAACTCACAACAACTAAATCATGCACGTGGTGTGCATAGTTGTCAAAAGTGTAATTTTAAAATTTTTCCTCATGGTGATAATCAATTTAACACCCTATATTTTCAACTCACATCGCTACATCACTTAGCCAGTTTGCCATGTCACCTACAAAGTAGGCAGTGTCAAATCTACTGTTATAAGTAGTGCTATCATAGAATTACTTTTTAGAAAAATTACTTCTTGATCCAAATTTTTAGTCAATACAATACTACCTTGTCATTTTCCTAAGGTTTTCAAGTTTTTCGAGGAATTATTCTGATATGGGGTTTGATGGGACGATTGATGGTAGCTTAGCCACATTAGGAATGGATCCTCAACTATCTTATCAGGTTTAATTTTTGAATCACAATTCTCTTTCTCTTGCTTGCTTGTCTTTTGTTTCAAATATATTGAATTACTATTTTTTTGATAAGGAAGGAGGCTTGAACTCTTGACCTCTTACTCAAGACGCCTATACCAATCCCAATGAGCCATCCACTTGGTTGGTAAAATATATTGAGTCTCACATATCAGCGTCAATAATTAAGATAAAAAAACCTATTATAACTACAAAAAACAGTCAATCTAGCAACGGTTCGTTGCTAAAGCCTTATTTTTCCGATGCTAATCTGTTTAGCAATGGATTAGCGACGGAATTTAGTCCGTTGCTAAAACCCTTATCGCTAATGTTTAGCAACAGAATTTCTAATCCGTCACTAACTTAGCAACGAAATCTTCTATTGCTAAACGTTGCAAAAATCGATTTCTAGTTTGTCATTTGATTGAGATGAATTATTTTTGTTGGCAACGGATTAGCAACGAAAAATAATTAATTTGTTTATGAAATTAATATTGATTATTAATATCACGTTGCTAATCCATTGCTACATAGCAACGGATTAGCAATGGGCAAATAATTATATTTAATGAAAATAAATATTTCTTTAATATCTTTCGTCGCTAATCCGTTGCTATTTAGCAACAGAGAGAGGGAAGGAATGAGAGACATAGAGAGATAGAAAAAGAGATTGAGAAAAACTTGTATTTTTTTCTTTACAGATCAATGTATATCATTTCTAGTCCTATCCTACTCAATGAGGTCATTCATTTTTAGCCCTATCATACTCAATGGTAGAATAATCATATTCTTATTGGGTTAGAAGATTAAAAAACTATAAAAAAATTATTAGTAGCTAATTATAATCGACAATTTCAATCCTAACAAAATTCTAATTATAATCGACAATTTCAAATCGACAATTTCAATCCTACTCTAGCAACGGACTAAATTCCGTCGCTAATCCATTGCTAAACAGATTAGCAACGGAAAAACAAGGCTTTAGCAACGAAAAATTGTTAAAAAATAAGCGACAAGGGTTTTAGCAACGGATCCTTTCACAAACAATTATAATTAAGACCATAAAATCTTTGTCTGTTTTAACAATCCATTAGGATCAAAACCCTTTCACATAAAAAATAAATAAATAAATAAATAAATAAATAAATAAAAAACTATATATATTGTTAACTATTTTTTAACAATTTCACTTGGTAAAATATATTGAATTATGGTCTCACATACTCAATGTATATCATTTCTAGTCCTATCCTACTTAATAAGTATTCCTATTCAATCAAAGTTCTAATTATAATCGACAATTTCAATCCTAAAAAAGTTCTAATTACTCCAGGGCGTTCATTGTTAAAAATATATCGAAAGAAAATAATTGAAAAAAATGTCAAAAAATAGTTATAGTTTTTTCTGTGAAAAGGTTATAATTATATATAGATGAAGAGACGTGGACAACAATATGTATACTAATCCTATTCTAATTGGGTTAGATGATTAAACAATTATAAAACAATTATTAATAACCTAAAATCTTTGATTAATATCTAAAAATGTTATGGCATGTGCCCTAGGTCAATCTACAAACATTGTTTATCTTATATTTTTAGTTAATAAAATAGATGTTTTATTTGCTGTTTTATTATAAGTGATTGCATGTTTACCTTATAGTAAAATATATGGGTATTTGTTGAAATATCCTAAATGTCCCTAGTCGGTCATTATACTGGGAACTATAATAAATTAAGACTAGTGTGAATCTTGATTGATGGTCATGTGATGATCATGCGTATAAGGATACGAATCAAGATCATGAGTACTTATTATGGAATAAGATATTGGACCGACCCGCTATGAGAACACCATATGGATTAAGTCATAGGTGTTACTCATGATAAGTATATCATTTAGTCATTCGACTTGAGATTACCATAGACTTCAATATTATGAGCATGATAATTTGACACAATCAAATGTTGTCTTTTACCGGACAATTATAAAGATTGTGATTGGTTACTGTGTGAATAATATGTGAAGGTGTGTAATCAAGATAGAATTTTTCACTCTCGTATAGAGAGATATCAGTGGATCCTTCAATAAAATAGACTGATAATGGCCAAGTCCATGTGAATTGATATGATCAATGTCCTTTAGATGTTTTTCAGTTTACCTAAAGATCGAGACTAGTACGATTGAACATTAAAGGTAACTTTCCATGTCTTATGTTTAATCAAAGGATATCGCAAGACAAAAGGATATGAATATGTTATTAATTAGGTTGTATCGATGTTGATATTCATGCTACTTTGGTAGTCATAATGCCTTGCTAGAGACCTCTTATAACTTGTGTACCAAAATAGTTTTTGGTTCACTGCCAACGTCGCATGAACCTATTGGGTTGCACACAAAGAATGACTTTGCACAATTTCAATTGGTCCAGAGTAATGAATTTTATATGATAAAATTTATGACATAAATGCCCTTACAATTTGTTATATGATAACTTATTAATATGGGCATATGTGTAATTTGCTTAAACTGCATAAATACAATAGTTGTATTACGAATAAGATTTTAAGTGAGGGCTTATCTACACATATAAATAAAGGGTGGATCCCTAAAAAAAAAGATTTCGTTTTACAATTCTCAAGTTCTCAGGATTTGGGGAAAGAAAGAAAAATCGTTTTCAATCCTTCTTGGGGCTAACACTCCAAGTTGTGGTCACCGTTGGTGTGTGGATTTCTGATAGAGGACGCGCACTTGAACGTCTTGAAAATCGAACAATCAAAAGGAAATCATGGAATAAGGTATGATTTACTTTCGTTTATTTAGTTTAATGGAACTTATTTTTCGATCTGTTGGGGGTTTTTCAAATTTTGTTTTGAATTTTTCGCTGCGTATGAACCCCAAAAACCCAACAGTGGTAAGGCTCGGTTCTATTAAACTTTTGCACGTTTTCAATTATGTATATATGATATATGTGTGAAAACATAATCTTGATTAATGTATATATGATATACATATAGATTATGTGGTAATTGTTATCAAGAATTGGTTTTAAAGCATGTTGTTAATTCATGTATATTGATACATCGCATGATATGATTCAGTGATAGTATTCATGTTTAGAATATTTCGATTAACATATATTTTATATTGAACGATGTGAATTTTGTATGTTCATGGTAGACTTCGTGTTTAGGTCAGTATCATTCTGATCTTAAACACATATTTCATTTTGTTCAATAATTATGCATGTCTCCGTGATAGAGATCATGAGTAGGTTAATATGATTAATTTAATATGATTATGATGTTGAATGCATGATTACTATCTCGAAGTTAATTTTGATCATATATCTCATTGTAGTAATCCGTTAGTATATTCCTAAAAGATAGGAGATAGACTTGTAATTGGATTAGAATTACAAATCTTATAAGATAGGTGAGATATAAAACAAATCCTAATTGGATTCGGATTCAAAGTTTCTTAAATTTTAATTGGATTAGGATAAGATATTAAGTTAATGGTGGGCCCCTGATAATTAAAAACGTTTTAATTAATATTTTCGAAATTAAAATAAGGGTCAGTTTTGGTTGATTTGATTGACAAAAATTTTGAGAAATTTTAGGAAATTTTCAATTTTCGCAATTGAAATTTGTTGTCTAAAAAACAATATGAGGGCGCGCCCTTTGTACCTGTCATCACCGAGTCATGGAATAACTAACTCATTAACGGCCAATGGGGAGTCTATTAATCTGTTCAGTAGCATCTAAAAATTCATACAATAGTCAATATTTGTATGATTTCTTAACTTTTTAGTAATTATTCACGCATTGAAATATATGATATTTATCTTATTTAATTATGATCACTAAAACAAACAAAAATCCCTCTTTCAAATTTTAAGTCAAGTGTCATCCATTCTGAAACACTTGTCAAGGCTTCGATCACATCAATATAGGTATGCCTTCGTAGAGTGTATTGTGTTATCTTGGTGAGGCAAGTTGAGTAACGGTTACTCTATTATTTGAAATGGTTAGACTTGATAAAGCTATCAAAATGGTTTTAGGCTTTAGGCACTATATGAGATAAAACATGCTAAGACATAAGATGTCATAATCTCAAAAAATAACTAAAAGTTACATATGATGTAATTGGTAATTGGTACCTACCTAAATAACCTAATTCGAAGTGTCATGTCTTAGCTATCTTGGAATTAAGTAAAACATTGATTTTAGTCCCTTAAATTAACGTGGTATTTTTAAGGAGGGTTGTTAATTTAGTGGGAGTTCATTCCTCTATACTAAAATGAACTTTTGCATAATCTTTGTTATAGATCTATGGCCTCTTCAAATCACACTAATCCCTTGTCACTGCGATCCATCCTTGAGAAAGATAAGTTGTCTGGGACAAACTTTCTTGACTGGTTCAGAAACTTGAGAATTGTTCTTAACCATGAACGCAAGTTGTATGTCCTAGATAATCCTATTCCTGAGGAACCACCAGCCAATGCTTTAAGAGTCGTGAAGGATGCACATACTAAGCATGTTAATGACTCAACTGATGTTGCATGCATTTTGTTGGCAACCATGGTTCTGAACTTCGGAAGGACATGGAACACATGGAAGCTTACGACATGGCTATGACGCTGAAGGAAATGTTCCAACAGAAGGCTAGGCAAGAAAGGTTCGAGACAGTCAAAAACCTTCATTCTTGCAAAATGGCTGAGGGTGCGTCAGTTAGTCCTCATGTTCTGAAAATGAAGGGTTATATTGACCATCTTGACAGACTTGAATTTTCCATAAGCCAAGAGTTGGCTACGGATTTGATCCTGAATTCATTGCCTGATAGTTATTCACGATTTGTGAACTACAACATGAATAACATGGAGAAGTCTATCTCAGAGTTGCATTTGATGCTTAAAACTACTGAGTAGAATGTCAAAAAAGACATTGCTAGTGTGTTGATGGTTCAGAAAGGAAAGGGTTTGAAGAAAAAGGGCAAAGGCAAGGCTAAAGTTACCAAGGTTGTTGTGACTATTACAAGCCTATGGAACAAGTCAAACCCCATGCTGCTTCTACTTCACAGTCCCAGAAGGAAAAGGAAAAAGAAGGAAATTGTCATTTCTGCCATGCACCTGGACATTGGTTCAAAAATTGCAAGCTCTATCTTGAAAATCTAAAGAAAAAGATGAGTAGTGCGACTACTGCTTCAGGTATTTACGTTATTGAAGTCAACTTATCTACTAGTGATTCCTGTGTATTGGATACCGGATATGGATCTCACATTTGTATTAATGTGCAGGGTCTCACTAAAAGTAGAAAGCTGAAGAAATGAGAAGTCAACCTACGAGTTGGAAATGGAGCAAAGGTTGTTGCGTTGGCTATAGGATGCTATGAGTTAATTTTACCTAGTGGACTTATTTTAGTTTTAAATAATTGTTATTATGTCCATGCCTTAAGCAGAAACATCATTTCAGTTTCATGTTTGGATTTAGATGGTTTTAATTTCATTATTGCGAATAATAAATGCCTTATTTCTCGTAAAGACATTTTCTATGCGAATGCTGATTTGTGTGATGTCTTTATATTCTAAACATGAAAAGGTCCACGGATAATCCCTTTCTTAACGTAAATAAAAAAAGATTCAAGTCAAATGATTTGAATCAAACCTACCTTTGGCATTGTCGCCTTGGCCACATTAATGAGAAACGCATTTTTAAACTCCATAAAAATGGACTTTTAGATTTATTTGATTTTGAATCATATGAAATATGTATATCTTGTTTACTAGGCAAGATGACAAAGAGTCCTTTTTACTAGACACAATGAAAGGACAAGTGATTTATTGGGTCTAATACATACTGATGTATGCGGTCCTATAAACACAATGGCTAGAGGTGGTTATCAATACTTCATTACATTCACTGATGATTTCAGTAGATATGGTTACATATATCTCATGAAACATAAAGGTGAATCTTTTGAGATGTTTCGAGCATTTCAGAACGAAGTGCAAAATCAACTTGGTAAAACTATTAAAGCACTTCGATCAGATCGAGGTGGTGAATATTTGAGCCAAGAGTTTGATAATCATCTTAAAAACTGTGGGATTATCTCACAGTTAACTCCCCCAACAACTCCACAATGGAATGGTGTTTTATAGAGGAGAAATCGGACTTTATTGAATATGGTTCGATCTATGATGATTCATGCAGATCTTCCTATTTCTTTTTGGGGTTATGCCTTAGAAACTACTGCGTTTACACTAAATCGTGTTCATTTTAAAGCGGTTGATAAAACACCACATGAGATATGATTTGGGAAAAGACTAAGTTTGTATTTCCTTAAGATTTGGGGTTGTGAGGTTTTCGTAAGATGACAAATCTCAGAAAAATTATCAGCCAAATCTACCAAGTGTGTATTCGTTGGTTATTCTAAAGAAACTAAAGGATACTACTTTTATAATCCCGTTGAGAACAAAGTGTTTGTTGCTCGGAATGGCGTCTTTATGGAAAAAGAGTTTATTTCAAAAGACAACAGTGGGAATAAAGTAAGTCTTGAAGAAATTCAAGAACCACAAATAAACACTCAACCGCCAGTGGGAGATCAACTAAGTCTTGAACTAATTGATCCTCCACAGGTATCACAAGGCCCTCGTAGGTCTGATAGGGAAAGACATCAGCCTTAGAGATTTGGATTTCTTAATACTGATAGTAGTGAAGTATTGCTTATGGATCAAAATGAACCTACTACTTATCGGGAGGCTGTTTCTAGCCCTGAGGTAGATAAATGGCTCAGTGCCATGAATTCTGAGATGCAATCCATTTATGATAACCAAGTTTGGAACTTGGTTGATTTACCTGAAGGTGGTAAAACCATTGAATGTAAATGGGTTTTCAAGAAGAAAACTGACATGGATGGCAATGTGCATACTTATAAAGCACGGCTAGTAGCAAAAGTTTTCAAACAGACTCAAGGTGTTGATTATGATGAAACTTTTTCTCCTGTAGCCATGCTTAAATCAATTAGAATTCTAATTGCCATAACCGCATATTATGACTATGAGATATGGCAAATAGATGTAAAAACAACTTTTTTAAATGGAAAGTTACTTGAGGACGTGTATATGATACATCCTGAAGGGTTTGTTCATCTTGAGACTTCTAGGAAGGCGTGCAAGCTTCAAAGATCTATTTGTGGATTAAATCAAGCTTCTCGGAGTTGGAATTTTCATTTTGATGAAGCAATTAAGGAATTTGGTTTCATTAAAAACGAAGATGAGCCTTGTGTATACAAGAAGGTCAGTGGGAGTGTGGTTGTTTTCCTGGTGTTATATGTTGATGATATATTACTCATTGGTAATGACATCCCAACCTTGCAGAGTGTCAAGTCTTGGTTAAGGAAGTGTTTCTTAATGAAGGACTTAGGAGATGCAGCCTACATCCTTGGGATTAAGATATATAGGGATAGATCTAAAAGGCTGATCAGTCTAAGTCATAGTATTTATATTGATAAGGTACTGAATAGGTTCAATATGCAAGACTCTAAAAGAGGGTCATTACCAATGTCTCATGGTATAAATCTCAGCAAGACTCAATGTCCGAAGACTAATGATGAGCGAGAGCGCATGACTACGATTCCATATGCATTAACTATTGGATCTATCATGTATGCCATGTTGCACTCGACCTGATGTATCATATACTTTGAGCGCAACGAGCAGATATCAGTCTGATCCCTGTGAGAGTCACTGGATAGCAGTAAAGAACATTCTTAAGTACTTGAGAAAGACTAAAGAAGTGTTATTAGTGTATGGAAGTTTGGAAGACGAGACTGGTTGTAAGTGGTTAAACAGATGTAAGTTTCCAAATTGATATAGATGACTTCAGATCGCAGTCTAAATATGTGTCTACTTTAAATGGAGGCGCAGTGAGCTGGAAAAGTTCGAATCAAGAAACTGTCACAGATTCTACAACAGAAGCTGAATATATTGCAGCGTCTGATGCAGCTAAGGAGGCAATTTGGATCAAAAAGTTCATATCAGAACTTGGTGTGGTTCTGAGTATAGCTAACCACATTTGCTTGTATTGTGACAACAACGGGGTGATAGCACAGGCCAAGGAACCAAGATCACACCACCGATCTAAACATATACTTAGACGTTTTCATCTCATTCGAGAAATCATTGAGATGGGAGACATGAAGATTTGCAGAGTTCCTACAGAAGATAATGTTGCAGATCATTTGACGAAGACTCTTCCACAAGCGAAACATGATGGTCATGTTAGGTCCTTAGGTATTAGATACATGAATTATTGGCCCTAGTGCAAGTGGGAGATGTTAGGGCATATGCCCTAGGTCAATCTACAAACCTTATTTATCTTATAATTTCAGTTAATAAAATAGAGGTTTTATTTGTTGTTTTATTATAAGTGATTGCATGTTTAACTTATAGTAAGATCCATGAGTATTTGTTGAAATATCCTAAATGTCCCTAGTCGGTCATTATACTGGGAACTATAATAAATTAAGACTAGTGTGAATCTTGATTGATGGTCATGTGATGATCATGCGTATAAGGATATGAATCAAGATCATGAGTACTTATTATGGAATAAGATATTGGACCGACCCGCTATGAGAACACCACATGGATTAAGTCATAGGTGTTACTCATGATAAGTATATCATTTAGTCCTTCGACTTGAGATTACCATAGACTTCGATATTAGGAGCATGATAATTTGACATAATCAAATGTTGTCTTTAACTGGACAATTATAAAGATTATGATTGGTTACCGTGTGAATAATATGTGAAGGTGTGTAATCAAGATAGAATTTGTCACTCTCGTATGGAGAGATATCAATGGATCCCTTGATAAGATAGACTAATAATGGCCAAGTTCATGTGAATTGATATGATCAATGTCACTTGGATGTTTTTCAGTTTACCTAAAGATCGAGACTAGTACGATTGAATATTAAGGGTGACTTTCCATGTCTTATGTTTAATCAAATGATATCGCACGACAAAAGGATATGATATGCGTTATTAATTAGGTTGTATCGATGTTGATATTCATGCTACTTGGGTAGTCATAGTGCCTTGCTAGAGACCGCTTATGACTTGTGTATCAAAATGGTTTTCGGTTCACTGCCAATGTCGCATGAAACTATTGGGTGGCACACAAAGAATGGCTTTGCACAATTTCAGTTGGTCCAGAGTAATGAGTTTTATATGATAAAATTCATGACATAAAAGCCCTTACGATTCGTTATATGATAACTTATTAATATGGCATATGTGTAATTTGCTTAAACTGCGTAAATACAATAGTTGTATTACGAATAAGATTTTAAGTGATGGTCTATCTACACATATAAATAAAGGGTGGATCCCTAAAAAACAAAATAAGATTTTGTTTTTACGATTTTTGAGTTTTCTGGATTTTGGAAGAGAAAGAAAATCATTTTCAATCTCTCTTGGGGCTAGCACCCCAAATTGTGGTCACTGTTCGTGTGTGGATTTCTGATAGAGGACGCGCACTTGAACGTCTTGAAAATCGAACAATCAAAAGGAAATCACGGAATAAGGTATGATTTACTTTCGTAGATTTAGTTGAATGGAACTTATTTTTCGATCCTCTCGGGGTTTTTCAAAATTTGTTTTGAATTTTTCGCTGTGTATAAACCCAAAAACCTAACAAAAAATTAGCTAATTATTCCTACTCAATCAAACTTTTAATTATAATCGACAATTTCAATCCGAAAAAACTCTAATTAGTCTTAGGGCCTTCATTGTTAAAAAATGTACCAAGAAATAATTTACAAAAAATAAATTGTTAAAATATAGCTTAAGACAGTCAAAAATATTGTGAAGTCCTAAAATATAGCTAACTTGGAGTTGAAAATAGGCGTTAGTAATCCTAAAAGATAGGCGTTAATAGTTCTAAAAAATATCTAACTTGAAGTTGGAGTTGTAAAGTCCTAAATATATATAAGATTTATTGATCATCAATTAGAGGGAAATTAATTAAATACATTATAAATTTTCATTTAGCAATAGAATAGCAACAGAATAACCTATTCTCTTGATATTTGTTGCTAATTTAAATTACCGACGGATTAGCAACAGAATAACCTCTTTCTCTGCTATTCCATTGGTACTCATGTTGCCACATGTGCGCCCAATTTCGAAGCTAATCCGTCATTGCTTATTAGCAAGAGAATAGCAACGGAATATTAGGCGAGAAATATGGGCGCCAACTTTACCAATAGAATAGCGACGGAATGTTTTGGGGGGGAAATTTCAGTGCCAAATTTACCAACAGAATAGCAACAAAATGTTTAGGGGGGAGTTTTGGCGTCAAGTTTTGTAACGGAATAGTAACGGATTAATTTTCGTTGCTAAAATTTCATTGCTATTATGTTGCTAATCCGTCACTAAACTGGAAATTTGTTATATGTTGTTAATCCGTCACTATTCTGTTGCTAAATCTGCTAAATTTCATTGGTAATTTTTCCTTTTTGTAGTGTATTGTTGCCATATGCAAGTGAAATTGTACGTGTCATCCATTTTTTAGAGCTCTTTCTCTTGTCCATCTCAAGCTTTTCATTTCTCTTGGCAATTAACCTTATAATCGGTTCTTTGGCTGCAGAAGCATCCATTAAGTCCTTCCTAACATGAACAACTATTCAACATCTTTGCTTTCATACCAAATTAGGCTTTTATTGGGGTTGACGCAATGGTTTGCGTTTTTTTATAGATTTGTTAAATTGATTGTTTACCATCTCCATTAGAGCTATTCCAATCCAATCACGTACTAACATGCATGGCTCATCTTCTTCTCAAGTAACGATAGTGGTTGATGTTGTGGGTGATCAGAAACGTCCTTTTAACACGAAATGGGGTTGTATGTTTGGTGAAGTCGAGGTTTCTGCTAAATTATCCTTTTGCTGCAATAGAGGGACTACTCTCATTAAATATAAAGTTCCTCCATAGCCCGCATGGCGTGTTCCTTTTTATATCACTCGCGGTGATAGGTTGTCTTCCTATGATATTAAGGAGTTTGAGTATCGTGAGATGCCATACAAAGGAGTTTACAAAGGAATTTCCTTTGTTGCTTTGGAAAGAAAACTGTGAGGTGAGACTTGCAAAACCTTGCAAGTGAACATCAAGATAACATGAACATCACTCTCTATGTTGTTAACTAATAACCAGAGATTATGATCTTATTTATAGAAATTAAGAATCATTACAACCGTAGATCACATATACACGTGTTACAATCTTAGCTCATCTTTAACTAACTCTACAATGTTGAATAGTAACATTCAACTATACTATAACAATTGATCACATACTCCACTCATTAAGACTACTTAGTGATTTATTCTCACATCCCCACTCAAACGAAAGGAAATAGGTAAAACCCCAAGTTTGTTGCTCAACCGAAGAAAACTAGAAGTGGATAATGCTTTAGTAAATCAATAAGCAATTTGATCTTGTGTAGGAACATATTGAACTGTAATCTCTCCATATAGTACCTTGTCTTTCACAAAATGAATATCAATTTCTAAACAAATATGTTTAGTGCGACTATGGAAGATAGGATTTCGAGCAAGAGATGTTGCACTTTGATTATAACTCCATATCACTATAGTACCTTGAAAGGAAACCTTAGATCCCATAACAAAGATTTGAGCTAACTCAGTTCAACAGTAACTTAAGCTAGAGCTTGATACTCTGACTCAATGCTTGATCTAGCTACTACACATTGTATCTTGGATAACCAAGAAATCAAGTTTGAACCAAAGTAAATGGCATAGCCTACAATATATTTTCGATCATCAAGATTACCAGCCTAATCAGCATCTGAATATCAAATGAATAACAATTCGGACCTAAGTTTAAAAATTAAACCCCAATGACTTGTGCCCTTCAGGAACTTTAAATTATGTTTTTAATGCTTGCCAATGTGCCATCGAAGGACATTGTTGATAAGAATTGAGTCGATTGACAATAAAAGCTATATCAGGTCTAATGTGTACCACATATTGAAGACCTCCAAGTAAGCTTCGATATAAAGAAGGGTCATGAAAAGGTGAGTGACTGTCAAGGCACAACTATTTCCTTATAGCTGCTGGAGACTCTGCAGCTTTGGCATTCTGCATACCAGCTTTCTGCAAAAGTGAACCAATATAGCTGGCTTGATTAAGATATATAACAATTTTATCTCTTTGAACTTTAAACCCCAAGAAGAGGCTCAATTCACCAATGTCTTTAAAGTGAATGTAGTATTAAGTTGATCAAAGAATGACTGAATAGCCAAGTTACTTGAACCAGTAACAATAATGTCATCTACATAGACAAGAACATATAGAATAGCACCATTCCAGTTACAAATGAACAATGAGGAATCAACTTTCGAATGAACAAATCCCTAGTTCAGTAAAGCACCCTTTAACTTATCAAACCAAACTCTTGGAGCTTGTCAAAGTCCATACAATGCCTTACGTAGGTGACAAACAAAACCAGGCTTGTCATTGGCAACATAACCTTTTGGTTGATTGGTATAAACTTATTCCATTAAACTTCCATTAAGAAAGGCATTATTAATGTCAATCTGTCGAATTGACCAACCATAAGTCACAGCTACAGAGAAGATTACCCTAATTGTGGAAGATTTAATAACTATACTATAAGTCTTAGAGAAATCTACTCCATGAATCTGTTTGAGCCTCTTTGCAACAAGATGAGCTTTATATCTATTAATAGACCCATCTGAGTTCCTTTTGATTGTGAAAATCCACTTAGTTCCCACTAAATTCTGAGTAGATGAAGCAGGTACTAAAAACCATGTATTATTATGCATAAGAGCATTATATTCTATGTCCATAGCATCATTTCAATGAGGAATGAGTTATGCTTGATGCATATTCTTTGGTATTGTTTCATTAGTAGTACAACTAGATACAAAAGCTTTCTTCATGGTAATACCATCTTTGCCTCTTATGATCATCGGATGAACATTTGTTATAATTGGTGCTAATGGTAAAACTATATGATCCGATGAGGAGGAAGATGGGAAGACATGAGAGGGAGACTAGGACATAGGGGAAATGGAAGGGCTTAATTGTAAATCAGATACACCAGACCTCCTTTGAGTAACAGGACGTACCTCATTATTTTGGCCAATGGAAATAATAGAATGAGGAACAACCTTTGTAATAGCATGCGACATCTTAAGCATGAAAGATGGAGTTGTAAGGGAACTCTTCCTCATCAAACAATACACATCGAGAGATATAAACTCTGCTATTTTTATTCAAACACTTGTAACCTTTAGGGATAGAATTGTACCTAAAAAATACACATTTCTCATATCTAAACTGATACTTATGAGAATTGTAAGGCCTTCTATAGGGAAAGCAAGTGTAACCAAACACCTTTAGAATATTGTAATCAGGAACCTTGTTGTATAACTTCTTGATAGGGGAGATACCAGATAACACATTTAAAGGTAATATGTTAATGAGAAAGATAGCAATATCACAAGCATCATAAAAAAATTGATAAGGTAAATGAGCTTAAGCTAGTAATGTCAAACTTGTCTCCACAATGTGTCTATGTTTCCTTTCAACTCTTCCATTTTGTTCATGAGTGTGAGGTCAAGAATGTTGAAATAAAATTCCATTAGCATCCATAAAAGGATTAAAAATTGAAATTCTCCACCCCAATCAGATTATGCCCTTTTAATCTTTGTAGAAAATTGATTTTCCATAAATGTTTTGAAATCAATAAAGGCAGTAACAACATCTGATTTCTTCTTTAATGGATACAACCATGTAAACCTTGTACAATCATCAAAGAAATGGATGTAGTAATTGTAACCATCATGAGAAGTTATTGGAGCTGGTCCCCATACATCTATATGAATTAAGTCCAAAACTACATGAATTTGACAATGGAAAAGGTAAAGCATGATGCTTTCTAAAGGACATATAGCACAGAACTGAACTGGTGTTGATGGAGCTTTAATATGAGTTATCAACAGTTATTGAAGAGTAGACAGTGATGGATGTCCCAATCTCAAATGCCAAACATGATTTGGTTGTCATTGAAAGCAATGAAAGCTTTATTAGTAACTTTATTTGTGATGTCATAATGAGAACCAAAAAACTGGTATAAGCCATCTTTGAGTACTTCTTTCAATAGTACTTATTTGGACTAAGTATCCTTCACCAGACAAGTATATGAGTTAAACTCTATAACCACATCATTATCATGAGTCAATTGAGATATACTCAAAAGATTTTTCTTGATATCAGAAACACATAGTGTGTTAGGAAACCTTTGAGATGACTACTGTGAAGGTGTTCTAGCATTACCAATTGATGCAATAGTTAAATGACAGCCATTACCAACAACTAAAAAGTTGTTACCTAAGTAAGGTGAACCATTTATGATCTGATTTGGATCAGAAGTCACATGTGAGGTAGCATCATTATCAGCATACCATGAAGAATATTCAATGGATTCAGCTGATGAGTAGTACCTATGTGCATTCTAGCCAATCTGAGTGTTTTGGTAATTCAGCTAAACTCTACATTATATTTTCATGACTATCTATCTTTTGTTGTTAAACTGGCCAATTAGGTCTCTTCTTAACTTAAGGTCAATTTATGTTGTGTGTTACTTGTTAAAGCTTTTTTTTCATAGATTTTAATATTTCTGAATCATTGAGTGTTTCAGTGCTTGATTTTCTTCAAATTAAGAAATTAGATTGAAGAGTTGATTGTATGTGCGTCTGATAAAGGTATTCAAACTTTAGTTTCTATTTCAAATATTCATTGGCAAAAGGAAGTAAAATGGTGTTGAAACCCACTCATATCGATCAAACAAAGAACTATGCCCCTCTACCTACACTGCGCGCGGCAATATTCACTGATCTTCATACATAATAAGATCTGGAGGATGACATTTCCTGTAACAAAAACTTGCTCTCTAAAATGGTGTTATGAACTTCCAATGCTGCTATAAACTTCCCTCTTGAATCCCTTACTGCCGCCTCAAATGAACTTAATGTTGGGATCAATAACCTCCACTGTGTTGCTTGGTGTAGTCATGGCCGAATTGATGCAAAAAAATTACTCTGAACTTAATGAGTTGAAGAAATTTGTTGATTGAGGCTAGAGTTTAATACTCTATCTCTTTAAGACAATAATGCCCATCAAATCATGCCGCGGTTGGTAGCACTTGTCTCACAGGATAAAACAATCACGATCCTACGACTACAACACTTTAGACCTTAGGAACAATTGGATCAAAGTGTTGTACTCACTCACTGTTAAAATAAGGATTTCAATGACCAGAGAGAAAATAGGGATTTTCTTTAAGAACACTGGAATGAAAATTTGTGTTGTGTCCTATTACGTTGGAGACTCATGATATATATAGACTTGTTGTGTTGGTTCGCATACGTATGGGTATATCCATGTATTCAAAGTATACATCCCACATATATACAATGCTTTGAATTAGAATGTATAAAACAAATATGTTCAATGCACTTGTAAGTTTCCCATGCATGTGTCGATTACTAATTGGTGTTATCTTCAAAGATAAACTAATTTGCATATTAAGTTTATCTTTAATTCATGCATATAAATAATTGTACGTGCTTTTTTAAACAAGCACTTCAATATATGTATATATATACAATGTATCGTATATAATGTATCGCATACATACACATATGCTAGTCAAGCAATATGTTTCTTCAAACATGTTGGTTCAAATAAGCAGAAGCACGTCACTTTTTTTCCCTTCCAAGTGTTGGTTCAAACAAGCACAAGCACGTCACTGTTTTTTACATAATATATATCCCATCTATATATATAACACCAATAGTTTACATGTATACACATTACACATGTATATTGACACCTTACACCTACTCAATTTAGCATTCATATATTAGATATATGGTCACTAGGTATATGCCTTTATTCCAACAATCCCCACATGAATAAAATTGACCAACACACAATATATATATATATCCTCCCCCACATAAATGGATTTTTTCATGATTTTCTTTAAGAAAAAAAAATAATGCAGACTCTAGAGTGAGTACGGTGGAAATGAACGGCATCAGGATAGGTAGCTTGTGGCTTTGAATCTTCCCTAGTGTAACACCGTCGGGTTTGCTAGCTAATCAGTGAACACGATATCTTGAACTATTCAGCTATTTGTGCAAACCAAAATAACAATGTACACATAACCCACTTCCGATAATTTGAATTCCTCAGTTGTGTTCGTTAATATGGCCTTGAACCAACTCTCGAATTCATGAGCGCTTTAGAGAATTCAAGCCTTGAACATTCTCATAGAATTTGCCCAGTTCACACTAACATAGGTAATTTCAATTAAGAGTATCTTGTTATACCCCTCATAAAATTATGACATAGAAATCATTAAAAGAAAAACTTATCCTAAACAATTTTGCAGGAATCACTATAACATCATAGGAACAGGTTGGAATTAAATTCCCTAGTGATACACCAGACTCCATCATTTAGTTGTCCCTTTTGAACCTAGATCTTGGGATCTCAAGTCAGCTAGGTTGGGTATCCACAATGGATTCTATTTTATAGGTTTTAATCTCATTCCCCTCGATAAATATATTACTTGATCTTTAGGCAAGCCTTTAGTTAACGGGTCCGCGAGGTTGTCTTTTGACCTTATATAATCAATGGAAATTACTCCATTCTCAAGTAATTGTTTTACTGTGTCATGTCATCGACGTATATGTCGTGACTTATCATTATACATTTTATTCTGCGCTTTTGCTATAGCAGACATACTATCACAATGGATACAAATGGCTGACACATGTTTTGGCCAACAAGGAACATCTTCTAAAAAATTTCTAAGTCATTCGGCTTCTTCACCAGCTTTATCTAAGGCTATGAATTCAGATTCCATAGTAGATCTAGATATGCATGTTTGTTTAGAAGATTTCCAAGATATAGCACCACCTCTAAGTGTGAAAACATACCCACTTGTAGATTTAGTATCCCGAATATCTAATATCCAGTTAGCATTACTATATCCTTCTAGAACAATGAGGATATTTCATATAATGTAATCCATAATTCATTATGTACCTTAAATATCTAAGTACTCATATCATTATTTTCCAATGATCTTTCCCTGGATTACTAGCAAATCGACTTAATCAATTCATTGTGCATGCTATGTCAGGTCCCGTACACGACATGACATACATTATACTGTCAAGTATACGTGCATATTCTAATTGATCTATGGGTTGCTCTTTATTTTTAGTTAGATGTTCATTAACATCCATTGGTGTCTTTATTGGACTTGTGTCATATTTATTGAACCTATTCAATATCTTCTCAACATAATGAGATTGCGATGACACTAATCCATTCGCTATCTTAGAAATTTTAATTCCTAAAATAACATCGACAACTCCCATATCTTTCATCTCAAAATGTTGTATCAACATTTTCTTTATGGATTTGATTATAGTTTTCTCATTGCTTATAATCAACATATCATCCACGTATAAACAAACTATGACAAAGCCTTTTGGTATGTCTTTGGCATATACACACTTGTCGCATTCATTGATTTTAAAACCATTTGATAACATGACATTGTCAAATTTAATATGCCACTATTTCGGAGCTTGTTTTAATCCATAGAAAGATTTAACAAGTCGACACACTTTTTGCTCTTGTCCCGGTGCAACAAATCCTTTCGGTTGTTGCATGTATATTTCTTATTCTTATTCACTTTTAAAGACGTTGTTTTAACATCCATTTGATGAATTCAAGATTTTTTATTGGAGCAATTGCAATTAACATTCTTATGGATGTTATCCTCGTTACTGGTGAATATGTATCGAAGAAGTCATATCCCTCTTTTTGTTTAAAACCCTTGGCTACTAACCTAGCCTTGTATTTATCAATTGAACCATCCGCCTTTAATTTTCTTTTAAAAATCCATTTACACTCTACAGGTTTCATACCAGATGGTAAATCCACCAACTCCCAAGTATGATTGTGCATAATTGATTCAATTTCACTATTAATCGCTTTTTCCATAAAGGAGCTTCGGGAGTAGACATAGCCTCTTTAAATGTTTGAGGTGCATTTTCTAACATGCAAGTTAGAAAATCAGGACCAAAAGATTTTGCAACTTTTGTCCTCTTACTTTTCATAGGTTCATCTTCTTTATTTGGAGGATTACTACTACTTGTATCATCACTCGTTCTTTTATTAGAACTTGATTTACACATATTTTTATTTGGAAAAATATGCTCAAAAAATTATGCATTTCTAGATTTCATGATTGTATTTACATGTATATCAGGAATATCTGATTTAAATACAAGGAATCTATATGCGTGACTATTGTGAGCATAACCAATGAATATGTAATCAATGATTTTTGGTCCAATTTTAACCTTTTAGGTTCAGTAATAGCTACTTTAGCCAAACACCCCCACACTTTCAAGTATGTGTATGAAGATTTTATATCATTCCATAATTCATAAGGAGTTGCATCCGTATTCTTTCGAGGAATTTTATTCAGAATATGGTTGGCGGAAAGAATTGCTTCGCTCCATAAATTCTAAGGTAACTCAGAATTTAATAACATAGCATTCACCATTTCCTTTAATATACGGTTTTTGTGTTCGCAATCCCGTTTGATTAAGGACAATAAGGTGCAGTCGTTTGATGAACTATGTCATATTCTTGACAAAAAGCATTAAATGGTGCATCGTATTCACCTCCTCGATCACTCCTTATAGCCTTTATTGATTTACCAAGTTGATTTTCAACTTCACTTTTATAATGTTTAAAGACTTATAGAGCCTCATCTTTGCTTTTAAGCAAATATATGTAGCAATATCTAATGCCATCATCAATAAAGGTTATGAAATATTTCTTGCCTCCTCTAGTTTGTACAAACTTTAAATCACATATATCGCTGTGAATTAAATCTAGAGGCTGTGTATTCCTACCATCAACAGTGTGAAAATGAGTTTTTGTTAATTTGGCCTCAACACAAATTTCACACTTATGATTTGGATAAATTTTAAGATTAGGAATTAATTCTAAATTCATTAATTTTCTTAACGAATTAAAATTAACATGTCCTAATCTTTCATGCCACAAATCAGAAGAATCCAACAAGTAAACAGAAACTTCAATATTATTAATATCAAATTTACAAAGTACATGCATTACATTCATCTTAAATAAATCATTTGCTACGTACCCCTTGCCTACAAATACACTATTCTTAGATAGTACAAACTTATTAGATTCAAAAACCATTTTGAATCTTTTTTTGCTAAGTAAAGACCCAGAAACTAAATTCTTGCGGATGTGAGGAACATGCAACACTTCATTCAAAGTAAGTTCCTTGCCAAATGTCATCTTTAGCACTATCCCAACTCCAATTATCTTTGAAGTCGCAGAGTTACCTATAAATAAGTTTCTTCCACTGATAGGCTTGTAAGAGGAGAACATGTTTTTATCTGCACATACATGCTTGGTGGCTCCGGTATCAATGTACCATTCTTGTGGATTATCCACCATGCTTGCTTCAAAAAAAACTGTAGATAAATTCAAGTTAGAAACATCTTTAGATAACCCATCTTCAATAAAACTGGCATGACCACCACCATGAGCCTTAGACTGAGTTTTGTTCCTCTTCCACTTGTTGTTGCAGTCTTTGGCTTTGTGACCATGTTTCTTACAAATAAAGCAAGAACCAGCAAATTTATTTGCTCTCCCTTTGAATTGTTTGGGTTCATTACTAGAATGCTTCCTCTTTTTGGAACTCTTGCTGCTTTGACCCTCCAAAAGATTAGCTTTGGGCTCATTTGGCAAATCACCGTTCTTGTTGTCATTCTTCTTATTGACTTCTTCAATGCGAAGTCGAACAATCAAGTCTTCAAGTCCCATCTCTTTACATTTATGCTTAAGATAATTCTTGAAATCTCTCCAAGATGGATGCAATTTCTCAATAATTGCTGTCACTTGGAATGACTCACACAAAGACATCTTCTCTGCATGAGTTTCATGGAGAAAAATCTGAATTTCTTGGAATTGATCCAATACCGTCTTTGAGTCCACCATCTTATAATCCATAAACTTACTAACCATAAACTTTTATTGCCAGCATCTTCCGTCTATATTTCTTATCTAAAGAATTCCACAATTCTTTGGTAGTACGTATGGTACTAAAAACATTATATAAAGAATTATCAAGACCGTTAAGAATGTAATTCTTACACAGAAAGTCGCTATGGTTCCATGCTTGAATGGCTGAGATGACGTGCTTGTCGGTTTCATCTTCACTCAATTCTGGTTCATTTTCAGTCAACACCATCACCAAGTTCAGCGTCGTCGGGTAAAATAGCATCTTCTATTGCCAACGCTTAAAGTCCGTACCAGTGAATTTTTTTGGCTTCTCTGGCTTCATAGAGAGGACAACGGTATGTGTAGAGGTAGAACCTATTGTTATTCTCTTAAGCTTGTTGGGATCAATAACCTCCGCTGTGTTGCTTGTTGTAGTCATGGATGAATTGATGCAGAAAATTACTCCGAACTTGATGAATTGAAGAAATTTGTAGATTGAGGCTAGAGTTTAATACTCTATCTCTTTAAGACAATAATGCCCCGCAAATCGTGTCCGCGGTTGGTAGCACTTGTCTCTCAGGATACAACAATCACGATCCTACGACTACAACACTTTAGACCGTAGGAACAATTGGATCAAAGTGTTGTACTCACTCACTGTTAAAACAATGGATTTTAATGGCCGGAGAGAAAATAGGAATTTTCTTTAAGAACACCGGAATGAAAATTTGTGTTGTGTCCTATTACGTTGGAAACTCATGATATATATATATATATATATAGACTTGTTGTGTTGGTTCGCATACGTATGGCTATATCCATGTATTTAAAGTATACATCCCACATATATACAATGCTTTGAATTAGAATGTACAAAACAAATACATTCAATGCACTTGTAAGTGTCCCATGCGTGTGTCGATTACTAATTGGTGTTATCTTCAAAGATAAACTCCTTTGCATTTTAAGTTTATCTCTAATTCATGCATATAAATAATTGTACGTGCTTTTTTCAAACAAGCACTTCAATATATGTATACATATACAATGTATCGTATATAATGTATCGCATACATACACATATGCTAGTCAAGCAATGTGTTTCTTCAAACGTGTTGGTTCAAACAAGCACAAGCATGTCACTTTTTTTTAAATAATATATATATATATATATCGCATCTATATATATAACACCAATAGTTTACATGTATACACATTACACATGTATATTGACACCTTACACCTACTCAATTTAGCATTTATATATTAGATATATAGTCACTAATTATGTGACATTATTTGAACACTTAAAAGCTCTGTCTTCAAACGTTGTTGTGTTTACGTTGCATGTCATTGGTCCTTCCTCAAGACATTGCAACTTCATTTCTTTCTGAGCTCTGTTTCACAATTGTATCTAGTGTTATGACCATATTTTGTTCTATTAATGTATTCGATTCGTGTATAATTCAATTACAATACTTTTTATGTGAACAAGGCAAAACTTGATTCCAACAAGACTAAGACTAACAATTAAGAAAAATGCTATGTGCTCACGATGCAAGTAGATCTGATTAAGTTGCATAAAGTATTGTCTAACCCGCCAAAGCTCAACGGGCCTCGATTACTCCGAGTCATGCCGAGCATCGACTACAAAAAAACACACATCTTTACCCTCATATAGTGTTGAATTTTTTCTTCAAAAAAATATAGGGTTGAATTTCATATCGGTCCGCCTGCATACACGGACACGAGCCCGTGGATCTCCACCAATATTAATATTGTCCCCAATTTAACTATCATAACTACTTTCAACTCTTAGGTGTAGGATTTTATCTCAAAAGGCCTCAAAACTAATAGGGATGCAATCAAATATTTCTCTGTGAAGTATTCTTCAATCAATATGATAATAATTTCGGTCAACACATCTTCAACAGTTCACCTTGAAACGAAACTGTGATACCATGTTGAATTTCATATCGGGTCCACCTACACATGCGAGCACAAACCCGTGGATCTCCACTAGTATCGATATTGTTAACCTCCTCCATCGACTCTTAAGTATGGGGTTATATTAATTTTAAAATCAATGTATCATGAGTTATCTTAGACATACTCTTTGTATTATTAAATTTCGTTTAACTTCGAGATTAAGGCTTTGTTGTATCTACTTTTATAACTCTGAGTACCTGCAGATATCATTTTTTGATACGTTTAAAGCACCATAATAGCTCTCCCATTTTTATGCCAATTGGGCATATGTTTATGATTTCTATAAATATATGTCTCTGAGTCTCTCATCACATCTTCATGCATTTTTATCACACATCTAGGTAAGCATTATTATTACTGTTTTTATTTTTTTGGTTGCCCACATGGTGTCTAGTGCCAACTGAACCGATCAATCCACACTCGGACACTATCGGGTCTCATTTGGGGGGCAGCTCTCCTAACCCGATTTTTTCCATTAACAAGACTCGAACTCGAGACCTTGCTTAAGGGAAGCAAGTCCCTTACCACTTGAGGCAACTAGTTGTTGGTTAAGTATTATGATTTTTTTGTTATGCTAACTTTTATTATGGGCATTTTTTGTGATATAAGTGATTTTTTCCTCAAAGCCATTTAGTATCTGAAATAGCCCCAACTACTCCAAGCTCAAGCAGGATAAGACTAATAGGTGGCAGCGAAACTCTCCTTTAAGGATTTTATTTAATGGGACGCCATCATACCCAAGGCTCGAACTAGACAAACTTGATTAAGATGGATGGAACCTAGGGATGCAAATTGGTAGGGTAGGGAATGGGAACCTCATCCCCATCCCCATCCCCATCCCCACTTAAAAATTCATCACTCATATATATACCTATTTGGGGATGAAGTCTCATACCCATTCTCTATACCCATCTAATTCTCGTAGGTAAGATTTTTTTTCCATTTTATTTCTCATTGGGGATCCTTGCAGGGATTTTCATGATGATTTTTGTGGGAGTAGTGAATCCCCATGGGAATTTTTTTCCCCATTCCATTCCTTATTGGGGATCCCCGTAGGAAATTTTATGGAGATTTTTGCGAGAAAGAGGAATCATTATGGGGAAAATATTCTTCCCACTTAATTTTCCTCAAAAAAAATAATTATAATAAATAAGGTGTCAAAGATACATACATAACAACACAATTGTTGAAATTCCAACAAAAATATAAAGTATCAACATATCATGCAATGAAAGTTTTAATTCGAAGTGCTAACACTTATAATTAAGTTTCAACAAAATCATTAGCATATGCAAAAAGAAAAGTTCAAGTTAAAAATATTCCTTTAAGTCACTTTGTTTACATATCTCTTTAAACTTCCAAGTCATCAACTTTTTCATCATAGTTGGATGAGAAATAGCAAAAATTAATAATTGAATCTGATTGACCTAATAAGAAAAAAAGAAAGAAAGAAATGAAAGAAGTGTTTCATTAAAGCGCATAAGTCAACTTTAATTTGAGTTGTCAATCCATGTAAAAAAGTTTTTTAAAAAATAAATAGTTCACGAAATAATACATAGAAAATGCATTACCCTCCCATAGTTAGATAAGAAAATGAAAACCTTAAACTCCTTAATTATTTTCATCAATCATCAAAGTCATCTTCAATTTCCTCATCATCATTTTCAAATAAAAATGAGAAAATAAAGCAATTGATTGATCTATTAAGAAAAAAAAAAAAAGAATAATAAGTTGTATATATATATATAATATCGTATAGTGTATAAAATCTACATATGGGGATCCCTATGGTATCCCCATTGGAGATCCTCATCCCCGTAAGTGTCCCCACATGGATATGAGTATCCCCATTGGAGATCCTAGTCCCCATGAGTATCCCCACAGGGATTACCCATGAGAATCTCCGTGGATATATTTTATTACTCATCTCCATACCCATACCCATGTTGGTATGAGATTTTGTACTCATCCTTGCCCCATCCCCATTTAAGATCCTCATATTCATATCCATTAGTGTAAATTTACGTTACCCGTGGGGATTCCCCTGCCCATTTACATCCCTAACGTAATCCTTGCCATCACATTAGTAAGCAAATAGTTATAACTTGTATTTAACACGATATTTGTTGCTTACTTAGGCCACGAAAATAGAAAACTAAACCCATCTTTTTACATCACAAAGCAAAGCCGATGACCGTAATGCCTCAATGTGAGTGAGACCAAGCCCAACTGTGTTTAAGTTGCGTCAAGTGTCGCTAGTTTTCTCTCTCACCAGTCTTCAAACTGTCTATCAATATAGATTACTTTCCTCCATCGAACACCAACACCATCTCCAATGCTTCTTCGCTCGCGCTTCGTCCGATCCGTCGCGCCGCTCGCTGGGTTAGTTTCTTCTTCGATCTGATGATCTTCACGGTTTCGAATCTCGATTGGCTTGCCACACACAAATGAAGATTGGCTTGAATCACCATAATGTTTGAGGCTCACATATCTTAACCTCATCGTTCATCAATCGTAATCTGGTTTTAGTGTTGATTGAATCGATTCTGATCAATTTGGAGTTGATTTCGTAGTTTTTGTTACTAATGTTGCTATGTGAACAACTTCTTGAAACTCAAGAAACCAAGAAACAACTCATTTTATTGATTCGAAAAAAAAAAACAATTACATAACACACATGATTCACCTTATATAGTGGTGTGTGTGTCAATCACGCTCAAGTGACCAGATCACACAAAACTTTTGAACTTGGTTCTAACTGAAACAACAACTAAACTCACAAGTACAAAGACCTTCCTACCCCTGAATACACTACAAAATACATCACCAGATATTATAACATCCCCCCTCAAGATGAACAATCTTTGTGCCAATCATAGGGGTTCAACTTGGACAATAAGAGGGTAAACTGAGGAGTAGCAAGACATTTAGTAAACAGATCAGCTAACTGATCTTTGGAATGAACATATTTAGGAACAACAAAACCCTTCATGAACTGATCGCGAACAAGATGACAATCAATGTCAAGATGTTTGGTACGTTCATGAAAAATAGGGTTAGTTGTGATATGTATAGCAGCCTGATTGTCACACCAAAGAGGAATAGGAAGTGAAATCGAAAGCTGAAAATCATTGAGTAGATAAGAAATCCATTGGAGCTCACAAACAGTTGAAGACAAGCTTCGATACTCAGCCTTAGCAGAGGCTTGAGAAATAATAGACTGCTTTTTAGTCTTCCAAGAAATAAGAGCAGAACCAAGAAAGACATAATAGCCTGTGAGAGACTTGCGGGACAAAAAACAAGAAGCCCAATCTGCATCGCAATATCCACTAACCTGCAAATCTGACTGCACAGGGAAGAAAAGACCCTTAGAAGGACACCCCTTCAAGTAACGCAAAACATGAAGGGCAAGAGACAAGTGATGTTCAGTAGGAGCCTGAACAAACTGGCTTAACTGTCGAGTAGCATGAGAGATATCAGGCCGAGTAAATCCCAGATAAAGTAGTCTACCAATGAGACGTCGATACTTTTCAATATCATGAAGAACAGGAGAATCAACAACATCCATCTTGACATCTCTAGGAAGAGGAGTGGCAGCAGACTTACAACCAGAGAGACCAGAATCAGTGAGAAGATCCAAAACATATTTTCGTTGATTCACATAGAGACCAGAAGTAGACCGAGCCAATTCAAGACCAAGAAAATAATGAGCTTGACCAATATCCTTGATAGTAAATTGATCATCCAAAAAATGCTTCACAGAAAGCATATCATCAAAAGAAGAACCAGTAAGTAATATATCATCAACATAAACCAAAAGAGCAAAAAAATACAACACCCTTGGAGTAAATGAACAAACAAGGGTCATGAGAAGATTGCAGAAAACCAAACTGCTGAAGCTTATCAGTAAAGGTAATATTCCACTGACGAGAGGCTTGTTTTAGCCCATATAAAGAACGTTTAAGTTTGCGCACCTGGCCTGGAAGTGCCTTAGAATAACCTTCAGGAGGAATAAGATATAAATCTTCATCAATGAAACCATGAAGAAAAGCATTGTTAACATCAAATTGTTGAATAGGCCAAGCCTGCAAAGATCAATAGCTAAGAAAAAACCCCGACAAATGAGTCATATACACCCACTTAGATCCAATAGCCTTCTTATCAGAAGGTAAATCAGTGAGAATCCAAGTCTCATTAAGCTCTAAAGCTTGCAACTCCTTATTCATGGCATCCACCCAAATAGGGTCCTTTTGTGCTTGCTGAAAAGAGGATGGTTCTTTAACCATAGAAACAGCAGCAAAAAATACCTTGTAATGATCACTCATGTGTGGAGAAATAATATAAGGAAAAGTAGGGGGATCAAAAACAGAAGAAGAATGAGAAAAAGAGGAAGAAATATTAGTAGGAATTATAACATTGGTAACAAAATCATTCAGCCAACCAGGAGGATTTTTAATTCTAGTACTACGTTTAGGAATAACAAAAGAAGGAGAAGTGGGAGAAACAGGGAGAACTTGAGAGGGAACTGACAAAGAAGGTGAATCTGAATCATCAGCAAGAGGAAGAGGAAGCATAGGAGAATCAGAAGAAGAAAAAGAAGAAGACCGAAAAGGAAAAACATTCTCATAAAAGACAACATCACGAGACACAAAAACAGAATTATTAGAAAAATTATATAACCTATAAGCTTTTTGAGCAGGAGCATATCCAAGGAAGACAGACTTAAAGGATCGAGTGTCAAACTTATCTTTAGAGGGTAGAATATTGGCTGCAAAACAAAGACAACCAAAAGTTTTAAGAAAATTGTAGTCAGGAGAATGACCAAATAAAACTTGAAATGGAGATTTCCAATCAAGTAGAGAAGTAGGTAAGCGATTTATAAGAAATGTAGAAGTAAGAATGGAGTCTCCCCAAAATTTCTTAGGAAAATTGGACTGAAACATAAGTGCTCTAGCAACTTGAAGAAGGTGTCTATGCTTCCTTTCAACAACTCCATTTTGTTGAGGAGAATAAGGAACTGACTTCTGATGAACAATGCCTAACTTTGAAAACAAAGTAGTACATTGCTGATTAATGAATTCAGTACCATTATAAGTTCTAATGGTCTTGACAGTTTGTGAAAAATGAGTCTGAACAAAGAGTAAAAAACTTTCAATAGTACGAGAAGTAGTGGATTTACATTGGAGAAGATAAGTCCAAGTAAATCTACTAAAATCATCTACAATAGTAAGAAAATAATGTGCTCCCTGTATTGAAGTATGCTTATAAGGACCCCACAAATCCATGTGCAACAACTGAAAAGGAGAAACAGATTTTATTAAACTCAAATGAAAAGGAAGTCTACATTGTTTGGACATATGACAGACATCATAAGGCTCATCTGGTGAATACAGTGCTGACTTAGAAGACAACATAGGTAAATGCTTAGTAACAACAAGAGGGGGATGGCCCAAAAGATGATGCCATGAAAAAACATTATTTACATGTGAAGAAACGACATTAGTTTCCAAAATATTGGATGAAGTACAAGTAAAAGAATTAATAACCTCCTGGTTGAATGAGGTTTGATCAAGAATGTATAACCCTCCTAATACTTTTCCAACTCCAAGGATTTGAGAGGACTCAACATCCTGTAGTAAACAAAAAGAAGGATGAAATACAAATTTAATGTGAGCATAAGCATAAAGTTTACTAACAGATAAAAGGTTGTATTTGAATGAGGAAATGTGAAGACAAGAATGCAAAGTAAGTTTAGATGTGAGAATAATGTCACCAATGGCATCAACAAGCTTAACAGTACCATCTGGTAAGTAAGCTGGTGTAGAATGTATAGGTGGCTTAGAAAAATGAAATAAATAGCGATCAGAACATATGTGATTAGAGGCTCCTGTGTCTATAATCCAATCACCATGTCTCACAGAAGCATGAGCACAAAAAGTTGAGTGAAAGAGACTACCTGCAAAGTCTCCAAAGTGAGTTGTGTTCACATGGTTGTTTCCTTCAGATCCAGCAATATACTTTCCCTTCATAAATTTCTCAATACCCTGCTGAATCATAACTGCCATATTGGTATGAAAATCCCCATACTTCTGTGAATTTTCCACATCAAAATCCAGAGGAGTTTCAAGCATATTTGCCACATTGTAATGTTGTTCCATAACTGGTTTCTTCTCCACTGCATTCTTTTGTTTGGTAAACCACTCAGGATAGCCATGTAACTTGAAACAATTCTCTTTAGTGTGTCTCTTCATCTTACAATGATTACAATAAAGTTCATCCTTGTTGATGAACTTTTTGCCATGTAATTTGGTACCTGAACCATTCATGTTTTGTCCAAATAAAGGAACTCTTGGTGTTGCAGGAACTTAAAAGTTGTTACTCATTTTGTTACCATTTTTAACCATCATAATCGAATCCATTTCTGGAGCAAAGTTCGCATGAACTTGTCGTTGTTTTTCAACTCTTAGAATCATCGAGTATGCCTTATTTATTGTGACGACCCCAATTTCCCACAAACTGGGCACCGCCCGGCCTAAGCCCACGTGGACCCCCGAGCCAGTCTCGCAAGGTCAACGCGGACCTAGTAAGCCTTCCAATCCTTCATTATACGTAAATTCACAATTTTTAAGTTGAGTTATAAGTATTTGTCAAGTTTTACAAATATAGCGGAAGCAATTACTTAAAGTAACTCAACAATAATGGTAAAAGGGTTAGGCAACCTAGTTGTGGAACCCAGCATAAATGTATCACATCGGAGGAGAGTAAATACAAGATATACAAAAATTCACCTAACTATGGAGCTTCCCCTCTGCCGTTCGTCTGCGGCTCTGCACTCAGTCAAACATAAGAATGACGAGCCCAGGTAAGTAAATCCAGTAGGATATATATACAACATTTCGCAATAACCAAACAGTAGAATTCATGCAAGTAGAAAGAAAGGAACATAGAATGTGTGAATATACAAACTTTAAACAATTCAATCAACAAATCAATCGATAAGCGAGAGCCCGTAATACAAACAAAACAAACAACAAGGAGTCCCGACCAAAAGGTCGTTGAGTCGCGGCAAAAGCCCAGCAGACTTGAGTTTAGGACGAGACACCTGCCTCCCAGCCCTAACACTCTCATATCGCAGATAACAGTAACCATGACTCACTTGCCAATGGACCACTCAACCAACAAAAATTCCAATGATAGCTATCAAAGCAGTGAACAACAAAACTCAGAGTAAACTGAGCAACAACAATATTCACAAAGCATTGAACAATAGCCAATGGAGTGAAATAAAATATTGTATAAGTCCCTAACTGGTTTACTTACCTCGAGAAATCGCGAACCTCAAAAAGTCTCATTCGCGTCTCGATTTGCGCACCCGACACCCGACTCCTAAATCCCTGGTGTCTATTTAGACATTTTAGGCCTATTTTACTTCAAATCATTCAAATCACAACTCAGTTTGGTGAAATACACATCACCTTCATCGCGTCGTCGCGATTTCGTCAAAATCGTGCATCCGACCGGTCGACAACGCGCCATCGCGCCGTTCACCGCGTCGCAGCCGACGCTGTGCAGTCAGCGCTTTCGCGCGCTGCCGCGCCGCGCGATCGCCGATCGGCCGCTGCTTGCCATCCCTCCTCGCGGACACGTGGCTTGATCCCCAAGGCTGCTGTTGGAGCACTCGCATCCGCGGGCCGATCCGCTGTCGCGAGCCGCAGCCGCGCCGCCACACGCGCCGCTAAGCTGCTGGGACACTGGTCATCCGCGCCGCACCCGTGCTGGTGCTTTGCCGCATTGCCGCTAAACCGCCGGCCGCCATCCCCACCGCGCGACCACCGCTGCGCGACCCTGCTGGCGCGCTTGCGCGATCACGCCACCTCTGATCTGCTGCCGGTCGCCGCTCCGCATGCACGCCACCTCGAAAGTGCGGAACCGCCGTCCGCGAGCTCCGGCGCCCACTGCTCGCCGGATCTTATCTCTCTCTCTTTAGCTTTCTCTCTCTTTCTCTCCCTCACCTCACGATCTCTCTATCTTTTGGTCTTATCCTCTTTTTTTTTTCTTTTATCACATTTATATATATATATATATATTTATTTATTTCTCTTTCTCTTTTACTTTCAGACCAAAAGTGTCCTCGATGCAAACAGCAATGCGCATCTCGAGGCACCAACCCGCCTCATTTCAAAATCTCAATACTCGCGCTACACGCATCACGATGCGTATACAATGTACATTTTAAACCCACCTAAAACCACTATCTCGGTCCCACGTTGGCACGCGACTCGAGGTGCGTCCCCGTTCATGTTTCGGCTCCCCGAATTCTCCGCGTATACGTTTTTCCACTCAAGATTCGGACATACGTATTCGATGAGTGGGTCCCACATACAACATTGACTTGGCACGTGGCACAAGTCAAATTTTCGGGCCGTTACAGTCTTCCCAACGAATTAGAATTTCGTCCTCGAAATTGAAGCAATTCTCAAAGAATAATGGTGTTTTAGGAATTAAAACTCAAGGCCATACTAGCTCAAGGCCATACCCCCATCTTACTCTGTAGGGCTGGGCTCCTCCGCGACAAGCTGGGCTCCTCCGTGACGAGCTGGGCTCCTCTGAGACCTCCAAGCAAAGAACACACCAATATATGCCAGGGCAACATCCTCGCAACTGAACAGTTAAATGTCATGATCCACCGTCACTAACATACGTATATCTGATGTATGCCCGCGAGAATATAAATCAAGCTCTCTGACTGTCCGTTAGTCTCCCTGTTTGAGTGGGTCACAACCCAACTTATACCCTCTATCAGGGTACGATAATCGGACCTGGCGCGACAATAGCATGAATCTGCTCATAGCTCTGTTGTGCCTGGCCGCTGCTGTGAACACCTACTGGTCACTAGTGAAGTGACATGGCTGTCCACACTCCTAACCAAATACGTTGAAATCTTTATCCCGATGGAACATGTCCATGTCTTTGTCCCTGTGCATGACTAGACCGTTGTCCCTGTCTGTGCACTCGACTGGATCTCTCGACCCGTCTCGGCCACATCGCCTCGCCATCAACCCTCTGATGGTACTGATGCTGAAGATCTGACGGTGCTGGTTGTTATACCCTGCGCTGGACTAACTAACACTGGTGCAGTATACGCCACATATGGTGGTAACGTAATAGATCCTACGCTCTTAGCGCGATCTCTTAGCCTCGACCGTCTCTCTCTTTTTCCTTCGATCATCTCTTGACCCACGCACTGACTATAACGATGTCGATATGCGACTGGTATTCCGACGATTGTGCTCCCAAAAGCTCTCGCTAAAGCCTCATGTACTGTGCTCGGAGCCGTCGTCTCCCAACAGAACCAATCAACGTGCATGACGTAGTAAACTTGGTCAGTGTCCGTGTCAGCCGCACCCCCAGCATACTTCATCAGGCGTATATACCGATCCATGTACTACAACTGACTCTCCGGTCATCTATCGAGTGGTCTGAAACTCAGTCCTCTTCATGTTACGGATTGTTCCCCATCGACACCTTGTAGTATGCCACCAGACATCTACCTCGCTGACTAGTGGAGATGATGAAATACTCGGCTGCATTTGCGCTGGTATGACCAGTACATCATGTATCTTCTCGTGGCTCCTCATATACTCCTCTGCAGCCTCGAGGTTAGTACCCCCATGGAGCTTCTCCGGATGATGCCTCTGAAACTCACGAGTCTGCCTCGCCTCCGCAGTAGCCCTAACACCCGTATCAATCGGCGTGCTCGGCGTATCCTCAGCCGGTGTCTCAGGTATAGAAGGTACTATCTCGGTCCGAACGTGTGTTACTTCGGTCACTGCAGGTCCTACCTGAACTGGAAATGTTTCAGGTGGGTTGTGAACTATGAAAACACGCTCAGCCTGAATAACTAGCGCTATTGACGTAGACGAAGACGGTGTAACATGTGCCCTTAACAATCGAAAAATCTCCTGTAGTTGTTGGTAGTGCGATGTATGCAGCTCATCAGTACTCGCAAATCGTGAACTGCATCCTCACGATCATTCCTAAATCCAGTCTGAAACGTCGTCGCACTTTCCATAGCCACGAATCCTCGATATCGTATATATATTACAACACAACAATATACCATATCGAATACATTTTTTACAACATGCACTACTTGCACGAGAATTCCCTTAAGTACGCTTACCGGCATATCTTCATCAATTCTAAATATGTGAGAATCTTAAGATTTCTAATCTCATAGGATTAATACTTAAGTGGCCACTAACTTCTAGAACGATTTGCAGACTCTACCTCAACTCGTAACACTAAATTCATTTACAAGTCCCTAAAGGTGGTGGTCGACTTCACCAACCCTGAGACTATAAATGTTTAGTGTCACTCAAGTGGAGTTACTTAGGCTTCTGATCCAACACTACTACTCCAAAGCTTTCGTCAAAACTAAGGAGTCCGTACATGATGAAATCGTTAGCTCTGAAGTCATCTCAACACTTTGCTCCCTTAGAGTCTGCTCTTCGTCTTTTTTTTTTCTATTAAGTAAATACAATTTGACTCTTAATATTTGGACTCCAATTCAATATTCAAAATCAATTTCGCATACTTTACAAATCCACTTTGGCGTTTACATTCCATCTAAGACCATCAAATTTCTCGAGTTCTTAAAAAAATATTAAACTACACAACCAAATCCTAAATACCTTTTATGTGAAGGCCCAGGGCACTGCCAGTGCGCAGAACCGCAACTCGTAACAGCCCCTGGCGTCTCCAATTATGTGAAGGCCCAGGGCACTGCCAATGCGCAGAACCGCAACTCGATTACGTATATGATCATATCCATCATTCAATCCCATCAGAAATTGAATTAAATGGTCATTTGACTCCAACTCCATTAACTTTGTATGGTTTCCACAATCACAGTGTGGAATTGGTGCCAAACAAGCTAATTCATCCCACAGTTTCTTCAGTTTGGTAAAGTACTTCGAAACTGAGAGTTTTCCTTGTGTAATGGAACAAATTTCTCTCTTTAATTGATAAAGTAGAGGTCCATTACACTCACCATATCTCTCTTTCAAATCTAACCATAAATCATGTGCAGAATTTGCATAAAGAAAAGCTTCAACTATTTCTTTTGAAATGGAATTGTGAATCCATGAAATTACCATGAAGTCCACCTTGCACCAACGATCATAATCTCTGTGAGATTCTTCAGGTTGAACAAAACTCCTATTGATGAATCCTAGCTTTGTCTTTGCACCAAGAGCTATACGCATAGCTCTACTCCATGAAAGGTAGTTCAAATCAGCGAGTAGATTTGATACAAGCACCAGTCCTAGATGATCAGATGTCGATAGATACAAAGGTCCTTCAACATTGTAGACATTTGTATCAGACACACTTGAAGCTCTATTTGTAATGTCTCCGATTGCTTGACTAGTCACCATGATTGAATTACAGATCTAGATCACAAATTTCTTCAGAAATTCAAATTTGAAGCTCCAATTCTTCAAATAATCCAAAAAATAATAGCTCAGAACAGCTCAAACCAGGTACAACTCTATATCTACAACATAGACATTTCACCAGCTCAGATCTGATACTCAGATCTTCATCAACAAATGCTAAGCAGGATAAAAAATAGAGAAAACCTGCTCTGATACCATGAACAACTTCTTGAAACTCAAGAAACCAAAAAATAACTCACTTTATTGATTCGAAAAAAAAAAACAATTACATAACACACATGATTCACCTTATATAGTGGTGTGTGTGTCAATCACACTCAAGTGACCAGATCATACAAAACTTGTGAACTTGGTCCTAACTGAAACAACAACTAATCCTCACAAGTACAAAGACCTTCCTACCCCTGAATACACTACAAAATACATCACCAGATACATCACCAGATACTATAACACTATGTTGAATGCTTAAGAATGAGAAGTGTGTGTAGAGAGTGTGGTATGATGATCTACAATTATTAAGGCGAGGATAGTTCCTAGGAAGAACAATTTTATTAACGATTTTGAGGAATTGGCGTTGAAACGAGTTGAGAGGACGTTTGAGATGATTGTTGAGGGACTATGGAGGTTTGGTTAGTGTGAATTCAATTCTAGTGACGACGAATATCGAACTTCATCGTTAGAAAATGACATGAAAATTCTTAGGATAGGTCATATTTGATGGCGTTCATGCAGAGAACACTGTTTTAGACTTCAAATTCAAGATAGGCTTACTAGTTGAGAATAGGACATTAGAACGTTCTTTGTAATTTATACATTTGGTACTCGACTGGAGCAATGGTTTAAAGGCAACTCCGAATGAAGAGTTCTGGTTGAGAATACTAAATTTGTAAGATAGAAAACAGTTTCCAATGTCTTAGTCGGACGTCTTTTAATTTTTAGGAGTAACTATTAGCACCCCTATATGTTATATCAGTCCCCCATTTATTTCAATGTTATTTATAGCCCATAATAAGTTAGTTCATGTTCTAAGCACCCCTTAATTCTTAGTAAACTCTCTATAGTACCCCTAATTTATATTTGCCCCCCCTCCCATTTTTCTCCCCCTTAACTCAGTTTGCTCCATATGTATTTCAAGATTGATTATTTGGTCCTTAAAAGCTAAGATTCAACACAAATAAAGGATTCTAACTATTCATGAATATGAATCAAATCTCAACCAAATATTATAATTAAGATATTGTATTTGATGGTAAATTGTTAAGTGTATGAACAAAGAGATGAGAATGGGTGTAGAGATTAGAAAGTATAAAAGAAAATGAGATGAGTCTATGGTTTAATTTGGATGAGATATATAAAGTGAAAAATAAGTAGAAGAGGAGAAGGTGAGTGCAGTGAGTGAGATGGGAGTTGGATATGAGTTTAAGGTTTCATTTAGGGAAGGGTGTAGAGAGTAAAAAGTAAAGTTGAGGAGAGGTGTATAGTGAGGGGCTAATAGTCATTCCCTAATTTATTTTGTTTAAATATTTACACAAGGAAACAATAGAGTAATAGAAAAGATTTACAGCTTTTACTGGTGAAGCTTTAGTGTAAGATTTTGTTTTTTGTAGTAAAATAGTGGGACACATTAATTAGGAGGGATTTAAATGATTTGAAAACACAACATCAAATTTCAACTACACTGAATCGAAGGTAATGGAAGAGTTTGATCTATGTAGCTGACTCTAACTATTTTTGGTTTGAGGCTATGTTGTATTACTTATATGTCACTTTTTCTTACATTTTATTGACTTTTAATGTTGACCTCTATTTGTTTGTATACCTGCACACTATAGGCATTGGCAGAATTATTAGTTTGAGCCCATGAGTATTTTGTTATTTAGTAAGTCCAGTGTTTAAAGCCATGGAATGCTTCTTATTCATAAATTAAATCCTGGGTTTTTTTAAGCTTAATTTTATGCACCTCTCTTTGTTAAATAGGTTTTGTATTTGCTCCGAAAATATTTGGGAGAGTATGTTCATGGACTCTCAGCTAAAGCTTTAAGAATCAGTGTCTGGAAAGGTTTGTGCTTTATGTTTTAGCTGTATTTTCTACACGTTCTTATCATTCTAAACTGTTTACATTTATGATCTTTAGTTAGGTGTGTCTCGAATTTACAATCTAGGACATGACTTTTATTGGATCACGTGACGATAATGTTTTGTCAATCAAAGATTTTCCTTGACATTCCTTATCTTAATCTAACTTTAGTCTTTTTATTTGTTTCACCATTCTCACTATATCTTTTGTCTGTAGTTCATTACTTATGTACCCCCTTACAGTACTAATTTTGTAACAGTACATCTAGAATGACAATGCATTTTAACTAATGAAAACAAAATAAAAACTTTTACACTATTCAAAATGTTCATACTTTTACTCGATTTGAATAAAGATACAAGTGTTAAGATAATTAACTAGATTGCATTTTCTGCATTAGTTTCTTAATATGGTACTAATCTCCTCAATTTGATATGAAGAGCTCCACAAACTACATCAAAAAATAGAACTAAGTTGTGAAAAATTGGACAAATTGACATTTGTTTCTTCATTAGTTGCACCAATTCTAGATTGAAATGAGAATTTCGTATTTGATTTTCTTGAATTACGAACAACCTACCTAAAGCTTCAATCTGCCAAATTAGTTGCGACTGGCTACATATATTGAACATTTCCACTCATCTTGATTTGATGTAGTAAATGACATGCTTTGATAATCTTTTAAATCTTCTGTAATCAATGAGTCCCAATTTATCTTACGTCTACACCTATTTCTTCAAATTTCTTCAGTTTTTATTGTGCCAAATTTTCTATTGGGGCATTAGCATGCCATATTTACTGGTTTTATAACACATCTACCGAACATCTGCATCTCCGGTATGATTATTTTTTGTATGTGTTTTTTTACTGCATAACATTTATTTCCATTCCATAAAGCATCAATGGCCTAATTCTTTCGCCTTATAAAATTTTCTTTTTAGTTTTGTGATGACCATGCATCACACTTTTCGCACTCTTTCTTAAATCATCAACAAAAAATAAATAAATTATGAATCAGGTTGGAAACAACTGAATGCAGGATGCTAGGATTTTTTCATGAAATTTATGTGCAAAATTTCTGCAAAATTTCTACTACTCGTGGAAATTGATCACAGTTAGCTGGTAGTGTTTTTTCAAGTAACTTCTCTAGTAGGGAAGTTTTCTTAGAGCCAAAACTACTAGTTAATCATTAAGAGATAGCAAATTGACTATAGTTAACTTCTCTCTCTCTCTCTTTCCCCCCCCCCCCCTCAATTTGCTCAAGATGTGCAATTTTATTTATTCTACAGTTCTACTTCTCTTTTATGCTAGATAGCTCTTTTTTGGCATTTTATCTTTACAAGTTTTAATTTTTAGTGACTGATTGATGAAGTAGTTTGTATCTTCTTTTACAGGGGACGTTGTCCTTAAAGATTTAAAATTGAAAGCAAAAGTGTTAAATTCGTTGCAATTTCCTGTCACGATCAAAGCTGGATTTGTTGGTACTATAACATTGAAGGTACTTCCTTTCATCTCTTTGTTTATACAAATGGAGTCTTGGATCTCTAGACTTAAATCGTGAAACTATTTGGAATTAGTTCATTTGTCTCAATCTTAAATTGGTCGACCCCAATTAATTTAGGACTGAGGCTATGTTGTTCTTGTTGTTATTATTGTTGTCTCAAGCTTAATTTGCATGAGTTTTATCTATTATGCATATTGTCCAATTCTCACGGTCGCGCCGCACATGCATACACGAGCATGTGGATCTTCTCTGCTATCATCGATATTGTCTCCAACTTAACCACCTTTCAACTTTAGGTTGGGGTTTTATCTCAGAAAGCCTCGGTGCTGATTGGGAGGTGTTAATCACGTATATACTTCTTTATAAAGTTATATTTAATCAATGTGTGACTAACTTTCAATCCATACATCTTAACACTCCCCCATGGACCAAAAGTCACATGATCCAAGGGCTTTTTTTTCCCAAGTCCCTTTCAAGCCATGGACTCTGATTCCATGTCAAATTTTCACGGACGCGCTACATACGCTTGCATGAGCCTATGGATCGCCTCCGTTAGCATCGATATTGTCCCTGACTTAACCACCTTTCAAGTTTAGGTATGGGGTTTTATCTCAAAAAGTCTCGGTGCTAGTTAGGAGGAGTTATTTAACTATATACTTTTGTCACTTGCTAAACGCAAACCTATTTCTAGAGGTTCGTACAAACATGCATAGGCCTACTCTTATAGGTTCTAAGTCCACAAACGGGTCTAAACTTCATCGCTAGCTCAAATCGGAACTAGTTGGGAGGAGTTAATCAATTATATACTTCTTTATGAAGTTATATTTAATTGATATGGGATTATATACTCTAACACTCCCACTCGAGTGCAAGTAGGGTTGGATTAGTTGTCACTTGCCAAATACAGACCTATTTTTAGAGGTTCGTACTAACAGGCCTAGGCCTACTCCAAACATTATAGCTATTAAAGGACAAATTAACTTAAGTAAACATATCCTAACCTAAACCTTAGGTCTAACTATTGTTGGGATTATAATCTTTATATTGTGTTTGCTTTTAAGACCTTATAAAATCTAATATTTTTGCACAACTTTTTTGGTGATCTGTCAGCTCAAGTTTCTAAATTTTCATATGACTATAGGATTCTTACAATGGGAAATCTATTGAAAAGTTTTGTTTTTGGATCAAAATTTTAGAATTATTATCGACGATAGATACCGTATTGTTTATTTTTCATTATGATGGAGTTTGTCGCTTTGGGGTCATATCTATTTTATCTTTTTCCCGAAGTACTTGAATCCTTCACTCGAAGGAGTGCTTTAGATATATTGTTCTTCCCTTGATATGTTTTTTTTAGTAGTTTTTTTTCGAGAAAATAATGCTTTAGATGATAAGTTTATGGTTGCTACTTGCTACCAATCTCCTAGTTCTAAAAGAAATTTTCTTGAAATGTTATTATGTACGAAGACTAAAAATTATCTTATTAATTGTCTTCCTATTAAACGTGTTATCTGGATTAGGGACCTATTTTTTGAAGTATTGATTCGCGTGTCGCAAGTATAACAGCTCGCTTGTAGTAATAGTGTAATAAACTTACGTTGACTACGGATATTGTCATCAGAGAAAGGTGTATGCACTCACTACTTAACTACAATGAATCTATTGTTAAGGAATTTATTTTTAAGTTGTTTTATAACTAACTAAAAAAATCTATACTAACAAATCAATGCGATTAACTTAAACTCTTATATTAAAACTATCTTAATTCACAACTTCACCCAGGTAATGAAATACTATGCTTTTCAACCACTTTATCATCCTGTTATGTTGTGTGCAATGCCTAATTAGAATAGACTGATTTCCTTCATATCCACGTCAACCCACTGTCGTGACGGAAAAGATTCTAATGTGCAAACTAAAACTTAACCTATTGGTGTGAATCACATAAGGTCCATATTGCTTTAATATTCCAAAACTTTAGATTCATAACCAATTAAGTTTACTATCTGTGCCTCCTTAATCAACAGCTATCACTCGATGTTGTGTATTTTATTGTTTTATTGTTCATGTCTAGCTTAAAAGCTTCAATGGCCATGATAACTTCGAAAACCTAATATCAATAAACATGTGATCAATATGTCTATAACATTACGCTCGGAATCAATACAAACTTCTAACCATTGCACTTTTTATATTCAATTTCTATTCACGTTCATATCATAACATTCATACCATATGATTCAGTAATCCCTAAGATTAATAAACTACTCATACTTCATTGAAACAAACATGCATATATTGGTATTCCTTAAAATCAGAGATATATTGAAAATAATTCCAACGAATCAATAAAAATAATACCCGAATCACCACACGTGAGTCTTCAATGTCTTCTATCCACAAATCATTCTAATACTCAAAAATATGTAAAACTTATGCTAAAATACTTTAATGGCTGCTAATGGTTGATATGTTCTATGTTCACCACGTCCTAATATCTATTTATACTTCCTAAACATAATTAGAAACCCTACTTTACAATTTAACTCAAAATAGAACTCTAACTTTCTATTTTCTTCTGTTCCGGTGATGTCACTTAATCCCCGACATTGTGTATGTTATGTCACGGCACCGCCACAGCGCCGTCTCCTTTGTATGTTTTTCCTCGCCTCAATGACCTCGGTGTCGTCCCTTAAATCTCCGACGCCGCCCCTTATGCTCTACAGCGCCACCACATTGTCGAGCTTCCTGCCTTGATTTCTTCACTCTGCCTTGCCCACGTCGTGCCTCGGTCCTCCACGTCGTCCCTTACCACACCTTCATGCCACGGTGCCAACCATGATTTGGTGGGTTTTAGCTATATTTCTTCTCATTTTTGCTCGTTTCCTTCTTTTATGCCTCATTCACCTGAAAATGCATAAACATCATCAATTAAAGCTCATTTAGGGATATTTATACTAAATATACTACTAAACTAACCCTATATATAAGTCTAAATAATCACTTATCAAATACCCCCAAACTTAGGATTTTGCACGTCCCGAGTAAAAGTGTATTTTACTAAGTATCTTAATTACTCCTATTACTCTAGTTCTCGTTCATTTTACATTGTTCATGGAGTATCCTTTAACTTACTAAGTTTCAAGTTAATAATCCACTCAAGAGTTTTTCTTTCTTTGCAAAAACTTATATTTTTCAAAATATGTAACTTTAACAACACATACAACTCACTTTCGAAACACCAAAGTAAATTACAACCTCAACCATCACTACTCACAAGTTTGTTTCACTTCGACACTCAAGTAGCAAGTGCGCAATCTCGTGATTTCTCATTAAGCTAGGGAATTTATAAATAAGCGTAGATAAAACTAATTTTTGATAGACTTTAGCACTTCAAGAGTCTATAGGACTTAATATAGTTGGAAAGAAACTTAACTCAATCAAGCTACTTGTACTCGAGCTAAATCTTTTATTTGAAGAGTTTAATTTTAACTTCCACCTTCTTTTCTTTATTTTTCTCTCATTTTTTTTTTCGTCTTCTCCTTTTCATTTTTATTTTTATTTTACGGCCTCTGCTCCTTTTCCTATGGACTCTGTTTTTCCTTACTTTTCTCAGCCATCAAGTTCTTTGCTCCATTTCTTGTAGAACTTGTTGGACTCTCTTATTTTTTCTTTCTATTTTAAAACTCTTGTTAGCACTTCTCACTTTCACTGAATTAAGTAAGTTAACTCAAGCTTTTCTTTTAAAATGCCTATTTCTTCCCCTCTTTGCACTAAGTCTTTATTTACTTAATAATATCAAGTAAGATTCATGCTTATTATATAATCCTTAGAGATCTAACTTTTTTCAAAAGAAGTGTTCTAGTAATTTCTTGCTTTTGTTTCAAGTTCGTGGTCTTCCCTAACTCTAGGTTTCTAATTATGAAATCATGTCGTTGTTGCTACATTTCATTATTTTTTTCAAAAATTTCAAAAACATTCTCTTGAGCTTCATATCAACAAGACACATGTATTCTACTCATCTTTCATTAACGGCATGAACATGCAAATGAACTACTTATTCATTATATATTACTATATATAACCTAATCTGCATTAACTAAACATTCAAATAGTAAGTAAATGAAATAAATAATACATTACCATGTTTTCCTCTTTAACTGCTTCAAAAATAAAATTTAAACGATCATACCTTTAGTTTTTATCCTTATTTCAACCTTTCTTACCACTTTCCATAGTGTAGTGTAGTTTTGATGCCCCCAAACTTAAATTAAACCTTGTCCTCAAGGTTTAAAAGTAAGCCTGAAATCATGAAAACACTAAAACACACAAACATATATAATAACACAAGATGTATTAGCATAAATTAAACTGAAAATAGAATTTAAACAACTAAATAGTGAACAAAATATCCCAAATTTTAAAAATAAGATGGTATCAATGTATCTCTCATCTCCCCAGGTCTAGAGAAATCCTAAGATATTGACATCAAGACTGTGCGTCTTCATCATCATCTGCATCATCAGCTCCAGCGTAGGATGGTGTCAATGGACGTTCCATCCTCCTGCTCTGCACCACATCCGGATCAAACACATAGTCTGGTGCTGCTGAAAAACCAAAAGACCTATTAATAGGTCTCATCTGTTTGCTCCTCTCATACTTAGCTAAGTCTCTTTGATAATCGACAAACAACATGAAGTTCCGCTGCCCATTCCGTCGGTATTGCTCTCTCCTCTACATATCCTGCTCATATCATTACAAGGCTGCCTAATACTGCGCCCTATCCTCTCGATATTGTCTCTTCATCTCAGCAATCCACAGCCTCTGCTAACGTGGAGTCAATTCCTCGAGAGGTGGTATTGGTGGTTTTGGTGGAGGAGGTGGTGGAAAAACCTTAGCATCCAAGTCCTGCTCTCCAATCATTGGGTCTACAAACTCGTAGCCCTCAGCGAATCCCTACTGTTGTTGCTCCTCCTTCTCTCCATATCCTTCATCTTCTAGCTCATGTGCTAATTATGCTTTTTCGCTTGATCCTCTTACTATTTGGCCCAAGGTTTGAAACTTCGACTTCGCCTATGACTTCGCTCACTTAAAATTCAGAATTAATTCGAGGAAGTTTACTTCGACAATGGAAGTTTGACAAAAATTCACCGGTGTACGAAAGTTTATGGAATTTCACTTTAAATGCTAGAAAACTCAAACTTCTTCGTAGAGATGCTAGAACAATGTTTTATTTGAATTTAGCCGAAGTTTAAGTATATTTCTAGCATAGTCGAAGTTTCGGTCGAAGTTTCAGTCGAAGTTTGCTTAACTTCCACGAAACATGAAAATTTTACTTCATGTTTTATTAACTTCCATCGATGTTTTCGAAGTTCGGTCGAAGTTAGCCGAAGTTGAGTCGAAGTTTTGCACGCCTATGAACTTCGCTTCGCTCACCTGAAAATCGACGAACTTCGCCCAAACTTCGCCGAAGTTTGTCGATTTTTTAAACCTTGATTTGGCCAAAAACTCGGCCTCACGTCTAACTCCTCGCCTCTTTCTCTTTCATTCTCAGAGTCTTGATAACTAGGTGGTGATTTCAGTGTAAGCATGAAAGCCTCATCCATGGTTGCTTGGACCTCAATATCAAACAACATTTTTTGTCTCGCTCTGACATTATGGACTCCCTCAGATTGTTGTAGATGATCTCGCCGACCTCGATCTCTCCGTTCTTCGTGATCTCATATAAACAAGCTGTATTTGGCTTGTTGATCTCTCCCTGGTGAGTGGTGGGGTATAGCGATGCAACAAGGAAATGTTGTCACATTCGGTAGACCTTCCTAACACTCCCCTTCTTGATGTGCTTTGGCACATTCTCAGCTCCCATTACCCAGCAAGGTTGCCCTTGGACAACTAAGCTCTCTCTATAGCTCTAAAAGGGTATATAGGTTATAAGGTTTCTCATATAAATCATTTAGAAAACTTGGTTCGGCTCCAACCATACTTAAATGCTCCAACCCATAGATACTCTTTATTTCACGCTTATTATAGGGTCAAACACCCCTCTCACCTTCACTGGCTCATCTTTTCTAGTGAACTTCGCATTGGCGTAAAATTCGTAGACAATCCCACTCACTTCTTTAACTTCGTTCTCTCTTGAGTCTTGAGTGAAATGCTCCAAGTTTTGTCGCCTAATGAAATTGTTCATTCGTTTGTCATATTTGGCCAGCAACTTTATTCCTCTCTCACAAATGAACTCCCTATGTTGAATATCCTCATGTCTATCCTCGACCTCTATACTAATGAAATATTTGGACTTAAAAGGTCTAGGCTCCTCTGTGGGATCTTTTGAGGTTGATGCCTCAAAATTATTTGTTCTAACTTAGGCGAACTCGCTTCCTTATTCTCGGCATTCTCTACTATTCAAACAACAACACAACAAATGCAACTAGAAATACGGGTCTTGAAATCACCTAAAAATCACAATTCATATCACATGGATCATTCATATGCCAAATAATGGAAAAAACATAGACTAAGTCTCTATGGGTAACATTAATGCTCAATATTCACAACTTGCAAATCCTTATCCAAGGACCTCAAATCCACTATTCATGCAATTTCATCAAAATTTCTCAAAATTCAAAGCATAATTAATGAAATTATAAATTTTACCTCAATGTCAGACTAGTTTCCATTGTAGAACACTCTTCCAAATCTTTATAAATCAAAGCCCTCTTTCTTTTCTAACAAACTAGAACTTTAGCTCTCTTTGAACTCAAAATCCCAAATTGAAGCTCTAACTTTCCACTTTGTGCAAATCCACAATGCACTTTCTTTCATTCTCAATAACTAGGAACTTTCTTATCTTACTTAGAATTGATCAAACTTTGGCTCTAGAGGGGTGTATACTTGGTGGTTGTAGCGTGGTGTTGATGCAAGTGTAAAGAAAGTGATGAAAATAGGGTTTTAAAACCCCTCATCGACACTGGTGTCGTGCCTTAATAGGCACAGCGTCGTGACACCGCAACCACAGCGTCGAGGACGCTGTGGTGTTTTCCATGTTTTCCAATAGCGCCCTATTGGTGCAGTCACTTATACCCATAGCGTTGTGGGTAAATCAGTCTGCCCACGTATTTCGCGTATATTTCCCTTTAATTCATATTCGGTGCTTTTTCGAATTTGTGTATCATTTATACAAAATGTTGTGATCGCCTTAAATCCATGTAAATATAAAAATTTCATAAAAACTTACCTGTGATTTCTCCGACTTTACGTACCTCACTTACACAAGTTGTCGTGATTTCCCTTTAATTCCTTCGCTTTTTTATGCTCTTTCATGAGTTAGCGAGACATCCGATGAATTATCACCCTGCAAATGGTCTTTCCTACACATTCGACACAAATTTTTGAAAGTTATAAACTAAAATGTGTTAATTGTACCTACTAGATAACTAACTAATTGAAAACTTGAAATTTAAAACCCATGGGCTACCTCCCAGTAGCGCTTAATTTAACGTCATTAGCCAGACGCCTTTTCACTCGTTAGTCCGAGTCAAAATCGAGATACTCCAATTATAAATCGGAGATTATGATATCATTCTCGTTCGAATGTACTTCTTTGCCATCGACAAAGACAACTTTCTCTGCATCATCGCCCTCATCGATACTCATCGTCATCTTCTTATTTAGTGTGTACAAGTTTGCATTGGCAGTGTTCAAGAATGGTCGCTCAAGTATAACAGACACATCATCATCCATATTGTGATCCTTAACCTCAAAATCCGCGATAAATGTGAATCTACCCACTTTCACATGCACATTCAAGACTCTTCCTATAATAGGTATCAACTTGCCATCAACTAGCAAATTTGTTGTATCGGGACAATTAATCTTCAAATCGGCGTGCAGCATGTCCATTATTGGTATGACATTGACCGAGGCTCCCGTATCACATAAAACATTTCTAAACGGATGCCCATCGATGCTTATTGGTATGCATATTTCTCCAGGATCTCTCCTTTTGATTGGTTGAAGTCTTGGGATGAACTCAAACTTGGTTCCGACCTCCTTGGAACCGCCTTGATGTTATTTCCTTTCGGTGCTTCTTCAGAAGGTCCTTCATCTTTTTGCTTGATTTTCCATTATTTTTCACCTTCTTGTTATTTTTCAAGGCATTAATTCTTTGTTACCTGAATCCTTCGAATTTATCTTGCCTCACTTCCGTTTTGTAAAATAACTTAACCCTTTAGGCATTTACTTTAAACATCTTACCGCTATTGGTTATTAGCTCTACCACTCCATATGGCCAAGTAGCAACAAACTTGAATGGTCCTGATCATCGTGATCTCAATTTGCCAGGAAACAATTTTAGTCTTAAATTTAACAACAAGATCAATTGTCCTAGCTCAAAAGATCTATATTCAATCCTTTTGTTATGTCATTGCCTTGATTTCTCTTTGTATAACTTGGCGTTTTCGTACGCATCTAGTCTAAATTCATGTAGTTCCATTAGTTGAAGTAATTTGGCCTTTCCTACAGCTTGAAGATCCATATTGAGCTTTTTAAAAGTCCAATGTGCTTTATGCACTAACTCCACTGGTAGTGACATTCTTTTCCATAGACCAACCGATATGGAGACATGCCAATCGGTGTTTTAATGTCGTCCTATATGCCTACAATGTCTCTTCAAGATGGAATGTCCAATCTTTTCTCTTGCTGTTTACAACTTTTTCCAAGATCTGTTTCATTTCTCTATTACTTAATTCAGCTTGTTCGTTTGTTTGAGGATGATAGGCAAGTGAAGTCTTATGCCTAACTTCATATTTCTTTAATAACGTGTCTAAGGCTCTATTGCAAAAATACGACCCCTCGTCACTGACTAATGCTCTAGGTGTTTCGAATTGGCAAAAGATGTTTTTCTTTATGAATTCAATTACCACTTTTGCGTCATTGGTCGCGGTTGTCACAGCTTTCGCCCATTTGGAGGCATAATCCACTGCTAATAATATATATGGTTTCCTATTTGAATTAGGGAATGGTCTCATAAAGTCTATTCCCCATACATCAAAGAGCTCAACTTAGTAAAAGTGATTTGTGGAAACTCATGCCTTTTAGAAATATTTCATGTCTGTTGGCATTCATTGCAAGTTTTCATAAAAAAATATGAATCCTTTTGGACAAGTAGAATCTGCATTGTAACACTTTATTTGTCGTTCTTTGTGCTCCAAAGTGTCCCTCATATGGTGATGAATGAAATCCTTCTAGAATGCCCAAATTCCTCTTCTCGCTACACATCATCTAATTAACCCATCATTGAATCTTTTGAATAGATATGGCTCGTCCCAAAAGTACGACTCCACATCACTCAGAATTTCTTTCTTTCGCACTTGTTAAATTTTGAGGAAACACTCCTCATGCCAAATAGTTAAATTAGTCTACAAACCATGGTGCATCTTTCTAAACCTCTACCTTGTGCACTTTTCTGTTTTCTTTGGCTTATCAATTGTCATCACACTAACCTTTTCTGGCTTGTACATCACTTGCTCTTGTCTTGGTTCATGCGTTGTCGTAGTGCTCATCATGTGAATAGCAATAACAATCTCCTTGGGATTAGTGACGGTGTTGCTTGGAAATTGTCCTTCCTTCCTTGAGTTCAAAGCAATGGCTAAATGTCCAATTTGTCTCTCTAAGTTCTTGATGGATTGTGATCTCTCATCATCCATATTCTTTTTGGTTTGCTTCACTTCTTCTAACTCTTTCTCGTGCTTCTCACAGTGTTCCCTATTGCTCATGTTCATGGCATGCAGGAATTTCTCAATGGACTTCAATGAAGGCATCTCTTCACTCTGTCCTAACTTCCCCTATTGGACTTGTTGATCAAAGCCTTAATGTAACTTCAATGCATTATCAGGACTTCCATACGAGAAGTTTGGGTTGTTGTTATTATATCCTTGATGAAACCTTTGAGGGGTCATTCCTCTCATCCTAAAGTTGTTCTTGCAGCCTTGATCAAGATTCGAAACTTGGACTTCACCTATGACTTTGCTCACTTAAAATTTAGAATTAATTCGAAGAATTTAACTTCGACGATGAAAGTTTGACAAAAATTCACGGTGTACGGAAGTTTATGGAATTTCACTTTAAAGTTAGAAAACTCAAGTTTCTTCGTAGAGATGCTAGGAATATACTTAATCATACAACAATAATGCATAAAACTCATGTTAGCGGAGGATATTCCAAATTTTAAGTATATTTTTAGCATAGGAGAAATTTCCGAAGTTTCAGTCGAAGTTTATTCAACTTCCACGAAACATAACAATTTTACTTCATGTTTTATGAACTTCTATCGATGCTTTCGAAGTTCGGTCGAAGTTAGCCAAAGTTGAGTCGAAGTTTTGTAATTTTTCAACTGCCCTTGAACTTCGCTTCGCTCACCTCAACATCGACAAACTTCGCCCAAACTTTGGCGAAGTTTGTCGATTTTTTAAACCATGGCCTTTATTGTTCATGAAGTCAATGTATTCATACTCCATTCCTTGTGGACCTTGATGTCCCATTTGAAGTTTTGTCATTTGATTGCTCGAATTTGATAGTTGTGTCATAATTGCAGCTTACGAATCAATCTCATATATGCCCGTTGTTTTCCTCACTATGGAACGATTATCAATTGTAAATTTTTGAAACATAAGATCGAGGAGATCCAATGCTCCATTCTCATCCTTGGTTAGTAGAGAACCACCTGGTATGACATCTACTAGTGTTCTCGTGTTGTGGTTCATCCCATAGTAAAAATTTGGGAGTTGGGCCCATTTCACGTATCCGTGTCCTGAACATCTCCTCAGTATCTCCTTGAATCTTTCCCAAGCCTCGCCAAGAGACTCGATGTCTTCTTGCTTGAATTGATTGATTTCCAGCTTCCTTTCACTGACCTTCACTGGGGAAAAAAACTTGTCAAGAAATCTTTCATTGATTTCTGCCCACGAGGTCATACTCCCTGCATTTAGTCCTTGAAATTAGGATTTGGCTTTTTCGCCCAATAAGAATGAAAAGAGTCTCATCCTGATCACCTCCTTTGTAACTCTGGTAATGTGCACGGTATCGCACTTCTCCAAGAAATTCTCAACATGTGCAACTGGATTTTCATTGGCTAGCTCGTTGAACAAGTTATTTTGCACCATGTTTATCAGAGATGGTCTCAGTTCGAACTCGGTGGTGTTGGCTGGAAGCCTCATCATTCCGCTATAAGTCTCTTGAACTTCTAGCTTGAAGTAGTCACGAAGGTATCTTTGTCCTTGCACTCTATTCTGCACTACCAGATCACTTGCGGGTTGGTTATTGTCGCGGCCTTGTTGTTGGTTTCTTGCTTGATCCTTAGCCATCTTGGTTCCTTTTTTTTTCCTTAATTGGTTTTGTCAATCTCAGGGGCGTAAGGCACTAAGTCCTTCTCCCCCATTCTACGCATGCACTAGTTATCCCAGAAAAGAAAATACAAAAGATCAAGTGCAGAAAGGCAAACTTGAAACTTAAGCCTTTTATTTTTTTTTTGTTTTTCTTTTTATCAACTTGAAAGTAAAGTACTTGAAATAAAACTTAACAACTTTTCAAACTAATTGAGTAAATTTAAGCGGCTACCTATCCCCGGCAATGACACCAAAAACTTGATTCGCGTGCCGCAAGTATAACAGCTCGCTTGTAATAATAGTGTAATAAACTTACGTTGACTACGAATATTGTCATCAGAGAAAGGTGTATGCACTCACTACTTACTTAACTACAATGAATCTATTGTTAAGGAAATTATTTTTAAGTTGTTTTATAACTAACTAAACTAATCTATACTAACAAATCAATGCAATTAACTTAAACACTTATATTAAAACTATCTTAGTTCACAACTTCACCTAGGTAATGAAATACAATGCTTTTCAACCACTTTATCATCTTATTATGTTGTGTGCAATGGCTAATTAGAATAGATAGATTTCCTTCAAATCCACTTCGACCCACTGTCGTGAAGAAAAATATTCTAATGTACAAACAAGAACTCTAGCTATCAGAGTGAATAACGTAAGCTCTATATTGCTTTAATGTTCCAAATCTTTAGATTCATAAATAATTAAGTTTACTATCTGTGCATTCCTAATCAAAAACTATCGCTCGATGTTGTATATTTTACGGTTGTACCGTTCATGTCCGGCTTAAAAGCTTCAATGGCCATGATAACTTCTAAAACCTAATATCAATAAATATGTGATCAAGATGTCTATAGCATTACGCTCAGAATAAATACAAATTCTAACTATTGCACTTTTATATTCAATTTCTATTCATTTCATAGCATAACATTCATTCCATAGGATCCATTGATCCCTAAGATTAATAGCATACTCACATTTCATTAAAACAAACATGCACAAAGTGGTATTCATTGAGATTAGAGATATATTGAAAACATTTCAAATAAATCAATAAAAACAATATCCGAATCATCATACGTGACTCTTCAATGTCTTCTCTCCACAAATTATTCTAATACTCAAGAATAAGTAAAACCTATGCTAAAATACTTTAATGGCTGCTAATGGTTGATATGTTATGTTTTTATCACGTCCTAATATCTATTTATACTTCCTAAATATAATTAGAAACCCTACTTTACAAATTAACTCGAAATAGAACTTTAACTTTCTATTTTCTTCCGTTCCGGCGCTATCACTTAATCCCCGGCGTCGTGTGTGTTGTGCCACAGTGTTGCCACTGCGCCGCTTCCTTTGTTTGTTTTTCCTTGCCTCAGTGACCTTGGCACCATCCCTTAGACCTCCAGTGCCATCTTTTATGCTCTATAGAGCCACTACAACGCCGAGCTTCCTGCATTGATTTCTTCATTATGCCTTCTTTCCCACACTGTGCCTGGGTCTTCCACATTGTCCCTTATGCTCTTACAATGCCACACCTTCATGCCACACACCAACCACGTTTTGGCGGGTTTTAGCTCAGTTTCTTCTCGTTTTTGCTCATTTCCTTCCTTTATGTCTCATTCACATGAAAATACATAAACATCATCAATTAAAGCTCATTTAGGGATATTTATACTAAATATACTACTAAACTAACCCTTTATATAAGTATAAATAATCACTCATCAGTACCATGAAGTATATAGCATATGTTCTAAGTCTTTTGCATCTTATGGTACAATGTTAGAAAGGATAGAGGATGTATGGCAAATGGTAAAAAACTTTCTTGGTATTTGGGTTTTGTTTATTTGTTTGCTTCTTTCTTTTCTTTAATCAAAGTCTTTTTGCTATTGATTGAATTAGTGTATAAAGACCTTACTTTAACCTTTAGTCGAAATCGCTCAAAGATTTTCATTCTTATGCTTTATCTGTAAGTTCCATGGAAAAGTCTTGGCAAGGAACCTGTGATTGTTCTCATCGATCGAGTTTTTGTTCTTGCTCATCCAGCTCCTGATGGTCTGACACTTAATGTATGAATGCCTTTTGTGTTACTCATTTTCAACTTTTCACTTCTAGTTATTTTTGCTTTTTGTTAATATATTCAGTTTTTCATACCATGATACAGGACGATGACAGGGAAAGACTTTTTGAAGCGAAACTTCATGAGATTGAGGTGCGAATATTTCTCACATTTGGATTCTATTCTTATTGATTATTTTAGCTATTGTTTCTCTTTTTTTGTTGGCCCTTTGTTTATCAATTGTTTTTCTCTTTGACAATTCATTTCTTCTATAGAAAGCTTACATGTAGACTTACATGCATCTCCACCATGAATATGTCTGATTTGTTTCCATCGCCATTGTTTTGTAAGAAGCTTTGTATACACAAGTGCACCTTAAGGTCACGTGCCAATGTATAACTCAATGCTTGAGAGCAGAAGGCTTGGAGGTTTTTATTTGTCTCACCTTCATAAAAAAGAGATTTATGTGTCAAATACTCATGCCTTGCAGCATATGCCTCAAAGTTATTATTTTTTATTTTCCCAAAATAAATTTTTACCATATTATGTATTAGAAATTTAGAATACAGTCATTTTTCTATCAAATTACTGATGCATTTATTAACGAATTTAAAAAATTGAATAAAATCTTGGAAAATCTACTAAACTGTTTATTTGAACGATATTATGTCTTTATTTTTAAAATCATAAAAACTTGGAGTTTATTTAAAAAACACCAACGTTGTTTAGCCTTAGTGGGATGAGGGATTTTGGAAATTCAAATTTGACGTGGAACTCTCTAAAAGGTGATGTTGTAACTACCTGCGATGCTTGAAATTTATGATGTGATATGTATAAACTAAATGGGGGTCTATGCCTCAACTAGGGGAGTAAAAACATTTGTTTCATTTACCAACGGACCATTCAATTTTTCAGTGTTTCTCATAGTTTGTTTAGTTTTGCTATAATATCTAAGAACATGTTGATGATTCTTGCTGATTTTGTTTTGTGGAGGTCTTTGTAGGATGTAATTCTCTCCTTGAGTAGAATGAGAGATACCATAGTTTCTGCCATCGTCTTTTTTTAATTTATGATACAATCCAGCTTTAGGGGCGATGGGAAGACCTTTTATCACGTTTTCTTGGCCTATTTTTCAATCCAATATAACTTTGGTTACTACTTTTTTTGCATGACTGATTTTGGTCCGATTCCAACATCACTCTTTCTGTTATTATTCTTGTTGTACATCACTTGCTTTGAGCTCCATCCTTTGTCCTAATCAGTTTTAAGTTTTGACCATTTGTAAACTGCATTGAGTAGTTTTTATAAGATGCACGAAATGGTAAATGCATAATACTTCTGCATCTATTTGTTGAGTTTCTTGTACTTGTCTTCTATTTTCACTAGTTTGTAGCCCCGCAACCATGTACGCTAGGGACTCTTTTACCACTAAATGTAGTAATATAATAATGTATATCATTGTGAATAATAGGTTGATAAGTCGACACTAATGAAAAAAAAGAGAGAAAATGAATGCAAATCGTTCAATGTCTATATTGTGGAAGGAAATTAAAAAACTTATTAATTGTCCAAGCAGTGACTTCTGAAACCTATTGGTATTGCTGATGGAGTAAAGAGTTGATTTAATTGAATCTTTATTTGATACAAATAAAATGAAGGAGTAGATGACGCGGCAAAAGGCGTCTTCCACATTTATACTTTTAGACATATTACCTTTAATTTTGAAAAACCCTACCATTGGAGTGCCTTGACTTTTGACATCCATTGTTAATTTTTTTCAGTGTTTGTAACACTAAAACTATGGCATATAATGTAAAATTAGTCATTTACACCTTAGTCTCTATTGTAGTATTATTAGTTGCTGAGTTCGAATGCTTAAACACTCCCCATTGTTTTCTTAGTTTTTGTTGTTCTTCATCTTTCTCATTTGCAAATTTTTATTTTCATATATAATGATGATTTTGTGTCATAATTTCTCCAAGCTTATGCTTTGCCTTACATGGTTAGTTGTTCAAGGTTCGAAACATCGACTTCGCCTATGACTTCGCTCACTTAAAATTTGGAATTAATTCGAGGAAGTTAACTTCGACGATGGAAGTTTGACAAAAATTCGCCGATGTACGGAAGTTTACGGAATTTCACTTTAAAGTTAGAAAACTCAAGTTTCTTCGTAAAGATGCTAGGAATATACTTAATCATACAACAATAATGCATAAATATGGTTTTATCAACTTCCATCGAAGTTTCAGTAGAAGTTTGTTCAACTTCCACGAAACATAACAATTTTACTTCATGTTTTATGAACTTCCATCGAAGTTTTCGAAGTTCGGTCGAAGTTAGCCGAAGTTGAGTCTAAGTTTTGTAATTTTTCAACTGCCCTTGAACTTCTCTTCGCTCACCTCAACATCGACAAACTTCGCCCGAACTTCAGCGAAGTTTGTTGATTTTTGAAACCATGTAGTTTTTTTCATTGCAGCAAGTGAATTATGAAACTTTTTTTGTTGCCTAATGTATTCTGAAGTGCATGACTTGTTAATGTGAATATTGACATGACCAAGCTTTTGCTTGTTAAATAGAAAGATCTCTTTCTTTTTGCAGTTAGTTTTTTTTTTGACCTCCAACGGTTTTTGTATTGGTAAATAAGTTTTACATGGGAAAAGGAAAACAGAGTAAAATTACATCCATCCAACTACACTTCAACCTTCCCTCATACAAGATAAACAATAGTTCGCCAATTTCTAATCCACTCATTCATTGAGAAACCTAAGTCCTTAAAGGGCCACCGGCCATGTTGCCACGTGATGTTTGAAGAAGTTCCACTTCTCTTCCATAGGTTCACATCTCTCCTAAAAAATTCCTTTTGTATCTTTCTTTTTGTAGTTGGTTAATGAACGGTTTAGTTCAATTTTAGTTTTTTAGTTTCTTTGCGTATGACACAATTATCTCAAACTTGAATAGTTTCCTTTACTATATCGACAAATGTCTAATACAACAACAACAAAATAGCCCCAATCTAGGGCTGGCAATTTGTGTCATGAAACGTTTAACACGACACGACACGACACGTGATAAACATGTCGTGGGTTTGGCAAAAGTGTATGTGGGTCATAAACAGGTTAACCTGTTTATACACGGTTAATAAACGAGTCGTTAACATGTTAACCCGTGTGACTCGTTTATGACTCGCATAATTATTTACATATAAATTATATAATTAATCAGTAATCACTATTCACTAATCACTCATATAAATACAAATTTTTTATTTCCCTTCAAGTTTCAACAGTTCAACTCTTATCAAACCCTAAAAAGTATCAAAACCAAAAAAAAAGTATTATGTCTTCACCACTTCCACCACTTCGCCGTCGCTTCTTCTTCCACCTTGGGTGACGACGACGACGATGACGACGCGGAAGAGCAAGAGCGCCGCTGTGAGTCAACAAGGAAGAAGGAGATTGCCTCAGCTTCAACCTCAGGTAACAAAATCTCTTTCACCCCCTCTCTCTCTCTCTCTGTCTCGACAGTCGACAGATTTGACCCATCTCCACCTCCACCCATCTCCGCCTCCACCCATCTCCACCTCCTCGTCCCCCCACCACCCACTATCGCCCCCATCACCACCGACCCCTCCAACACGCCGCCGTCTTATGCAAATGAATGTACTCCAACCGCTTAATCCCCACCTCTCCCAGATCCAAACCTTCGACCGGATGTCCACCACCGCGCCCGCCACCGCCTCTTCGGTGCCGATCACTCTCGCTAGCTCCCCGATTGTGCGGACGATTCTCGGCCGGGGAGACGCCTCGGTGGCGCGGCCACGTGCTCGAAGGCGAAGGCGAGGAGGATGTCGCCTGCCAGGACCGCCACGTCCTCGCCGTAGACTTTGTGGTTTATGGGTTTGCCTCTTCGGAGGTCATCGTTGTCCATGCAGGGGAGGTCGTCGTGGATTAGGGACATGGTGTGGATCATCTCCACTGCGCAGGCGGCGGGCATGGCGGAGGCTTCTCTTAACAGGTTGATAAACAGGTACACAAACGAGTCGAGTTAAACAGGTTAAACATGATCTGTTTAATAAACGTGTTAAACAGGTACACAAACGAGTCGAGTTAAACAAGTTAAACATGATCTGTTTAATAAACGTGTTAAACGTGTCATAAACATGTTACCTGTTTATTAAACGTGTCGTGTGTCGTGTTTACAAATAGTGACTCGTTTAATAAACGTGTCGTGTGCGGGTTTAGGATAATTACGACACGACACGTTTACGACTCGCTGACACGAATTGCCAGCCCTACCCCAATCCCAAAAATCAACAACTGTCTAATAATGTTACTTATAACAGGCTTGGTAGACAATGTTTTATAGCTTTTAAAATTCCTAAGTAAACCTCTTTTTTTTTGGGTGTGCAGGAGTTGGAAACAGCAACACTTAAAGCTAGATCCAAAGTTGAAAATGCATGTGTTTCCTATTTGACCTCCTTATCTTTTGCATAACAATGGAAAGACTTAGCTAAAATTTGCTTTTTCTACATGAGTCATTAATCTAGAGTCATTATCATCATTATTACACTTCTATTCTTGATTCTTGTTTAGTCCTTTTCATGTATTATATACATATACATATATGCATACGATCACATGTTTGTTTCATGCGATAATGCTTGTCTAAGCTTGTTGATTTCACGGAATACTTCCTAGCTAGGTTTTGTGATTGCTACAATCATTGGAAATCTCAAAATCTCCATAAGCAATGTTCAGATCAGATACGAGGATGTTGTGAGGTGTGTTTTTTTTAAATTAATTTTTTTAAATTCATGGACATTTTACTGTTTAGTAACTCTATTAGACCTCCTATTCTGCTCTAAATGGGCATACTTTGAAATGGATAGAACTTACCAGAAAAAAGAAATAGATAGAAATAGTCAATGTAATTTTCTAAAGTGAGTTTCTTTAACCAATCATTATTTTTTTAGGGTTGGAAAATTTGAAACAGTATTATCAAACACCATCTTTTACTTTAAGTTTGTGATTCTTCTCTTTGCTCATTCTATTTTTTATTCATTTTTATTTTCACTAATATATTATGCAGCAACCTAGGACGTCCATTTTCTTCTGGGATCACTTTGGCGAAGCTTGCTACTGTTACAATGGATGAACAGGGTAATGAAACATTTGACACCAGTGGCGAGCTTGATAAATTGTGGAAGGTCAGTTCTTTCTGATTCATCAAATGAAGTCTCTTAGTACTTTTAATGGTAATAGTCAAATCTGCTGAACAACCAATTCTAGCATTATGTGAATACCCATTTCCACACAGTAATAGTTTGCGCTACATTTTGTTGACTACATTGATTATATGATCGTTCCATTTTTCTTAAAGTATGTCTTGCTAGTTTATTATTTTTGTTCGTTTTTATATTGATCTTTATCCTTCGAACAACTCAAATCAGAAAATAAAGTCTCATTGACTTATGGACAGTGTTATTTCTGCTTCAGTTGTTGCAACTTGAGTGGCTTGCTTTCTATCATAATTCCGACAGCTCTCCTTGGAAGATTGGAAAAAATTGGGAAGATTTGAGTGGATAGAGGTTTGTATGTGTGCTAAACACATGTTGCAGTTCTGTATTATTTTAGTGCTTTATTGTAGAATAATGACATAATGTTGTTTTCAGCTCAATGCATGAGTCATGTTTTTGGCTTGCTAGTAGATATTTGAAACTGGTATTACTGAATCTGCTAATGATCATGAAAGAGCAATTATCAGTGAGGTTATGTTTCTTAGCTTATACACATTTCCTTGATTTGGTTATTTATTTTCTCTTTTGGGGTTTTCTTACCCGAAAAGTAGGTGACGCAGCGGAGATTTTCTAAACCAGTTGAACGAATCCACGAACAACTCAATCTAGGTCAGAACTTAAGCCAAAGTTCGAAAATTCTTTTATTCCAGCCAAAAACTCTGAATTACATCCAATAGGTCGCTTAAATATATAGCGAAACCCTAAAATTTGCCAAAAATAGTAAAAAGTCCAAAAAGCCCTAAAAGCCCTAAACTGGAAACTAAACGAAAAATAGAAACAAATGCCGCAAACAGCACTAAAAACGGAAATTCCTAATGAAAGTTATAAACTAAACAAAACTTTCCTAAAATAGCAAAATTGCCGTTTCGGAGGGCGAAACGATGGAATTTTGCCGAAAAACGTCGTAGTCACGGCATAATGGTGACCCGTGATCTCCACGCCGTTTCCAATCAACCCATGCCCCCGGAACGCCGAAACTCAAACGCCCGAACTTCACCGAAATTACCAAAATGTCATCATGTCATATCTTTCCATCATATTTTTCCAAGAATTTGCAAGCTAATTCTTGGACTTCATCATTCTCCCCAGGGTGGACAGAATTCGCCCTCGAATTGTCATCATCAGACGTATCCCCATAATAGGGAACAAGAAGCTTGACATTAAATACATCAGCCGTGCGAATGTGACTTGGCAACTTCAATCTGTAAGCATTAGGATTAATTTTCTCAAGAACCTCCACAGGACCAATCTTCCGAACTGAAAATTTGTTGTAATCACCCACAGAGAACCGGTCTTTAGTGAGAACTGCCCACACAAAGTCACCCACTTCAAACTCCACGTGACGCTTCTTCCGATCTGCATATTGTTTGTACTTGTCAGCAGCCTTCTGCAAGTTATCTTTGACAGATTGATGAATCTCTTGCTGCCCACTAACAAAGTCTACTGCCTTGCATGCCATCTAGTCTTACTTGGCACTGGTAACAGATCAAGAGGACCTCGAGGTAGTATTGAATACACAACCTGAAAAGGACTAAACCCGATACTTCGATTAACAGCATGGTTGTGTGCAAATTTTGCCTAGCTCAACTTGAAGTCCCAACTCCTTACATTCTCACCCACCAAGCTCCTCAAAAGATTGCCTAACGAACGGTTGACAACTTCAGTCTACCCATCTGATTGCGGATGATAAGCACTGTTAAATTTCAACTGCGTGTTCACCATAGCCCACAAACTGCGTCAAAATGGCAAAGGAATTTGGTGTCCCGATCTGAAACAATCGAGGTAGGAAGGCCATGCAATCTATACATCTCCCGAAAGAACAGTTGAGCCACCTTTACAGCATCAGTGGTCTTCTTGCATGGGATGAATTGAACCATCTTGAAAAAATGGTCAACCACCACAAAAATAGAGTCATTTCCCCGCTGTGTTCTAGGCAACCCCAGCACGAAATCCATGCTAATATCAACTCATGGCTGTTCTGGAATGGGCAAAAGCATATATAGATCAAGCATTAGTTGCGGTACCCTTCGAAAGTCTGGCAAGTTCTAAGCACCGCCGCACATATCTCGTCCACTTCCTTGCGAATGGTAGGCCAAAAGTAAGAGGCCCGCACAGTGCAAAGTGCGATCACGCCCTAACATGTCCCTCTCCATGCAACTCTCTAATAATCGCAATCTCAGCCGCAATTAGGAATGCAAAGCTCGGTTGCCCCGAAATAAGAAACCCTCTTGGAGTGTGTAATCGCACGCTCTCCCACTCCGCACCTTCTCCACAATAGTAGCAAAGAAAGGATCAAGTAGTAAACAAATCAAAGAAGGAGGAAAACCCAGTACCTTAATGGTCATGCGACTCAACAAACTTTTTCGTCTCGCTCGGGGCATCAAGCAACTCGTTGGTCACACCGGACTTGTGTTTCACCACAAAAGTAAAGCGCTCCAAATAGGCCACCCAGAAGCATGTCCGGCGAGACCTTGTTCTACCCATTTAAGTGTCGCAATGCCTCATGGTCTCGTAAACAAAGCCACGAACTCTCTTTGGAAAAGATAATGCCGCCAATGCTTCACGGCTTGTACCTTTCGCATAGAACTCCACATCGTATGTGATATACCTCAACTTCGCCCTGCACGACTTCTCACTAAAATAGGCAACAGGCCTATTATTCGACTCAAGATAGCTCCAATGCCTACCTTGGATGCATCACTATGCAACTCAAAATGTAGGTGAAAATCTGGCAACACCAGAATGGGGGCAGTGGTTAACCGCACCTTGATCAGTTGGAATGCTTCATCTGCCTCGTTGCTCCACCCAAACTTCACGCCCTTCATACAGTCTGTAATTGGGGCCATGATACTGGTGAAGTGTGGAATGAACCGCCTGACAGTAATCTTGTTAATTGTTCTACTGTCCACACACATCCGCAAGGAGCCATCTTTCTTTGGTGTAAGGAGGGCTGGTACTGCACACGGACTCAGACTTTTACGGATGAATCCCTTCGCCAATAACTCTTCAACCTGTCTGCGCAACTCCTCATGCTCACCTGGGACTCATTCGGTAGTGTGGTCTATTAGGTAGTGACGCACCGGGTTCAAGGTCAATCGATGCTTGAATATCACGCAATGGTGGGCAAATCCTTCCCGGCATCTCATCGTGGAAAACATTACAAAACTCCTTCACAATAGGAATTGCAAATTTTCCGGGAACATCAACATCTCTATCTACCTCCTTTCCCATCAAGATGTAAACTACCTCGAATCTCCCGTAATGCATCTTCAAATCTTGTCAAAGACTGAAGAAGTGCTAGATTCTTTAGTAGGCTTAACTTCCTCCAGGATCCTTGGCGGGTACTAGCACAATCTTCACTCCCTTGAACATAAGGGTGTATTTATTGGTTCTCGCCATCATGCACAACTCCCCTATCACACCGCCAAGGACGTCTCAAGTAACAAGTGGCAAGCATCCATAGCCACAACATCACACCAGTGACCGAATCCTTGTAGTTAGCACCAATAGAAAAAGTCACCAAGCGCGCTTCGACACCTTCACCTCACCACCCTTCTTCTTGATCAAGCTAGCTTGTAGGGCTGGGGTGTTGTTGGGTTGCAAGGCCCAACTTCGAACCGCTTCAACTTAGACGATATTCTCGCAATTGCCTGCATCAATCATGAACCTGCACACCTTGCCTAAGATGGTACACTTGGAGTGAAAGATGTTATTCCGCAGCCACTCATCATCAGCGACAGCTCTAGGAGTCATACAAGAACGCCTCACAAACAAGGCAGTACCCACATCTCCAGTCACGATCTCCTGTTCTGTGTTGTCAGAAGTATCAAAGGATGGTTCTGTAGTGATGTTGGCCACTTCCCCTTCGTCTTCCTCTTCGTTCTCAATAAAGAGAGCCTTCTTCCCTTTACATTCTGACTTCCTGTGACCAACTTCGCCACAACCGAAGCATTTAATCCCACTAGTGTTAGGTCATTCGTGTGACTAGCGGGGTTAATTGCGGCGGTATTACCTCCGATATGGTTGTCCCAACACTAACATTACTGGAAGCATTACTCACACCCCGACGTTGTTGTTTCTCCACCAACAATGCTCGCTGGTGCGCTGCAGATAAGGAAGTCGGATCAAACATGTTGACGACATCTTGGATCTGCACCCTCAGTCCACCAATATACCGCGCCACTAATTGGTCGTTAGTCTTCTGCAGTTCGTTTCTAGCGACTAACTGATAAAACTCAGTAGTGTAATCATCTACTGACTTCGCCCCTTGTCTCAGATTCTGCAACCTCTGATACATAAGGCGTTGGAAATTGTAAGGCAAGAACTCAGCCCGTAAGTGCTTTTTCATCTTCTCCCACGAGGTGATTTTCGCCTTTCCATTCCTATTCCGCATCAACTTCTGCTATTGCCACCAAGTCGTGGCCCTGTTGCGGAATCTGGTCACAACCAGTTGCACACGCTTGCCTTCGGGCACACCTTTGAATTCTATGACTTCTTCAACTGGCGCCAGCCAGTCCAAGAATTATTCCGGTTGAAGGGTGCCATGGAATTCTGGGACCTCCGTCTTCATCCCAGACTCCCACTTCCTGCGATCATCCTCAACTACACGCGGCCTGTAGCGCCTCCTCGGTGCCTCAACATACTCATCATCCCCTTCAGTAGAAGAATCTCCTACTGGTTCATCACCAACAGGTTCCCTTCGATGGTTACGGACACGATCTATATTATGATCCAACAACTGATCGATTCTGGCAGTTAATTGTTCTACCACCGCGCCCTTGCGTTGGTCAATTATTTGGTCAATTTGTCGATTCAGATTGTCACGGTCATACACCTCCTCGATATTTCTTTGGTTCCTCTTGGCGGCATGATTTCTCCAATCACGCCGAAACGAGGCTCGATACCAAGCGACGATGGAGATTTTCTAAACAGATTGAACGAATCCACGAACAACTCGATCTAGGTCAAAACTTAAGCCGAAGTTCGAAAATTCTTTTATTCCAGCCAAAAACTCTGAATTACATCCAATAGGTCGCTTAAATAGCGAAACCCTAAAATTTGCCAAAAATAGTAAAAAGTCCAAAAAGCCCTAAAAGCCCTGAACTGGAAACTAAACGAAAAATAGAAACAAATGCCGCAAACGGCACTAAAAATGGAAATTCCTAATGAAAGTTATAAGCTAAACAAAACTTTCCTAAAATAGCAAAATTGCCGTTTCGGATGGCGAAACGATGAATTTCGCCGAAAAACGTCGTAGTCACGACATAGCTGTGATCCGTGATCTCCACGCCGTTTCCAATCAACCCATGCCCCCGGAACGCTGAAACTCAAACGCCCGAACTTCACCGAAATTACCAAAATGTCATCCTGTCATATCTTTCCATCATATTTTTCCAAGAATTTGCAAGCTAATTCTTGGACTTCATTAGTAGGTAAGGGAGGTTCCAAGCTCATTTTTCATACCCGAAAAGTGGGGAAGGGAGGCCCCAAGCTCATTTTGCATTCTTGGAAAATTGAGGGGGGTTGCGATAGGTTGACAGCCAGCGTAAAACTTTTGTCACTTTTCATGAAATGGATTAAACATATATAAATGTTGGGGTGTTCCCACCTAGCGACGCACTGCATCGGAGCCCGGGTGTAGTGAGAAATGAGCAAGGGTTCCCACACATAGGACGTGTGTGGGTAAAGAAGCTAGTCCCTTCACATCGTCGCCCGGATGTGAAGAAAAACGAGCAAGGGTTCCCACACAAAGGACGGGTGTGGGTAAAGAAGCTAGTTTAAAACAAACACGAAAACAAAAACAAAATCATAGATACGGATACTAGATCTTTTAGATAAAATAGAAATAGAAAAGGAAAACAAACACAAATGAGAGAAAAAATGCGTTTAGGAACATGGAACATAGGAACACTTACAGGGAAGTCAATAGAACTAGTAGATACTATGGTTAGAAGGAGAATCAATATTGCTTGCCTCCAAGAGACAAAATGGGTAGGAGAAAAGAGTAGAGAAATAGGAAGCACAGGGTTTAAATTGTGGTACACCGGTATAGATATAAAATGCAATGGAGTAGGAATTGTGGTGGATAATGATTATAAGGATAAGGTCGTAGAGGTTAAGAGAATGGGGGATAGATTGATTATAGTTAAATTAATTATTGGAGACGAAAAAATTAACATACTTAGCACCTATGCACCACAAGTAGGATTAAGCGAGAGCATCAAACACAAGTTTTGAGACGATATGGATAGATTTATGCAAAGCATACCATTAGATGAAAAGGTTTTTATTGGAGGAGATTTAAATGGGAATGTCGGGGCAAGTAACGATGGGTTTGAGAGAGTTCATGGAGGTTTTGGTTACGGTAATAGAAATGAAAAAGGAGAATCACTCTTAGAATTTGCTTCAGCATACGATCTTGTCTTAGCAAATACTAGTTTTAGGAAGAGGGAGTTGCATATAATTACTTTTAGTAGTAGTCATAACAAGAGTCAAATAGATTTTTTAACGAGAAAAATAGATAGAAAAATATGTAGAGACTGCAAAGTAATACCTGGTGAAGCGCTTACTACCTAACATAAGTTAGTAGTACTTGATATTAAGCTAAAACGACGACATAATAAAAGAGTTAGCATACCCTAGAATAAAGTGGTGGAACCTAAAAAATAGTAAACAATTAAAGTTTAGATAAAAACTACTAAAGGAAAATGTTTGGAATCTTGACTTAAATGCTAATACAATGTGGCTAGAAATGAGTAGTTGCATTAGGAGAGTGGGATCAAACATATTAGGTATATCTAAAGGCTTGGGACCACCAAAAAAGGAAATATGGTGGTGGAACGAGGATGTCCAACGAGCAATTAAGACTAAAAGAGATATGTATAGGAAAATATTTTTAAGTGTCAAGATGAAGATTCGTACAATCAATATAGAGAAGCTAGAAAACAAGCTAAAAAAGTAGTTAGTCAAGCTAAAACAAATTTCATAGAAGATCTATATATACAAGGTTAGGTAATAGAGATGGCAAAAAATATATATAGGCTAGCCAAATTAAAAGATAAAAAGAAACAAGACCTAAGTCATGTAAGATATATTAAGGACGAAAATCAAAATGTTTTAACGCGCGAGGATGATATTAAGGAGAGATGGAGAAGTTACTTCGATAGTTTATTTAATGATGAACAAGTTGATACTATAATAGTTGAAAACCCACACCAAGAAAGAAATGTAAACTATACACGCAATATTAGAATTATAGAAGTTAAAGAGGCATTGAAAAGAATGAAAATAGGGAAAGCATGTGGCCAAGTAGAAATACCCATAGAGGTTTGGAAATGCCTAAGAGAAATTGGATTGACTTGGTTAACAAAACTTTTCAATAAAATACTAAAATCAAAATGGATGTCAATGGATTGGAGAAGCACGTTTGTGCCAATCTTCAAAAACAAATGAGACATTCAAAGTTGCCCAAACTACCGGGGAATTAAATTTATGAGTCACACTATGAAACTTTGGGAGATGATAATTGACAATTGGCTAAGGAGATAAACAACAATATCAGAGAACCAATTTGGCTTCATGCCTAGAAGGTCAACTGTGGAGGCGATTTTCCTTATAAGACGATTGTTAGAAAAATATAGAGAAAAGAAAAAAGATCTTTATATGGTATTCGTAGATTTAGAAAAAGCATATGAGTCCCTAGAGATGTTCTTTGGTGGGTTCTAAAAAGAAAATGAGTGCATGCTAGATACATAGACACTATTAAGGATATTTATGATGGAGTAGTAACGAGTATAAAGACATTTGGAGGAGCTACAAAAGAATTCCCCATTACGATAGGACTATATCAAGGATCGGTTTTAAGTCTATATCAATTTACTTTAGTTATAGATGAACTAACTAGGCATATTTAAGAGGATATACCATGATGTATGCTATTTGCAGATGATATTGTCTTAGTGGATGAAACAAAAGATGAAGTGAATAGAAAACCGGAACTCTGGAGAAATACATTAGAATCTAAAGGCTTTAAGTTGAGTAGGACGAAAATTGAATACATGCATTGTGAGTTTATAAACACTAGACATCGAGATGATGGAGTGGTAAAATTAGGGGAGGTAGAAGTTCCTAAGGTGAACTACTTTAGATATATAGGATCAATCATACAAAATGATAGTAATATTGAGAATGATGTCACACATAAAATTCAAGCTGGATGGAAGAAATGGCGGAGTGCAACAGGGGTGATTTGTGATCGAAATGTTCCTACTAAGTTAAAAAGAAAATTTTATAGGACAGCAATTAGGCCAGCTATGCTCTATGAGTCTATGGTGGTGAATGTTTGGCAGTAAAGCAACAACAATTACATAAAATGAACGTAGCAGAAATGAGGATGCTTAGGTGGATGTGTGGTAAAACTCGTAAAGATAGAATAAGAAATATAGAAATTGAAAGACAAGTAGGAGTAGCACCAATTGATACAAAGATTAGAGAATGACGGTTGTGGTGGTTTGGTCACTTGCAAAGACGGCCTACAAATGCCCCCACTAGAAAAGTTGACTCAAGAGAAACTGAAGAAATTCGACGAGGTAGGGTAGACCAAAGTTAACATGAGATGCATTAATTATGAGGGATTTGAATGGTTTAGAAAGCTCACAATCAATTGCACTTAATCGAACACAATGGAAAAGTTTGATCCATGTAGCCGACCCTGATTAATTTGAGACTGAGGCTATGTTGTTGTTGTTTTTGTTGTTTTGGGGTTTTCTTTAGTAATTTTTACTCCTTATCTTATTTCAGGCCCAATATCATGACTGCCTAAAACATCTAAAAGTTGTTCCAAGGTACAAGGCGCATCTCAGCGTCTCTCACTTGAGACCGATGTTGCTAGTTTTAAAGGACCGTTGTACCTGGTGGCAATATGAAATTCAGGCTAGCCTACAGCAAAAGAGAATGAGGCTATTTTTTCTTATTCGCTACTGAATACGTCTGCACTTTTCATTCAAGTTTTTTTATCTTGCCATCACAAGATTCACAACATTGGCATCACTAACAAATTGCAATTCGATCGTGCCGATATCGGTTTAAGATTTTGTAATGTTATTAGCAAATTAACTAAAAAATTTAATCCTTTTGGTTGATGGATCTATCATAAAAACATTTTTTGAAGTTTGAATGACTGTTATTTAAATGCCTTCTATTTCAGCTACCATTTTCATGGGACATAATTGGTTATCTTTGTCAACTTTTTCGACATTACATTTAATTATATGCCAACTCCTTGCAACGGTCAGCTAACTTTGAAAAAACGAAGATTAGGAAAATTGAGAAAGATCTAGATTCCAAAGTTATACTTTTGTGGAGGTTGGTAAAATTACATTATTACTTTTCTACGACTGCTGTGACGTGAACCTTCTAAATGTTGTCTGTGATTTCCATGATTATCCACATAAATTAAGCATGTTGGAAATTATTTTTTTGTGGATTACTTGCTTATGCTAAAGTTGAATCTGTGAAATCGAAGGAAGCAGCTCCGCAGAGAAATAATAGTATAAGATGGTTTTCCTTTACATGGTCCGTACTTACTTCTCGTTGTTGTTCAATCTACTTTGATTGCTTGCACTTCCTTTATCTAACATAATGTTTTTATTTCATTTAGATGCTTAGTGTTACTTTTCTTTGTTGTTCAATCTACTTTGATTGCCTGCATTTCCATTATTTAACATAATGTTTTTATTTCATTTAGTTGCTTAGTGATGTTTTTTGAGATATGGGTATTTCTGATATTTCCTCTAAGGAAAATGATTATGTAGGGTCAGAGTTGTTAAGAGGATAAAGTAACCAAAGAAGAGTGGCAAACAATTAATAAGTTGCTGAGTTACCAGCCTGACGAGGATGTAAACTTCCACTCAGGGAAAGGCTCACAACATTTGATACAGTTCTTGGTAAATATCTCTATTAGCCAAGCTGCTGCTCGGACCATAAGCAGCAACCAAATAGAGATTTTGTGTGGTAGATTTGAACAACTTGACGTCACTACCAAGTTGTATCATCGTCCCACTCAGTGTGACGTGTCATTGAGATTTTGTGGTTTATCTGCCCCTGAAGGTTCACTTGCAGAGGTTTGTTTCTGAAAATTATGTAAGTTATCCATTGAACTACTGTGGATTTTTTGTTACTTCGTGAAGACTTATTGTTGAGCCAATTTTATTGTAGAGTGTATGCAGTGAGTGGAAGGTGAATGCTCTTATTGCTAGTGTTGTGCACTCACCTGTAGGAGAGTGTCAATTGGCGGCTCTCAGCAACAATTGCTCCATGCCATGTTACTGTACTTTACTTAACTTTATCTATTTCATACAAAGTATTTATAAATTAAATCTATATTGCTTGACTTTAAAGATCTTGCGAAATATGTTATTACTTGATTAGCGAAACTAGGGAGAGATCAAAGATCAGTATAGGATTTTGACGACTTTACTGCTTAGTGGATCTGTTTTGAGTAGAATTAATGTCTTTTGAGCCATTAAATTCAAGTTTAGATATCTACCTTAATTCTAGAAGGGTTTAGTAGTCCTTTGAGCCATTAAATTCAATTTTACAGATCTAGCTTAATTCTAGAAAGGTTCAATTGAGCCAACGATATTACACAAAAGCACTCTATGGAGGCAGCCCATATATTATGTTTATTTATATTTCATAAGGAATTTAGTTTAGTTTAGTATGGCATGTTTTTATTATCTTACTTTTTGACTCTTGTATTGAAAATATTTTTGGAATTTAAACTCTGAGGTAATTTCACCTTCACCTAAGGGTAAGCACTACAAGAAAGTGTTAAGAATAGCGACGGGAAATAGCGTCGCTATTTAGCGAGGGGATGGCGACGAGGGTAGCAACGACCCTTGTCGCTAATTTTCGGGCGGGAAGATTCCCGCCCAAATCCAATTCTCCTCAGCCACGTGGCGAGAGATTACGCCACGTGGCCGCGGAGTAGAGGGCCATCCCCGTCCCGTCGCTAATTTGGGATCTAAATCCCAAAAACGCTCTCTCTCCCTCTCCCTCTCTGCTAGTTTTCCCTCTCTCCCTCACTCGATCTCCCATCCCCGTCCCTGTCCCCGTCCTCGTCCTCTCTGGTTCAGCCCCTCCGCCTTGGTCGCCCCGCCTCGTGCTCCTTCTTGGACGGCCGCCCCGCCTCCTGCTCCGGCTCGTCACAGCCGCTCCACCTCGTGTTAGGTATTTTTTATATATATATTCTGTTTTTTTTAGTTGATTTATGTATGTTTTTTGTTATTTAAGTTGATATATCATCTTTTTTTTGTGAAAATTTGTATTTTTTGTGAAAAAATTGTATTTTTGTATTTTATGTTAGAATGAAAATTTGGAATAAATTTTGTATATATATGCATGTTAAATTAAAAAATGTAATGGTTTGATTAAAAACTTGTATTTTTGTATTTTATGTTGGAATAAAAATTTTGGAATTAAAATTTGTATTTCATGTATTTTGAGGTGAATACAATTTGTTAAATTGATTAAAATGTTGGAATAAATTTTTTATGTTGATATTTATTATTTTTTTATTTTTGTGACAAATAAAATGCATGTTTTTTATTTGAATTTCATTATTTTTTTGTGATTATTTGTGATATTTATTGCATGATTTTTTTAGTATTGATATATGTACTTCTTTTGTAATATGTTATAATTAAATTAGTTGAATTTCAAATATTTCCATTAAACTATTATTTAATTGTTTTTTTTACGCTAATTAAAAAAATCAAATTAAAATCTATTTAACTATAATAAGGAAATTATGTTAAGTTGAAATAAATTTAAGTATAAAGTTAATGAAATGATACAAATTGATTGGACAAATTAAATTTCGATTAGGACCAAAAATAAAAGAGTCTAACATATTATACTATATATACATATAGAGTAGTTAAAAGCAATTTAACTATAATAAAGAAATTTTTAATTGGTTGAACAAAATAATATTTATATAATAACGCTTACATATGATATATATATATATATATAATATAGCTAAGCGGGATTGGTATATAACTATATATATATAAATTATGTTAAGTTGAAATAGAAATAAGTATGAAGTTTACAAGTTAAATGAAATATTATGAAATATTAATACGGTACATTGTACTGATAAAAATTTAATAAAATGATACAAATTCATTGGACAAATTAAACTCGATTATGACAAAAATAGAAGAGTATAATATATTATACTATAAATAAATATATAGTAGTTAAAAGTAATTTAACTATAATAAGGAAATTTTAATTGGTTGAACCAAATAATATTTATATAACAACGCTTATATACGAGATATATATATATATATAAATGAGACAATAAAATTATACACTGCAAATATTAAAGTAAAATTTAAAATTACGAAGGAAAAGTTAAAAACGAGGCAAAATTAAATGATAATAATTTATAATAACAATTGTACAATAGTATATATTACCCAAAGTATGTGCATATATTGCAACCAATTCGACTAATTATGGTTAACAATCGACTAAAATGTATAAAATATAGTATGCAAAGTATGTGCAAATGCAACCAATTCGACTAATTACGATTAATACTCGACTAAAATTTATATAGTGATTGATGTGTACGTGTATTCAATTACGGTTGTTTAGGTCTTTCGAGATGTATGTGTCTCGAGATTGGATGTACAACCGTATTGAAGGCGGTTACACTAGATTAGAGTTTGTGGCTGACGTGAAGGAGTTTATAAAATTTGTCATGCAACACCGCACCACTTACTTGAACGAAGCGAAAATTTGATGTCCTTGTCGAAAATGTCGCAACGAAAAATACTACGATGTAGACACAGTAGAGCTTCATCTAGTGAGAGGTTGATTCGTTCCTGATTACTATTGTTGGACCGCGCATGGGGATGAAGAAATAGTAAGCGATGAGGACGATGGAGGTGATGATCCAATGGATGAATATCCGACATCATATCATCATATGATACATGACATTACGAGCCCCGGTTTTGATTGGAAGCAAGTGAAGAGGAGGCGAACCACTGAAGCGAAGCATTTTTCCAAAATGATTGACGCGACGAATCAACCGCTTTGGCGGGTTGCGAGAAGATGACTAAACTCTCAAAGCAATGACACGTTTATTGACGATAAAGTTGAATCATCATATTTCGGAGCAAGCATTCGACGAAATTTCGCAAGTATGTGAAGACGTGTTGCTTGAAGACAATTGTTTAATAGATAGCTTTTAGAAATGTAAGGGCTTGATGCACTGGCTGGGTCTCCCATATGAGCGAATTGATTGTTGTCCCAACTTATGCATGTTTTATTAGGGGTTCGACTCCAAGCTTACATCTTGCAAGTTTTGCGGAGAATTTAGGTTTAAATCTTAACAAATGCCCGCATGAGACAATATTTTACTTCCCTTTGGCGCCTCGTCTCCAACGTTTGCACGCGTCAAAAGCTACTGCGAAACACATGTGGTGGCACGCAGAACAACGAAGAGATGAAGGTAATATGCAGCATTGCTCCGATTTTATGGCATGGAACCACTTTTCAGCTCCGAGGTTCGTAATGTTCGACTTGGCTTATGCACTTGATGGGTTTCAACCTTTCGGAATGGCCAGGCAAACCGCACTCCTCGTGGTAGGTGATTCTAACACCGTACAACTTGCCTCCTCGATGTGTATGAAAAAAGAAGTGATGTTCTTAACAGTGATCGTACTTGGACCAACTAATCCATCGCAAAACATTAATGTGTTTCTCCAACCGTTAGTGAAAGAATTGCAGGAGTCGTGGTATGACGGAGTGCCTACCTATGACGTATCGACTAAGACAAACTTTCAAATGCGCGCTACACTTATGTGGACTCTCAGCGACTTTTCACCATACAACATGCTGTCGGGATGGATCACGCACGGGAGGACTGTTCGTCCTTATTGCATGGAAGATGCCGACGCTTTCTGGTTGAGGTTCGGAGGGAAAGCGAGTTGGTTCGATTGTCATCAACGTTTCTTGTCGTGATATTCGAAGGAGCGAAAAGACAAGTCTAGTTTCCGCAGAGGTAGAATCGTATCCGACAAGCCACCTGCTAATAAAGCAGGTGAAGATGTATTGCGTGAAATTGAAGCTTTAGGGCTAATGAAGGTCACTGAATTGGGATCAGATGCTATAAACAACGAAATCTCGAAGACTAACGGGTGGAGAAAACGAAGCATATTGTGGGACTTGCCTTACTGGAAGACAAACCTTGTTAGGCACAACCTATACATAATGCATATTGAGAAAAATGTTTTTGACAATATTTTCAACACAATCATGAGTGTATAAGGGAAAACGAAAGATAACGCAAAGTCTAGGGAAGACTTAAAAGAGATTTGTAATCGTCCATAGCTTCATTATAATCAAATTTCTAAGAAATATCCGTAGGCACGATATGCGCTTAACAAGCGGAGAAAACAAGCGTTGTGTAAGTAAATTAAGGAATTTGACTTCCCTGATGGTTACGCGTCTAACATCGGTCACTGCGTAGATTTTAAGAAGTTGAAGATGTTTGGGATGAAAAGTCATGATTTCCATGTTTTCATGCAACGATTGCTGCCGATTGCTTTTCGGGATCTCTTAGAGAAGGACATATGAATTGCAATTAGTGAGTTAAGTATTTTCTTTAGAGATTTATCTGCTAGAAATTTGAATGTTGACAATCTTGAACTTACGCATGAAAACATTCCTAAGATATTGTGTAAATTGGAAATCCGCCAAGTTTTTTTGACTCAATGAAACATCTACCTATCCATTTGGCGTATGAGGCTATCCTTGCTGACCCAGTACAATTTCGGTAGATGTACCCTTTCGAGAAGTAATCAATTATACTCGTACACAATTAAGTTGATTAATTAACATATACATTTTAAATAACTTACTTCTACAAATCTAGGTACTTGAAACATTTAAAAAATAATGTTACAAATAAAGCAAGGGTTGAGGGCTCAATATGCAATGCTTACTTATTGGAAGAAGCAGTTGCATTTTGTTCCTATTATTTTTAGGAACACGTCTCCACCTTGCACAACCGTCCGCCTCGCAATTACGATGATGGAGTCGAACCAACTCAAGATTTTAATGGCAACTTCTCAATATTCACCCAACTAGGTCGGGCCTACGGGAGATCAAAGAAGCGTTATCTCACGGATGTCGAGTGTAACGCCGCACAATCATATGTGTTGTTCAATTGTCCCGAGTTCGCTCCATTCATTAGCTATGCTTTAATGTTAATTATTTAGTATATTTAATCTATTCAATCGCAATCCTTACTTTCTTTCATTCTCTGTTAGGATGTATGTATCGGAGTTGCGTTCCAAGCACATGAATATTACCCGAAGTGCAATCGATGAACACCTTGAGAAACATTTCTCAAGTTGGTTTCAACAATTCGTAAGTCATTCCTACATGCATATTAAAATAATTCTTTATTTTTGTTGTTTATTTGAAATTGAAGTTTATGAATGAAATTTATTTTTGGCGGTAGGCTCCATCATGTATTCAAGATACAACACTTCAAATATTGTCATACGGCCCTAGTCGACTTTGCACAGTATATCACTCATATCTTGTTAATGGCTACAAATTCCAGACCGTGTCGCATGGCTCAAACAAAGATATGCGTAGTAGCGGGGTATGCGTTAGCGGCACAAATTATGCACAATGTGACAATGACTTTTACGGGCAATTAGAAGAAGTGATACAAATTGAATATGGTGGATTCCTACGTACTGTGTTGTTCATGTATCAATGGTTCGATCCCACGATCAATGTTGAGACAAGAGTTCACTGATCCTTAAAAATCGTCGATGTACATCGAAATCTGCGACTGAACAAGTACAAGCATTTCATATTATCAATGCAAGCTAGTCAAGTGTACTTTCTTTCATACCCAAGTGTAAGAAATGAGCATAACAATCGACAAGCTACGTGCGAGACTTCAATAGAAATTCATCGATAAGCAAAACTTAGTCGAAAATAGTGCGCTTATAGAACAAAACGTTTTTGAGAGCGCTACACGAGAATGATTTGAGGTCGATATTGGCAAAAATGTTTCAACTTTGCTAGTTGATCCTAGTAGCGCACACATGTCAGACGTCGACGAAGAAGACGATGAAAGCGATAATTCCAAGTTTTCATCGAATGATGAGGACGGTGACAACGAACCATGATATTTCCTTATTTAATTGGTAAATTATGCAATTATTATTTTTTATTTGTTACGTAATATTTCAAATGTTGGAGTTTCACGCGTATCTTGTTTCTAACTTAGTCTTAATTTTTTTATAAAGTTATGTCATCAGACATGTGATACGATCCATCATCTAGCGAGGATGCGCGGACGATCGGTGGTCTATCTAGTGGACGATTCGGCGCTACGAGAGATCGACGATCGTGTCATTCACACCGACCACTTTCATGATGATGCTACTCCATCACATCCTCTACATCTTACATGTCTTTGACATTTGTTTTTGTGATGATTTCATCTCTATGCGAGATGTACTCTACTTTACTTTCCTCGCTACCCACTCCACCCGTTGATGGTCGCGGTACGTTTATGCCAAGTGTCAAGCCTACTTTTTCGTCAGGGGGATCAGCATCTCCCTTACATTTTTATGATCGTACGCACGACCACCGTACAGCCCCACCATTAAGCCATCCTGATTTGCATGCCTCGCCCTCTACGAGTCATCAGGTAGAGCAGTCGCCAAGTTCTTCGGGACAACGTTCGAGTGACCCGTGACGTCCCTTCTTCTAAACGGGACGCAGCTGCGCTAATCCGTAATCAAGCCTTAATCTGAACCTCATAAGATTTAATTACGTATTAGTCAGCCTTTCGTCCCTATATTCTTCGATATACATGTCTGTATATTATTAGATTTCAGAGTTAATTAAAATTTTTATCATTTTAATATTATCACATATTTTAAAGGTTATGCAGAAGTTCTTATTATTTAAAAATCCTAAGTGTGGAAAACCAGGAAACACAGTATAACATGCATGTATATATCATAAAGATAATAATACAATATGATATATGAGTCTCAAAATGGGAAACTATACGCTCAACCCAATATACAACCCATAACGTACAGTAAAAATATAAACATAATAATACAACAAAAATCGAGTCATACAAAATGAGATAGGAGAGTCGCTGAAATGCTTAAGGAAAGTCGCCGATCTTCTCCTTCCCCGATCTGCTATTGCTCGACAGACTTACACCCATCGTCACAAACTAGATGGTGAGTATATTGATATTTAAGTAATAATTGGAGAATTTTATGCCAAATTTCCAAAATATAAAAAAAAAAGTATTTAAAAGCATAAAATAGTGAAAGAGTTGTTGAATCAAGTAATGCAAGTAAATACCACAATTAAAAATGTATAGGCGACACGGAGCTAAGTCGAGATGATCTACGTCAGGTCGGCGGTGAGAACTATCATCTAACCTTTTTCACTACTATATGGAGTCGCGCTCAACATATTCCATACAAATAGCGGAGCTGCGCTCTACGCATATAAATCATCTATCTCGTTCTTGTCGACCACCCAGGAGTCTCATACCTTGTATGTCGCGCAGAGTGTAATGGTGAATGCGGAACCTCGGTAGACCCATGTCCCAGTGAACCGCGCATCTCTCATGCAATGAACACTAGATAATCCCTACTTTAGTTTTCAAAGACCAATAATTCCAAGTCTCAGGATTTCAATACTAGTTAAGCTACAAAGCCCAAGGAAATAGAATACAATTTTAATCCATTCCAACTTATCTCAATAGCATGTTTTTCATCAACTATCTATCAAGAATATCATCCAAAGTAGAAATTGGAATCAATGAAACATTTCGCAAAGCATCATTTCAACAATATTCAAATATGAATAGACACAAGAACAACGTGATGTGAGATTACTGAGTAGCAATGTCTACAAATAGACTATAAAATAATAAGAGTCAATGAAATGAAATATAGAATTCTCACGGCTTTACTTACATGTCACAAAGCTTATCCAGCCTATCCAGGCCTCCCGAGCACTCCAAAACGCGTCCTCGAACTCTTGAGACCTCCTATTAGTTCCTTGGAGTTGTTTGATAAGTTTTAGAGTGGTTTTAGACCTCTACTTAAAGTTTTAAAACCATTTATAATGTTTAAGCCATTTGAGAAAATTGTTGATTTTTGTATTGTCAGGGCAAGTAGCGTGCTAATTCTGAAATTAGTGCACTAATTCTGACTTAGCGCGCTAATAAGCCATATCTAGCGCGCTAGCTTTCCTACTTAGCGCGCTATGTGCAGCAGAACTCAAAATTCTGCAATTCGAATTCTAAGTTTTATGTACACATAGGCCTTATTAATGTTTTGGGACCTCTCATACACACTACTATAGGTCTTTAACATCAATCGCAACATAAAAAACAACAACTAACATTACTAAATTTCATGAATTCATTAATTTGAGCTATGTTAATGGAGTGGAGAAGTTACCTAGCTTGATGAACTTCTTCTTCTTCACCAAACCTTCAATGAATTGTTCACTTCTCCTTCACCAAGATCACACCAGCAAACTTTCTTCTCTCCCTCCTTCCTTGCCAATGATTTGATGATGATAAGTGCGATCAATTAGTTTGACTTATGAGGTTTTATAGATAATTGAATATGGTTGAACCATGACCTTTGATCATGTGTGCACACGTATCTCGAGACTCAACTAGTGGACTACCTTCACTCACTTATTCCACAAGTCATGCTTAAGCAATTCCAATAGTTGACTCATTTAGCCTCTAGATTGGTCAATACGTGTCTCGATGTACATCATGTGACTATTGATTTATTTTCACTAACTTAAGCACATTAATGTTTTATCAAACATGACTACATTAAAGTTACTTATAAAACCATAGTTAGCTCAAATTAATTAAGCTTACCCCATGTAAGCGCTACTTGAGTCCCACATCAACACGTAACTCGAGCTACGTCTCGCTCGTCTCGATACCTATATACCCATATAAATTGACTTAATAGTGTACACATATACAATACATTAGGCATACATCACAACAAATATAAAATATACCTCGGCCCTTACCTCGGTCAATGGACATATCACTGCGTGGGTCCCACGGTACGGGTCGTTGATCATGTTTAAGGAATTAAGCACAATTAGAGATTTTGGGTCGTTACACGTCCATAGGTACGGTCACACGTGGACAACGATGAAGCAGTACTACTAGTCAACCCTCGGGGCAAATATTTTTGGTCGTGAAAGATGACAGATAGTAAGTATACGTACTTTAAGTAGGAATATTTATGTTTACTTTCTTATAAACTTGGTCTAACGCCTCGTTTTAAATTTAGTGGATGGAAATTGCACCGTCGACAAAGGCTGCCGGGAGATGACTAGGGCATATAAACACTCCTTGCACTGAGGACGGCTATTCTTGTGAGTTTGTTCGCAAAGCACATGCGAGATATTTACTGGAATCAATGGAATGTAAATTTGTTTAAGTTTAGGTTGTTTCATTTACCTAGGATTTAGAGACAAAAATTGAAAAGTCTTTATAGTTATATTTAAATTTTATTTTTTTTGCGTATAGCTTTCATTCGGCCAGGAGCCACTTGGGATAACGTAGCTATTAGAGAAGCGTACGATAGCGGATTGTCACTTGGTACGACGATTTCATTAGCAAGATGTGCTCGAAAGATAAAAAGCATGCACATGTATCTACCGAGATCTTCGACCACTATAAGAAGATGCGGTCCACCCATGATTTCAAGAAGAAGTCAGAGCGAGCAAGCAAGAATCGGAGAAGCGAGACGGGGAGGACCTGGTACAGGGGTTGCAGTGCATACTGGTGGTTCAATATCCATTTATCAGCACGTAGAAAGGCTAGTAAGTTATGTTATAATAAGTTTATATATATAATATATATGGATCTAGTCTCAAACTTAATCCTCTTTAAATATATGTTTTATATGCGGAGAAGTTAGGTCGACCTCCTACTGCTTTGGAGTTTTGCATATACTTCCATACTAAAGATCATAACGGCGTAACTTTCCTTAATTCAAGAGTAGAGAAGATTGTCGTAAGTAAATAGTTTGTTTTTAAATTTTGTTTACTTAATTAATGATAGGTATCAATGACTTGTAAATGTTTTAATTCTTAATTAAGACACCGATCCAGCGCAAACGGATTGAGCCGACACAGTCGCAGCCTGACACATCGATAGATGAGACCGAGTTACATTTGTTCGTCGTGGAGCATGATGACAAAGAACGAACATATGGACTAGGGTGGACACCATCGGGGTCGCGGCGCAGACATGCTACAGCTGGAGCATGAGCTGGAGGTGAAGATGGAGCTGGATCTTCTCGACCTATTTCTTCTCCTAATGAGCCCATTGAGCTTTTGCAAAGGGACTTCAAGGAGACGCAGACACATATTCTTCAGGTTATGCAGGATCACACTCTAACTCGCAATGAGTTGCGATAGGGGCAGTTGCGTCGCATGGAGCGGGCTTTAATGGACAGACTTGGGATTTCGTTCGCGCCTCGAGAGATGTTCTAGGCGATGAATCGAGAGGCAGCACGACGATCCCGACGATTGAGTTGTCTTAGATGTATATATAGCCTTGGGTTGTTCTTATCTTGTTTTGTATATTTTCATACTTGTAATTAACTTTCTTTTGTTGTATTAATTTCGTTTAGTTTGTTATTTACTTTAGTTATTTAGTTTAATTTATATATTTTCTTGTCCTTATTGTTATTCTAAATAAATTGTATAGTATAAATTAAAATATATTATTTTAATAATTTAAAATTTTTAATAAAGTTTTAAAAATAATTTAAAATTTTAATATTATTTAAAAAAATATTATTTTAAAACATTTCATTTAAATAATAATTTTAATTAAATTAAAAATATTTTTTAAAATTTTATATATTATATATACTACTTTTTGAATTTATATAAAAATAATAATTTTTTCAAATATTTTAAGGTTTGGGGTTTAAGGTTTTAAAATTAAATATAAATTTTAAATATTTTAAATTAAATATTTTTAAATAATTATTAAATAACATTATATATTATATATAAAATGAACTATTTTTCTAAAAAATAAATTTTCAATATTTAGTGACGGGCTCCCGTCGCTAATTCTTAGCCACGTGGCTGGAAAGGAGCCACGTGGACAATTTGGCGACGGGGTTTAGCGACGGGCCCCCATCGCTAAACGTTCACGTGGCTTGGTTAAACGACTTTCAACCAAACCACGTGGCACATTAGCGACGGGGCATGGCCATAGGAGTAGCGACGAGGTCCTATTGCAAAACCTGACATATCGTTGCTAAAAAATAGCGACGCAAGCGGGATAACGACGGGGGGTTCTCGTCGCTAAATCGGTATAGCGACGGGGTTCCGTCGCTAAATCATATATAGCGACGTGAAATACCGAGAATAACGGTATCCTTTTGTAGTGAAGTGGTGTTTGTTTTTGTTTATATGGTCTTTATGCAAGTTGCATTATTTACTTGCTTGTTTATTTATTTATTTATTTAAGTTTTTTAGTTAGTTACCTATCCAAATCAAGCTTTCGAAATTTTAGTCAATTCTACCTTAATATAAGTTTTAATGAATGATACAAAAGTTACTTATGAAAATAATTAAAAAAAAAAATAGTTAATTTAGTCTGGCGATTCCCCAACGAATCGAAATAACACTAGAAATCGATGGCCAAATCCGTGTAAAAATCAGAATGATTAAGAAAAATTGAGTTTGGCGAATCCTCAGTGATTCGCCACTTGTTGAAATCGTTGTTCGGATCGTGGGTCTTGCACCTCACAACTCATCGATTAAGCTAAGCAATTTCCTAGCGATTCCACTTAATATCTTGGAATCGTTGTGCACTTGATTTGAGTTTTTAAACATAAACCATGATCGCTACAAACACAAACTCATTCACACATCAAAATCGTTGCATCCTTTCACCCACACTTCAATTTCTTGCCTAGATTCAACCATCTAAGCTCGATTTTAGTATATTTAAGTGATTCCCACCTCAACCTAGTTCCATTTAACCAAAAGTTTTCGATTTTGAGAGTGTTACCGAACTAGGGTTTAAGGGATTTCGCCTTAGAGCTTGAAAAAAAAATCTATAGCGAGTTTAAGAGCTAAAATCTTAAGAGATTCACTCTCAAGAAGCTAATTACGACAGCCCTAGCTTTTTCTGTAACAAATTATTGGTTTGAAGGAATTTTTGCAAAATTTTCAATGATTTTTGAAATCTTTTATTGGAATTCATTATATTACCTTGAACAAATGATTTCATTGATTCCAATAGATTAGGCATTGCGATTACAATGATCGTTGGTTTAAAAAATTAGATAATTTTGAAATCAAGATATATTTTAACATATTTGCAAACGGTTTGAAAATCAAGTTTAAAATTAGTTTGTGGGTCTGGTTTAATTTGTTTTGTTTTGTTTTTGACAAGACTAAGATTTTTCACACAATTGCTTTACATTATTTAGAAAATCGATTTAAAATTTTATAATTATGTTAACACTTCGATGCCAATTTTATTTTAAAGTTTCTGATGAATTTTAAGCTAGCTTTTCAAATGATTTCTCCTTTTAAAATAAAGTCTTGAATTATCTTAGAATTATTTTCGAAAAACATTGTTTTTATGATCCACTGGTTTATTTGCTATTCGGACTTGTGAGTTTTTTATTTAGAAAATGGCCGAAAGTGGTAAAAGTAGAAGTTCGCGAGACGAGAAGGGGAATGCACCTTTAGTAGAGAAACTCAAACAAAAATCCAAAGTTCCACCACACCTATTAGGCCAACATGGATTTCTATAAATAACCCTAGAGTTAGAACACTAATAGAACCTACTCCACCCCTAGATTTCATGATGAGTCAGAGAGAGAGGAAGAAGTTAAGGAGACTCCAAAGATTCCTTTTTTACTGCACAATTTAATAAATGTCAAAGTTCTCGCTAGGATAAAGAGTGATATTAGTAAAAATAGAAAAATTATTCCGTATAGGGGTTTCAATGTAAAGAATGAAGTAAAGTATGGGCCTAGAATTTTGAACATAATAAGGAAAAATAATTGGGGATTGTTGACTAGTGACTATTATGTCGACAATAATGTGAAGTCCTTAGTAGAGATAGGTTGTGAAATACTAGTGCGAGAATTTTAAGCAAATGGGCACGGAAATGATAATAAGATGGTAGCTATAGTACGAGGAAGACCAGTTGACTACTCACGTACAAGAATAAACCGCTACTTCGATTTATCAGAATTTCATAAGAGACAAAATAATGAGTACCTAAAACCCGAGTATGGGTTTAGACACGGATTTTCACATGAAACCATTAGAAATGGACTAGAAGCAATTCTGGGGGATGGATTTCTTTTTGATAAAAATGGGTACTCAAAACATATTCAAACAAAATATTTTAAGAAAACCACCAATGTAACGGCCCAAAATCTCTAACCGTGTTTTCTGAAACAGGATCAACGACCGTCTTAGTGGGACCCACACCGTGATATGTCCATTGGCCGAGGCAAGGGCGAGGTATATTTTATATTTGTTGTGATGTATGTCTAGTGTATTGTATATGTGTAGACTATTAAGTCAATTTATACGGGTATATAGGTATCGAGACGAGCGGGGATGTACCTCGAGTTGCGTATCGACGTGGGATCGAGGTAGTGGCTTATGGGGTAAGTTTAATGTGAACTAATGTTGGTTTTGTAAGTAGCTTTAATGTGGTCAAATTAAATGTAACATTAAGTGCCTAAGTTAGTGAAATATATTAGTATTCACATGATGTGCATCGAGACACGTATTAACCTATCAAGTAATCAAGTGAGTCAACTTGTTGAGTCATTTAAGCATGACTTGAGGGACAAGTGTGTCAAGGTGATCCATTAGTTGAGCCTCAAGATACGTGTGCACACATGAATCAAGGGCTAAAGTTCAAACATATCAATATAGTCAAATTAACCTTATAAGTAAACAATTCTCATTTCTTATCTTCATCAAAATCGTTGGCAAGGAAGAGGAGAGAAAGAAGAGAGAATTCAGAGTAACTTGGTGGAGGAGAAGAGATTCATTAAAGCTTTGGTGAAGAAGAGGAAGAAGTTCTTCAAGCTATGTAACTTCTCCACTCCATTAAGTTGATGAATTCATGGAATTTGATGTTGTTGTTCTTTGTTTTATGTTGGGTTTGATGTTAGGGACCTCTTGTAGTGTGTATGAGGTCCTTAAGGCGTTAATAAGGCCTATGTGTAGCAAAAACCAGAATTCAAAATGCAGAATTTTGGGTTCTGCTGCAAATAAGCGCTAGGTAGATAATCTAGCGCATTAATATTAATTAGCACTTATTTGGATATCGAAGTAGTAGCGCGCTAATGTCAAAAACTAACGCACTAAACTTGATTAGAGCGCTAGAGATTTAAGGTAGCGCACTAAAGTTAGGAATTAGCACGCTAATATCGAGAATTAGCGCTCTAATTCCCAGACAATACAAAAATCAGTAATTTCCAAAATGGTTTAAACACTATAAATGGGTTTAAAACTCTAAGTAACGGTCCAAACTCACTCTAAAACCTATCAAACAACTCCAGTGAACTAAGGGGACATCTCGAGAGTTTGGGAACACATTTCGGAGTGTCGAGAGATTGGATAGGCTAGGACAAGCATTGTGAATTGTAAGTACAGCTGTGAGAATTCTATATTTCATTTCATTGACTCTTATTGTTTTATGGTCTATTTGTAGACATTGCTACTCGTAATCTCACATCATGTTATTCTTGTTTCTATTCATGTTTGAATGTTATTGACATGATGCCTTGTGAAATGTTTCATTGATTCCAATTTCTACTTCTAATGATATCTTTGATAGATAGTTGATCAAAAGCATGCTATTGGGATAAGCTGGATTGGATTAAACTTGTATTCTATTTTCTTGGGCTTTGTAACTTAACTTGTTTTGAGATCCTAGAGACTTGAAACTATTGGTCTTTGAAAACTAAAGTAGGGATTATCTAGTGTCCATTGCATAAGAGATGCGCGGTTCACGGGGACATGGGTCTACAGAGGTTAGGCACTCGCACTACACTTGCGTGACACACGAGATATGGGACTCGGGGTGGTCGGCAAGAATGAAATAGATGATTTGTATGCATAGAGCGTAGCTCCACTATTTGTATGGGATATGTTGAGCACAACTCCATTTAGTAGTGGGAAAGGTTAGGTAATAGTTCTCACCGCCGACAGGACGTAGATCATCTCGACTTAGCCTGTGTCAGTCTATTCATTTTTAACTGTTGTATTTACTTGCATTACTTGATTCAGCAATTATTTCGCTACTTTATGCTTTTAAATACCATTCTTATATTTTGGGAATGTGGCATAGAACTCTCCAGTTATTACTTAAATATTACTATACTCATCGTCTAGTTTGTGACGGTGGGTGTATGTCCCATGCAGCTTGACAGAGCTGGGGAAGGAGAAGATCGGCGACTTTTCTACGAGAATTTCGGCGATTCTCCTATCTCGTTTTTGTATGACTCGACTTTTACTGTTTTATTACTATTTATATTTTTACTGTACTGTTTTGGGTTGTATAGTGGGTTGAGTGCATAGTTTCCCATTTTTGAGACTCATATATCCTTACCATGTTCTTACCTTTATGATATATATACATGCATGTGATCTTGTGTTTCACGATTTTCCACACTTAAGAATTTTGAGTAGTAAGAGCTTAGTATAATCTTTAAAATATGTGATAATATTAAAATGATAAAATGTTTTAATTAACTACGAAATATAATAACATCTAAACACGTGTAATGTTGATAAATATAGGGATGAAAGGTGACTAATACGTAATTAAGTCTCATATGGTTAGGATTAAGGCTTGATTATGAGATTAGGACCAGGCGGTACCCTTTTTTTTAGAAGTAGGGGCCGTTACAACCAAAGCATGAAGCTTTTTCATAAATACGAGCCTACTGACCTTGTCTACTGACAGTGCGAGATTGTAAACTACAAGCGTATTTGTTGAACCACATTGTCCAAAGGATAGGTTATATAAATGTTAGTGAAATATTTTATGATTCAATTAGTAATGCCATGACCACAAAGAAAACTAAAGGATTACCTTTTCCCTTGATGAACACTGAATTTTGCAAACAAGACCAAGTTCTTATAATAGGTCTAGGGCTAAATGTTTACCCTGACAGGACCATCACCAACGAGCTCATATAAATCAACATGAAAGTATCAGGCTATGTGGATTCGGTGGAGGAGTGAGAGAGGAATGAAATACTTAGGACAAAAACCAGGAGAGAAGAAGAATACGGGTAGATAACGGGTGAATTATGGAAGAAATGCAATATGTTGCGTATAATAATTGAACGAACCATAGCCTAAAGCCACATATGGAGGACTTTATTGGCATGTATGTGGAAGAGACGGAGATGGCCATGAAAGGGGTCGTCTAAATTGATAACTTGTCAAATGTTAGGACCGTAAATGAACTATTACGGGGTTTGGGTGCGTAAATCGACGCGACGAAAAGTCGTATAGCTTAGGAATTGTTGTGTGTATGTAAGTAAACTGATTGAGACATTTATTTGCATTTCACTCCATTTATTTATTTATTCTCAGTTATTCGAACTGAATTGCCTTTGACATCCATATGCTATGACTTGTTCAGTTCTCATTTGATGATGTTGCTCATAGCATACTCTGTTGTTGATATCATTGATTGCAATTCCTCTATTTTGTCATGTTGATTGTTGTGTATGAAAGTCAGTGATATAGCATGCTATTAGGTTAGTTTTTTTTGTTTTGACTTTAATCCTTTGTGCATTAGTATGCAGTTACATTTCTTGGATTCTATTAGCGAGTCATTATTGAAAATGAAAGTGGTTCTTGTGGTTAGGGTCATTTGATGATAGAAATTCAGCTTTCATACGGGGTCACTAGACTTTCCGGGATGTTAGAGAATTTCTCCACTACCTTGCATGACCAGACGGGGTAACGTGCCTCGAGCAGGTAGCAGGACCTCGAGGTTTGTTGGCGCAAGAATAACTTGGGTGAACATGACGAGTTTTAAAACTCGGGTATGTTAGCAAGTATACATTCCATTGATGACTAATTCACTTGGAATAGAAAATGCGTAATCGTAAGTACGACCTTTTGAAATTATGATATATAGCTCAATTTGTAATGAAATGATAAAGAGCAGAGCTCAAATTATAGTGGACAGGCTGATGTGATGAAGATCAAGACCGACCAACCCTAATCCATTACTACTTAACCTTGAGTCAGTTTCATATTTGGTTAACTCAAGTATCTCTTTGCATGATGTTTCTTTCAGCATAGTTGTTATTTAAATTATGTCATTTGATACTTGTTGCCTGTTTGGGAATGTGGATCGATGTCTCTCAGTATTACTTAAATAATTTCATGTACTCTTTTGTCTAGTTTGTGACGGTGGGTGCGAATCATCAGAGTACGAGACCAGGCAAAAAGAAGATTGGTGACTACCTCTGAGCCAGTGAAGGACTGCTACGACATATTTTTGTACGTTTTGCATTCTTTTGTATTACATTTTCTATATACATGATATTTTTACTTTTTGGTGGAGTGATAGGAACATCTGACCAGACACATGTTATATATATCACCACTTTTGTTTATATATGCATGTGATCACTATTTCCTGGTTTTTCCACAATAGGTTAGGCCTTAGGATCTAATGTCCACTAGTAATGAAATAAGAATTCCGCTGAATAACTTGTTAGATAAAAAAAATTTAACTGAACTTTGATTTATAGACAACCATATGTTAGTCAGTAGAACTAGTTTGTTAACTGTAGGTGGTATCATAATTGGTAGGTAATTAGGTGTTTAAATAAAAGGTGTAGTTCCTTGTTAGGTCTATAGGGGAGATTAGGGCTTAATTAAGGGATTAGGCGGGCGGTGCCCTTATTTGGAGAAAGGGTCATCACGGTTGGTATCGGAGCGAGAATTCGATCGTGGGACACACTGTGGGTTATGGGCACCGCCGCCTAATCCTTTAATTAAGCCCATAATCTCCCCTATAGGATCTAACAAGGAACTAGTCGGCCTTATTTAAACACCTAAAATTACCTACCAATTATGATACCACCTACGGTTAACAAACTAGTTCTCTTGACTAACCTATGGTTGTCTATAAATCAGAGTTAATTTTTTTTTATCTAACAAGTTATTCGAGCGGAAGTCTTATTTCATTACTAGTGGACATTAGATCCTAAGGCCTAACATATTGTGGAAAAACCAGGAAATAGTGATCACATGCATATATAAAACAAAAGTGGTGATATATATAACATGTGTACGGATCGATGTTCCTATCACTCAACACAAAAGTAAAAATATCATGTATATAGAAAATGTAATACAAAAGAATGCAAAACATACAAAAATATGTCGTAGATCTTCCTTTGGCTCGAGAGGTAGTCACCAATCTTCTCTTTGCACGTGCGCACTACTGGTGATCTGCACCACCGTCACAAACTAGACGGTGAGTACATAAAATTATTTAAGTAATCTTGAGAGACATCGATCCACATTCCCAAATAGGCAACAAGTATCAAATGGCATAATTTAAATAACAACTATCTTTGAAAGAAACATCATGCAAAGAGATCTTGAGTTAACCAAATATGAAAGCGACTCGAGGTTAAGTAGTAATGGATTAGGGTCGGTCGGTCGTGATCTTCATCACATAAACTTTGTCATTTACAATTTGAGCTCGCTCTATATCATTTCATTACAAATTGAGCTCTATATCATAATTTCAAAAGTTCGTACTTACGATTACGCCTTTTCTATTCCAAGTGAATTAGTCGTCAAGAATGTATACTTGCTAACATACAGAGTTTTAAAACTCGTCATGTTCCCCAAGTTATTCTTGCCAACAAACCCAGAAGTCAGGTTACCCTGTTCGAGGCACGTTACAAGTGTGTCATGCAAGGTAGTGGAGAAATTCCTAACATCCAAAAAAGTCTAGTGACCCCGTATGAAAGCTGAATTTATATCATTAAATGACCACTAACCACAAGAACCACTTTCATTTTCAATAATGACTCGGTAATATAATCAAGAAATGTAGCTTGCATACTAATGCACTGAAAGGATTAGAGTCAAAACAAAACAAACTAACCTAATAGCATGCTATATCATTGACTTTCATACACTGACAATCAACATGACAAAATAGAGGAATTGGAATCAATGATATACATACGAGTATGCTATAAGCAACATCATCAAATGAAAGCTGAACAAGTCATAGCATATGGATGTCAAAGGCAATTCGGATTCGAATAAGCGAGAATAAATAAATAAATGGAATGAAATGTAAATAAATGTCTCAATCAGTTTACTTACATACACACAACAATTCCTAAGCTATCTGGCTTTTTCGTCGCGTCGATGTACGCACCCAAACCCCGTAATAGCTCCTTTACGGTCCTAACATTTGACAAGTTATCAATTTAGATTCACAATTCATTATTTAAAATTCATAAATTGGTCGAAATCAAATTCGAGACCAATTTGCCAATTTCGCGCTTTTCGAGGTAAAAACCCGGTATAACGTCGCGTCAAACTTTCAATTCTTTCACTTTTTATGGAAATATTGAATTTCTATTTATTTTGTCAAAATATAATTTTTCAGAGTTTTTCCTAATTTTTTGGAATTTTCTGAATTTTCCGACATTTTATCTATTTTTTGGAATTTCTTTTATTAAAAATCGGTTTAATTTAATTAAATAATTAAATATATATATATATATATATTTGGTGGGTTCGGAGTCAGCTTGGCCGGTCGGTCGGGTCTCGGGTCAACCACTTGCAGAGCCCGTCCCAGCGGACCGGGTCGGTCGACCGCTCCTCGGTCGAGGTCGGCCCGGCCGGCCCGCGCCATGAGGGTAGCCGAGCCGGGCTACCCCCCCCATCTTTTCCTCGCGATAGGCATTTGCTTTGTAATTATTATTTTTTTTAAACTTTGCTTGGGCGTCCATCCCCCGACCCCGAGTTGGGTTCGTCTATGCGGGGAGACCACTCACCTGCCTCCTTGAGCTCGGACGAACTACCATGGTAGTTCGTCAGGAGTCACATTACCGAACCACAACAACATTGCGCAACAACAACAACGAAAATCAACGGGAACACTCAACTCACCTTGCCTTCTTCCTCAAAGCTCGGTGTCTCTCTCTCCCAGGTCTCTCTCTCTCTCTCTCTCTTTCTCCCTCTCTCCTTCTTCTCGGTTCTTCTCCCTCCACCTTCTTTTTTTTTTTAAGTTAGAATGAGATAAAGATGACTTTAGGCCATATATATATATATATATATGGCTACCTTACAACCACTAATTTATATTTTAATTTAATTTTTTTCCTTTTTAATTTTATGCAATAAAATTGAACTAGTTACACGTACCCGTGAGGCTACCTCGGGCCCACGTCGACACGCGACACGAGGTAAGTCCTCGCTCTTCTCGGTATCTGCATACCGAAAATGACTTAGTAGTCTACACATATATAGTACACTAGGCATACACACACAAATATAACATTTACCTCGGCCACTGCTTGCCTCGGTAATGACACGTATCATTGCGGGTCCCAGCGTCACGGGTCATTTTGTCTGATTAACGAATTAAACGTGCGTTAATTATTTGGGTCGTGACAATACTTTGACTAATAGGAAGTTCGTCCTCGAACTTAAACTAAATGAATTTACAAATATACGACTCGAAGAGTACGGAAATATATCTCGCATATAGTCTTCCGTTCCCAGTGAGTTCGAATCTCCATGAAAGCGCCACTTAACTAATACTTTCGAGATAGACTTGCTTCTCAGCTGTTGTACCATTCGATCAAGGATACGAAGCTGGTTGCTCTTCATATGAGATATCTTCACTCAAATTAATCTAACTCAAATCCATTGTCGGTCTCTGCTTTGCCTTTGACTTAGCTAGTCGAAGCATCGATATATGAAACTTGGATGAATTCAGACATCTGTGGAGGTAATTCTAGCTCATATGCAACCTTTCCAACCGTTTCTTGATCTTGAAAGGCAGATAAATCTCGGTGCTAATTTGCCTTTCAAACCAAATCGATGATGACCCTTACGAGGATAAACCTTTAGATACACTAAAGCTCCCTCATCGTACGTGAGATCATTGCGATACATGTCTGCATACTTTTTTGCCTCTCATGGGCTCCCCTTAAGCTTACGGCGAATGCATGTCTTACTTTTACGTGTGATCGACAACAATTTCGGGCCTTAACAAATCCGGTCTCCTCGGCTCGGCCCAACAAGATGGTGAGCGATACGATCTGCCATATAACGCCTCAAATGGCGTCATTTCAATGCTCGTCGATAAGCTTGTTGTTGTATGCAAATTCATACGACGGTAAATACTCTTCTCGCGATCCGCCAAACTCAAATACACGCGCCACGAGCATATCTTGAGAATTTGAATCAACCTCATGTCTCCCCATCGGATCGAGGGTGAAAGGTTGTGCTAAAGCGTAAGCGCGTATCATCATTTGCTCTGCATACTCAGCCAGCATCCTGGACGTATACATAGCATCTCTGTACGACGTAATAGTCGAATGTACTCCATGCGACACGATAATCTCTCTCTCGAACAATACAATCGGTGGTCAAATGTATAATGAGTGCATTGGCCCATTTGGTATGAAATGGGCAAATTTCGTCAATCTGTCCATAATCACCCGAATGGAATCATGTCGATGAACGATCATCGGCGATCCTCGAAAGCGAAATCCATGGCTATGTCTTCCCACTTCCATCGTGGAATGGGAAGCGGTTATAGTAATCCTCAGTCTACGATGCTCTGCCTTTCACTGTTGGCGAGATCCACGATTCTGATAAACTACGATATGTCGAGCTTTCATCCCGAGGCCACCAAAAATGTCTCTTCATGTCATGGTACATTTTGGTCCTTCCTGGATGAACAGTGAACCAGGAACGATGTGAATCCTGAAGAATCTCATCTCTCAGCTCTGCCACTGTCGGTATCCACAATCTGCCTCGAAATTTGAGACACTGATCTGTTGTCTCAGTCCAGTCAGTACACTCGGGACTCTGGGCTAACTCACTGAATTTCAGATATAGAATGTCAGTTTTTGATCTCGACACTCTGCGAGTCGACCATCGAAGCCTCGCTTGCAGCACAAATCGGGACACTGTGTGTCGTTAGGAATATCTGACCGACTTGGCCTCGTCGCCGCCTCGAGTAAACCATACTCGTGCGTCATATGACAACTAAACGTCTCGACATCTCCAGTCGGAATCCTACTCAGTGCATATGCAATGACATTAGCTTTTCCTGAATGATATTCCAGAGAAAAGTCATAGTCTTTCAAAAATTCTAACCATCTGCGATGTCTCATATTCAGCTCTTTCTGTGTGAAGAGATATTTCAAACTCTTTATGGTCGGTATAGAGTGTAAACTTCTCTCCATACGAGATAATGTCTCCATATCTTGAGCAAACACTACATGCCAACTCTAAGTCATGAGTTGGATAATTCTTCTCATGTATCTTCAATTGTCTTGATGCATAGGCCATTTGTGCCTTTCTCTTGCATCAACACACAACCTAAACCCATATGAGAAGCATTTGTGTACACCAGTGAAACCACTTTCCGGCCTACGGCAATATCGGTATTTGGTGCGGTAGTCAACAATTTCTTTAGTTGAGCAAATGCCTCCTCGCATTCCTCGGACCAATGAAACTTAACGTCTTTACGAGTCAACTTAGTCATTGGTGAAGCGATCTTGAAAAATCCTTCACGAACCCGGTAATAGCTTTCTTAACCCGAGAAAACTCTAATCTCGATCAGCGACGGGGATGGCCAATCAAAATCGCTGAATCTTTCTTTGGATCTACTGACAATACTGCTTTGCTCAAAAACATGACCCAAAAATTTGACCTCGGATGACCAAAATTCACACTTCTTGAATTTGGCATATAGTATGTGCTCCTCAAAGTCTGCAACGTCTCCCTGAGGTGATGCTCGTGATCTTCTCGAGTCTTGAGTACACCGATATATCATCGATAAACACGATAACAAAGCGGTCGAGAAATGGTATCATTACTCGGTGCATCAAATCCATAAACATGGCGGGAGCATTAGTCAAAGCCGAACGGCATATTTGTGAGCGATAGTGTCCATACCTCGTACTAAACGTTGTTATGTATCTATCATCCTCCACGATCCTCGATTGATGATACCACGATCGTAGATCTATCTTGGAGAAAAATTGTGCTCTACTCGGTGATCGAATAAATCGTCAATACGCGGTAATGGATATTTGTTCTTATTTGTGACCTTATTCAATTGTATGTAATCAATACACGATCTCAAAGGTACCGTCTTTTTCTTCACAAACATGGGCCGGTGCTCCCGTGGTGATATCGAAGGTGTGATGAATCCTTCTCGCTCGATTCTTGCAAGCTTGTTTCCTCGATTCTTCCAATTCTCGTGGAGCCATGCGGTATGGTGGTATAGATATCGGTTTCGTACCGGACACCAACTCAATAATGAAATCAATCTCCCTCGGTGGTGGTAATCCGGGTAAGTCTTAGGAAACACGTCAAGAAACTCACACTTGCAATGGAATCTCTTCAAGTTTAGGTCCCATGACTCTACTGCAACGATATATATCGATACCAAAGTCTCCATCTCCCCACTAGTCTGGCCAGACCTCGAGTGCCCTCGGCTCTCGGTGTACTACCGCTATACATGAACAATGGACGCCCTGGAATCTCAAATATCACTTATTTTTGTAAAACAGTCGATATGAGCATGATATGATGCTAGCCGATCCATCCCACAACAACGCATCGAATTCTAGGAATTCTAGCACCTTGAAGTCTACGGGTAACTCGACCCAGTCGATCTCTCTGGGCATCTCTCCACCGAGAGAATTAGGGTACACTCTATCTCATTTGCGATACTCAAAATCAAATGGACTCAACTCTAACTTAGGTTTCAACCCTAACATGCGACCATGCGACCGGAAATGAAAGAAATTGTAGAACCAGAATCAAATAAAACATAAGCTTGATGAGCACAAATGGAAACCATATCCTCGATGAGTTTCGTGTAGCGTCTGCGTCGGTGTGCAACCACATGAACAACCTCTCTATTTGTGGTGGAATCATTGTCACTGAACGTGGACGATCTCGAATCACATGTCCGACACTGGTCGCATCGAAAACAAGTGGCTGCTCAGATTGACCACTGCGTCGATCCTGGGCATTGTGCGGTTGCTTGTCTACTGCCCACAGTCTGGACATATCTCGTCCTCGTCTCTACCTCTACCTCTGCCTCCCACCTGCCGTCTTTCGACTTGGAGGTGAGTGGTCTTTGGTAAAATCTTTGGTAAAGTAGACGTAGCGAGGCGGCGACAATGCGAGTGTATATTTGGTGGTGGTACGGGAGGTCTACCCGCGATAGTCTGCAAGGTGTAGGAGATGCTACATAAGGCACAATTGCCCCACGAACACCTCATCCCATCTCCTCGGTTCTTTGCCCATACATCTCCTCGCCCATTCTCGGCCATTTGATCGGGTGTCATCATGGGTCTTAGGGTGTCTCGTAGTAACTCGGCTCATATAATATTTCTCGTGAGCAAGTGCACGCTCAAAAATCTCCCGGTGTCTGGCACTGAGCCCGACCACATAAAACCCGATATTCGGCCTCGGTCAGTCTCCAAAATGATACACATCATCGGCATCCTCCCATGAGATCTCGACAAGCGCCTCGGATAGTCGTATCTGTCTCGGTAGCTCATCAGCTTGTCTCGTCGGCTCACTGTCTCGGATTCATGAATTCCTTCCTCAACCTCTTCATCAGCGCGAAGTGGGAAATCTCTTGATATAACTTAGTCTTGAATGCATCCCAGAGACTCAAACTCTCCTCGGCGGTATCGTCGCATGCCACCACACATCGGCGTCTCGTTGTAAGGTATACGACGAGATCTCGCTCTGAGTCTATCATCAATCTGCAAGACTACATGTAACTTCTCTGCGACGGGACCCACTTCTCGATCTTCTCAAAATCTCTCGCCAGTCGAAGTATATCGGTTTCGGTCAGATGAAATCTTTCACCGGTGAACTACATTGTCGAACTAGGCGATGGGGGTGTGGAAGATGGTGTAGACAATGTCTCTCTCTTTGGAGCTGCTATCATTGGTGTCGCGAGTGCGATCGACACTACGGTAGGTATTGTAGTCGCGATAGGACGATGTACGAAATTTGGTTGTCTTGGTGGAGCAAATCGGGAAGTCATCGATGCAATGAAATCCATGCCAGCTGCGACCACTGACGTTACTCGATCAGAAAGCCTTTGGAAATCCTCACGTGATGGTATCGAAGAAGGTGTTGCTTGCCATTCATAGCCAAGCATCACGCTATCGCGTGAATCAGCCATCTCATTGCAAATAGATAATGACGCGAATCGGCTACTACGTGGATAACGCATATATATACACATAACAAAATTAACATGTATATAGATATATCAAATCCCCAACTCACGTTCACTCACTTTGACTAATAGTTTCTAAGCGAGGATCATACGGTTTCCACATCTAACTAAGATTTTCTAGCTTCTACATTTCTTAAATCTTTTAGTTGTTTTATTTGAACAAGGTAGGCCATTCACTACATATTGTAGTTATGGTATCATATTGTAGAATCTCCAATTTCTACAATCTTACGCTTAGCCAGCGATCATTTGTGTTGGTAAACCATGAAGTTTCAAACCATGGCTCGATACCATTGTGACTACCCCTTCTCCAAATAAGGGCACTTGCTTGACCTAATCCCTTAATTAAGCCCTAATCTCCTATAGGACCTAACAAGGAACTAGTCGGCCTTATTTAAACACCTAATTACCTACCAATTATGATACCACCTACGGTTAACAAACTAGTTCTCTTGACTAACTATGGTTGTCTATAAATCGAGTTAAGTTAAATTTTTTTATCTAACAAGTTATTCGGCGGAAGTCTTATTTCGTTACTAGTGGACATTAGATCTAAGGCCTAACCTATTGTGGAAAAACCGGGAAATAGTGATCACATGCATATATAAACAAAAGTGGTGATATATATAACATGTGTACAGTCAAATGTTCTATCACTTAACCCAAAAGTAAAAATATCATGTATATATAGAAAATGTAATACAAAAAAAAGAATGCAAAACGTACAAAAATATGTCGTAGCGAGTCCTTATTTGGCTCGAGAGGTAGTCACCAATCTTCTCTTTGCACAGTGCAGCTACTCGGTGATCTGCACCAGTCACAAACTAGACGGTGAGTACATGAAATTATTTAAGTAATCTTGAGAGACATCGATCCACGTTCCCAAACAGGCAACAAGTATCAAATGGCATAATTTAAATAACAACTATCTTTGAAAGAAACATCATGCAAAGAGATACTTGAGTTAACTAACTATGAAAGCGACTCGAGGTTAAGTAGTAATGGATTAGGGTCGGTCGGTAGTGATCTTCATCACATCGACATGTCACTTTACAATTTGAGCTACTGCTCTATATCATTTCATTACAAATTGAGCTCTATATCATAATTTCAAAAGGTCGTACTTACGATTACGCCTTTTCTATTCCAAGTGAATTAGTCGTCATAGGAATGTATACTTGCTAACATACCGAGTTTTAAAACTCGTCATGTTCCCAAGTTATTCTTGCGCCAACAAACCCAGAGGCCGATTACCTGTTCGAGGCACGTTACTCCGTGTGTCATGCAAGGTAGTGGAGAAATTCCCTAACATCAGAAAAGTCTAGTGACCCCGTATGAAAGCTGAATTTCTATCATTAAATGACCACAACCACAAGAACCACTTTCATTTTCAATAATGACTCGGTAATAGAATCTTAGAAATGTAGCGCATACTAATGCACAAAGGATTAGAGTCAAAACAAAACAAACTAACCTAATAGCATGCTATATCAACGACTTTCATACACTGACAATCAACATGACAAAATAAAGGAATTTGAATCAATAATATACACAACGAGTATGCTATGAGCAACATCATCAAATGAGAAGCTGAACAAGTCATAGCATATGGATGTCAAAGGCAATTTAGTTCGAATAGCGAGAATAAATAAATAAATGGAATGAAATGTAAATAAATGTCTTAATCGGTTTACTTACATACACACATGACAATTCTAAGCTATCAGATTTTTCGTCGCGTCGATGTACGCACCCAAACCCAAGTAATAGCTCCTTTACGGTCTAACATTTGACAAGTTATCAATTTAGATTCACAATTCATTATTTAAAATTCCTAAATTGGTGAAATCGAATTCGATGACCAATTTGCCAATTTCGCGCTTTTCGAGGTAAAAACCCAGGTATAACGTCTCGTAGAAACTTAAATTCTTCATTTTTTATGGAAATATCAATTTCTATTTATTTTGTCGAAATATAATTTTCGAGATTTTTCCTAATTTTCTTGGAATTTTCTTGAATTTTCAGCATTTTATCTATTTTACGGAATTTCTTTTATTAAAAATATGTTTATTTAATTAAATATATTTATATATTGGTGGGTCGGGTCAACGGCCGGGTCAAGCGGACCGGGTCGATCCGACGCGGTCAAAGTGGACTCGGGTCGGTCGGACCGGTCCTCCTCAGTCGAGGTCGGCGGCAGACCCAAGCTCCCCATCTTCTTTCCTCGCATTTTTGCTCTCGTAATTTTTTTTTTTTGTTTCACTTGGGGTTGGCGTCCATCCCGACCCCGGGTTTGGTTTTCTATCTTTGGGAGACCACTCCCATGCCCTCTTGAGCTCGGACGACTGCCATGGCGATTCGTCGGTCTCCACCGAACCACGACAACGCTGCAACAACAACAACGAAAATCAACAGGAACACTCAACTCACCTTGCCTTCTTCCTCAAGCTCGATCTCTTTCTCTCTCAGTCTATCTCTCTCTTTTTCTCTTTCTCTCATTCTTCTCGGTCGTTCTTCCTTCTCTCTATTCTTTTTTTTTAAGTTAGAATGAGATAAAGATGACTTTGATATATATATATATGGCTACCTTACAACCACTAATTTATATTAATTAAAAAAAATTCCTTTTTCATTTTATGCAATAAAATTGAACTAGTTACACGTGCCCATTGCTATTCTGCTACCTCGGGCCCGCGTCGACACGCATGACACTGAGGTAAGTCCCATTCGTCTCGTTATCTGCATACCGGAAATGACTTAGTAGTCTACACATATACGATACATTAGGCATACACCGCACAAATATAACATTTACCTCGGCCATTGTGCCTCGGTAATGACACGTATCATATTTGCGAGTCCCGCGTCACGGGTCATTTTGTCTGATTAACGAATTAAACGTCCATTAATTATTTGGCCGTGATGAGAAAGGTCAATCATGCGGAATCGGTTACAACTACGAAAAATCAAAAGTTCATGTTTCGGAGAACCGGTATGCAAAATTGTCGGGGAGCATACACGAGGTTCGAGAGGCATAACTAGGAGAATGCAAGACGGGGAGGTGAAATTCAAATACCATCCACCCAGTGAGAATGCCCTTGACCGGGAGTCTTTTCGGAAAGTACTCCGGCGGTGGGAGTGGACTACTGAGGTTTTATGACCTGCATGGCGAGTTTCGGTCTTAGCAATGAAGACCAAGTGGATGGTGGTGACGATGCAACTTTTGGACAGCGGTTTTGATCTATTCATTCTTCTCTATTTATTCTATCTCAGAGTGATTATGTGTGAGGTCTTAGTTTGTAATATTTAAATATGTATGATATGGTGTACTAATGTGATACAATTGCTATGATGTGGTCCATATTATACAATGGTTTGATATGTTCAATTATATAACTATGATGTTTGAAGATTTTCAATTTATCATTTTCTTTACTTATGAAATTCATTCTTATGATATTTCTATTATTTATTAGTTTATTTAATTCATTTATGCTTAGGGGTATTTTTTATTTTGTTGGAAACTCGACTTTATTTTTAAACCTTGAGGATAAGGTTTAGAATGAGTTTAGAGGTATTTGGGTGAAGTGAAGTATGAAGAAGCGAAACATGGAAGAAACGAGAGGTAGAATCTATTTATTCAAAGTTGACTTAATTTTTCAAAATTTTGAAGATACATGTATTTCTTCATTTTAATTTATTTAGTTAGGAAATTATGAATTGAATATAATTTGGATTTAAATAGAAGTGATATATTTTTATTACCCATGAAAATAAAAAATTTATGATAGAAATGAATATAATTTTGACTTAACATAGATTGTGTATTTTAAAATTTGAGAATTTCATAAACTCGATTAGGAGGCTAATTAAGTATTTTCGGATTTAAATTAGGATTTAAATATCCGAGGTGGGACCCACGTGTTACAAATTGAAGATCATGAGTTAAATATTATTTTTGTGTGTGGTGTGACTAATTGGTGTAATATACTATATTCGGCACGAAATAAAGTCAAGTTGAGGTGTGGATACAATGTCCGCATGTTTAGAATGCGTCGGTATTTTTGCCAATTTTTGGCGAAAATGAGGTATTTTTCGGGGTTTAATTTGGGCATAAATTAGAAGATAAATGTGAAAAAATAAGAAAAAATGGCAAAAGACTTGAAAGGGCGATGAGATGAGAAATTGGAGGTTATATTGCCAAGGGCATAAAGGTCATTTGACCTAAAATCCATTGTTTCGAATGTGAACACGAAATGGGAGTTTTAGTTATCCCCATTTCGATCAAACATCACATAATCATCTTTTCTCTCAATTCTTCTCTTCTAAGTCGATTCTATGCACTCCCGCCAAAACCTCGATCCTCTTTTGAATTTATCTCTTCTTCTTCCTCCATCGATTATCTCTTCACTCAGAGCTACTTTTCTCTCTCTCTCTCTCTCTCTCTCTCTCTCTCTCTCTCTCTCTCTCTCTTTTATTTGAATCTCACGGGTAAGCATTCATTCATCTCTCTCGATTGATATCATGATGAATAGTAGTGGGATTGAACCACGATAGAGAGATTATTCAATTGGAATTAATGAGAACGATGATGAAGACAACGAGAGAGTTGTTGTGATATATTGTTCTTATTGTGAACTTCGATAAAAAAAAAGGAAGGGAAAGGGTGTGGCTCTTGTGATTGATATCATGATGAATAGTAGTGAGATTGAACCACCCGATAGAGAGATTATTCAATTTGGAATTAATGAAACGATGATGAAGACAACGGAGAGAGTTGTTGTGATATATTGTTCTTATTGTGAACTCGATAAAAAAGGAAGGGAAAGGGTGTGGCTATTGTGATGTTGTTAGAGATCAATGGGTACTCTCTTCTCTTGTATTCTTGTTCTCTCGATACTTATCCTTTCTCTCTCTCTTGATTGTAATGCATTGCTCTTGTGATCCTCCTTTCGAACAAAACAGTGACAATGAGAATGAGCAGGGGTGAATGAAATACTTGGTTTAAGGTAAGATTTTGAATTCGAAATTGACTTTTGATTCAATTAATTATTAGCCATGTGAATTGTATTTGTTGAAGTGATTGTAGGATTGGTGTGTTAGTCATTGTGTTAGAGATAGAATTGAGAGAGGAAGTTCAGCTCAGCTGAACAATGTTATATGTATACACTCTGACTATGGTTAGGATGTAACTGTGGTTAGCCATACCATAGTTAGTTTAACTATTATTATGTAACGAAATTAGTTAGGCAGGTTGTGTAAATAGTTGTCTAGGTGATCTATATAAGTTGTAATATCATTGATTTTACAATTTAATGAAGAATGGTTTTCATTTACGAGAATTTCTATGTGTTTTGCATTTCTTGAACACGAGTTGTTCTTCATTGTTTGTGTTGTTGTTTGTGTTGAGTTGTGTTGTTTGATCAACCTTGTTAGGTTTGATCTTAACATGGTATTAAGCTTGAGTCATGGCTTGGTGATTGATTAATTTGTCTCGATGAGGAACAAGAAGGTGTCTTACGAGATGTCACTTTGCCATTGCAAGAGCTTTGAGTTTGATCTTCCCGATGAAGCTTGATGATACAAATTACATTCTTGGAAAGTTCAAATTAGATGCGACCATTAAAGTTCTTGGTCTCAATTTCTTTATCTTGAGAATCCTCTTACGTTGGACTCAAACAACTCTCCTTCTTCATGAGACATTTATGTGCAAGAAGATAAAGATGCGAAGTCAGTTAGATTCAATCTTGATGGTCTAGTTGTTTTCAAACATTGATAAATATGTGATTGGTCATATTCTTATGTTGTGAATCATCTTATGAGATCTGGAATGTATTGGAGATATCTTTTGCTCAATCCTTCATGGCTAGAGCACTTTAATTACAGAATCAATTGAATACTTTAAAGAAAAATTCTAGTTTATTTTACGATTTTGTTGTTAAGATCAAGAACATTGGAGGTGAGTTGAAATCCATAGGTCGAGGAATAGCAGGTTTGATTTAATTCAATTAGTGTTAAGCGGAGTAGGTCAAGAGTTTGATTATGTGGTTGTTGTGATCTCTTCCGCAATGAGAAGACCATTAGTCTTCAAGATGCTCAATATTTGTTAATGATGCATGAGCAGAGGAGAATTTTGCAGTTTAATATTGTTGCAACTCTTGATCTTTCACCTATTACGGCTCATTTTACTTCTAATTCTTGTGATAAGAAGTCTTCTTTTAACAAGTTTAATAGTGGAAGAACAAATGATGGTCTTGAGGAGGCTCGACGAGAGGTGGTCATGGAGGTTATAGAGGTGGAATAAATGGTGCTAATAGAGGTGCAAACAAGATTTTTTGCAGTTGTTCTCGAACATGACATATGGCCTTACAATGTTATCGAGATTTGATCAAACATATTTTGGTCTAAGTCATTCTCAGAAAGTGCGATTCAGGTGGCCAATTCAAGAAGTTCAATAAACCATTCTCTAGTAATCAACAACCTTGGCACCTCTAAACTCTCAGCAGGCTCACTATCGTCGGTTTCGAGGGATGATTGCCTCTCTGAAAGCATCATCTACGATCAATGGTATATGGATTGAGGAGCATCTAGCCGCGTGACTTCATACTCATCTTTTATGACTCACAAAATTGATTACACAGTGCACAGCGTGTACTATTAGTAATGGTTCTCAACTTTCCATTTCTTTTGTTGGTCATAGTGTTCTTCCCTGACACTCATTCTTCTCAAAAGCTGGATTTAAAACATGTTCTACATGTTCCTAATCTTGCAAAGAACCTAATTAGTGTTTCAAAGTTATCTCGGGACAATGATGTGATTCTTGAATTTACTTACGACTCATTCTTTATCAAGGACAAGGCTTGAAAGAAAGTTTTGGTACAAGGATGAGCTTAGAGATAAGTTGTATTGTCTTCTTAGCTACATCGACACTTTATTGGTTCTTCATCACATCTTGTTGGTTCTCTGAATACATATGCTAATTATTTTCTTTCTTCGTTGTGTAATAAGCCTACCATTTCAAATTTGTGAGTAACTACTAATGTTTCTTTAAATATGGCATGCCGGACTTGGTCATCCCTCTCATGAGATTCTTGACATGTTTTACATTCTTATAATACTCATGTTAATAAAATTGTTTTGCACTTTACGTGACTCTTGTATAATTGGCAAGTTACATAAGCTTCCATATCACAAGTTGTGCCATTACGCAACTAGGCCTTTGGAGTTGGTTTACTACGATTTATGGGACCACTGCACCGATGTCTTCTACTAGTGGTCTCATTCTACTACATTTTTGTTGATGCTTTTAGTAAATTCACATGGTTTTATCCATTATATTTGAAAATCGATGCATTTGTAGCCTTTCTTCATTTCTTACGATCTATTGAACGTCTTAATACTAAAGCGAGTTGTTTCGATCTAACATGGGTTTGGAGTTTAAACCTATTGAGTCATATTGTCTACAAAGTTGGAATTACTCATCGTACTCATGCCCTTACACACATCAACGAGAATGGTGTACGAGATAGGAAACATCGAACTATATTTGAGATGGGTTTAACATTGCTTGCTCATTCTTACATGCCCCGATCTTGGGAAAAAACCTTTGTTACCTCGGTATTCATCATCAACGATTTACCTCTTACTGTATTAGATTTTAGGGCTCTTTATTTTGTATGTTTCAAGAGAAAACGAGAATACCAATACTTGAGGTGTTTGGGTGCTCTTGTTTTCCCGAGTCTCTGCCTATTCCTCTCGCGAGTTTAACTTTCGATCTGCAAAGTGTGTCGTCATTGGCTATAGTCAAGGCATCATAGTTATAGATTTCTTCATCCTTGGCAAAGTTTACATATCCAAGGATGTTGTCTTTCATGAAAGAGTTTCCTTTTCAATTACTATTTTTAGGATCCTCTATTTCAAAGACATCCTCTATTAAATTGGTTTTACCGAGGTTCATGTTACATTGCCTCTAAAGGTCTTCTTCATTGTCTTACACCACTATTTTGCCACGGTGTATTCATCATCAAGTTCATCAAGTTTTTCATCATCTACTACCTTTGGTGGCTTATTCACTACCTTCTTCCTCGATTGAGTGTTCTCCCGACTTACTGATAACCTTATGTTGTTCCCTACTGGTGAGCTTACTTCTCACTTGCACCTCGTGTCGATTAATCATCATATGATTACTAGGAGCAAAAAATGGGATTTTTAAACCGAGGCCTTAGTTCATATTTCTTCATATGCCTTGGTCGATCAGTTGGAACCTTCTTTAGTTAAAGTGGCTCTCCAGATCAGGAATTGTACTGTTGCCATGGTTGATTAAATCTCTGCTTTGGATAAGAATAATCTTGGACAACTTGTTCCTCCTTTTCTTCTATGAATCTGTTGGTTGTAAATGGGTGTTTAAAGTTAAGACAACTCAACTAGTTCCATTCAACGATCAAAGCTCGTTTGGTAGCTAAGGGCTTTCATCAAAATCTGGTCTTGATTACTTTGATACTTACTCTCTGTTGTTAAGCACTTCTTCTATTAGAATTCTTTTCACTCTTCTTTGTTACTTACAATTGGCATGTTCATCAAGTTGATGTAAATAATGCCTTCCTTAATGGTGACCTTACTAAAGAGGTCTATATGGTTCAATGAGAAGGTTTTGTGAACAAGTTTTTTTCCTCATTATGTTTGCAAAATTTGAATAAAGCCTTATATGGCCTTAAACGAGGCTTCAGGGCACAGTTTTCCAAGCTTAAAGATGTTTTACTTGGTTAGGGTTTAGTAAATTCTACCTACGATATGTCCATGTTCTACAAGAAGTCTTACGCATCACTTTTTCTTTATTCTTGGTGCATGTAGATGATATTCTTATCCTTGGTTCTAACTACTGCTCACCAAGTCTCTCGTGAATCAACTTGGTTAGACTCTTGTTTTTCTCTTAAAAACCTTGGACAAGTGGATTACTTTACGGGCTTTGAAGTTTTTAGAGATCTTACGGGATATATCTCATTTCACAAAAGTATTTTTTGGGCTATTTGCATAAAGTGGACTACGGGATTTCAAACTTCTTTGTCATTCCCTTTTAAATTGGTGATGCAGAAGTTTTCTTGTTTTGATGGGAAACCTTTCAGCTTTGATCTTACCTTGTATAGGAGTATTGTAGGGGCCTTACAATACCTTACATACTTCAGAGGCCGGACATCGGTTTCATAGTTAATAAACTCGGTCGGTTTCTCGAGAGTCTCTTGATTTACATTGGTGGCTATGAGCGTGTTCTTCGTTATTTAAAGGGTTCGAATTTGTGATTTGTGTTTCAAGCCCTCATCTTCTCTTCACATTGAGTCTTTGCGAGATGCATATTAGGTGGTGATTGTGAGGATAGGAGATCAACTAGTGGTTTATGTTTATTTTGGGGTGGCAATCTCATTTCTGGTCTCGAAGCGAACTATTGTAGCTAGATCTTCTCTGCGAAGTTGAATACGGGACCCTGGCTCATGGTGTTTTTAATATTTTGTGGACTTAACTTCTCTCTTGTCTAAACTTGGCATTTGTAGTTTAGTTCATCCTATTATGTGGTGTGATAGTACATGAGCAAAGCTCTTGCACAAATCCTATTTTCATGCTCGCCTTAAACATGTTAAAGTTGATGCTCATTTTGTACGAGAAAATTAAATTTTGTTGGGGTGTTTGATCTTCATTATGTTCCCTCTTCATCCAGTTGATGATTTGTTCACCAAAGTTTTATCTGGTCATCGTTTCTCTTTTCTCTTTGCAAAGTAAACCTCGTGTCTTCTCTCGGTTTTCTTAGAGGGGGAATGTTATAGATAGAGCGAGAGAGGAAGTTACAATTTCAGGTGAACAATGTTGTGTGTATACTGCTACGACTATGGTTAGGATGTTGTGGTTAGCCTTTCCATAATTAGTTTAACTCGTGTGTAATAAAATTAGTTAGACGGTTGTGTAAATAGTTTTCTAGGTTATCTATATAAGTTGTAATATCGTGATTTTACAAGTTAATGAAGAATGGTTTTCATTTTTGAGAATTTCTATATGTTATGCATTTCTTGAACACGATGTTGTTCTTCATTGTTTGTGTTGTTGTGTTGGTTGTGTTGAATGATCAGCCTTATTAGGTTTGATCTTAACCTGTTGTTTGAGGAAGAAAATTAAGGGATGTCGATGACAATGAGGAGGGGAAGGAAATAATGTTGTTGGGCTCTTGTTCTTGTGGTATTTGTTGTACTTATGATCGTTGTTGTGAAGCTTTGTTGTATTTATGGATTGTGTTAGAGGCCTATTTTTGTTATTTTTGTATTATAGAGGGCACATGAGGCATGCCTTGCAATGCATGGCATGGCCACCTTGAAACCAGGGAAGGTCAGGCCAGCATTCAGGCGATCCTTGGGGTAATTTAGATTTTCAAGGACTCCCCGGGACAGTACACCGAATGTTAAGCTTAGTCGAGCTTTGGCTCGGTTGATGCCATAGCATTCGATGAAGAAAATGAGGAAGAAAGTTTGAATGAATTTGAGAAAACAATTATTAAGGTGAGGTAATTTGGTCGGTGAGCTTTTTCTCCATTCTTTCGAGTTATTGGTTTAAATTCTAGGTTTTTATAGAGATTGGTGGGGAAGCATGGACTTTGAGTTTCGAGTTGTTTTAGTGATTATTGAGGTCACTTAATATCATTTTTTATGGTGGAACTTATGGATCTTTGTTGTCATGTGAATTAAGTTGTTGTTCTTGATGTTAAAGGGTCAAATGAACTCAAATCTTATGGTTTAATCTTTTGATTTGGATGGTTTGATAAACCTATGAATTGAATTGATTTGTTAAATACAATGTATTATGATCCAAATTGGAAACTTATTATAAAATGGAAATGATTCACCTTAATTGTTTATGTAGAAAGTTTAATGGCGTTAGGTGATAAAATGAGTTAAATTAAGACTCGTTGAGCGTTTTCAATTAATATTTGAAGAATTAAGTAGCCTATGATTCAACAATAGAGTTTAAAACTCCAATTGGGAATGCATAATTGAGTTATAATATTTCTAAAGTTAAATAAATGGTTTAAAATCTATTTAGAGCTTCAAAGACATGAAAAAGTGGTGTGATGGTCCTTTTGGAGACTTTAAATAGTCGATAAAGGTTGTTAGGGGATTTTAATCCCATTGTAAGTTGAAATATGATTTTGAAGTGTTAAAATAAATTTTTAACTCGAAAATGTGAATTTGTGACTTAATAGGACTTCTCGAAGTACGTGAAAGTCAGAGAATGTTGTGTGAGGTTTCGCGACCAACTTTGTATTGTTTGACAATTAGTAAACCTATAGAGATATTTACTATTTATGGAATTTATTTTTGTACCTGTAATTGTACTTAGTCATGTATTGCATTTCGCATCATTCTTGGTCATGCATTCATGGCATATGGGTCACATTGTCATGTTCGGTCTCGATCGAGGTATCACTTTAGGTGAAAAAGACTAGGTGCAAGTAAAGCTAATTGAGACTAGGTATCACTGTCTAGGTGAAAAAAAACTAGATGCGAGTAAATATGTAAGAAAGCAATGTTGATTCCAAAAATCATGCATTGGACTTTCATTACTCTTTTAGGTTCATTCTTAGGTCGACTGACTTTGTTTGTAAACCTTAAATAGTAATGAAAGGGTTTCACATTGTTATATAAATTTCTTGTTATTTGAAAATGCAATTACATGTCTCCATGTATTCGGACTAACATTTGTAGGAGTACAGAGCAGTATAGGAGTTTACTTATCTGGCATATTCGAGTTGTTTTTTATGATGTCAGGTTCTTTGTGAAGACAAGTAAGGATGGACAAGACTCGAAGATCTTAGTGAATGTTTTTCAAGCTTAAAGTTTTAATTTCTATGTTGTAAATCATTTTTATGGATTTCTTTGAGCTTCGGTGTGATTGTAGGGCGTGAAACACCTTAGTAAGGTGATAAAATCGTTATAAAATGGTTCAAAGTAGTTTTAAGACCCATTATGGTTCGATGTTAGTTTATTTTTGGTTTGTAAAATTGCAAATAAGGTATTTGAGACTTTAAATTATATTAAATGAATAAAATTGATATGTATTGTGATATGTGGGGAGTTGTCGGTCCTTACAGGCTTCTACTCATTACATTGTCTATTTGGTGAACTTTAAAATGAGACCACTTTTAAGAGAAGTGGTGCGAAATTCTTACAAAATACGGAGGATAATTTGCATGATTTCCTATATATATAGTTACTACTACCATGAGAACCACAAAAATACACATGTCATTGGAACTACATTTACCACCATTGAATTATATTCAACACATTAATTTATGTGTCATAAATGTACAAAACATTTAATGCACAACAAATTTTGAGGGTTCCCATGGCATGTGTATATATTTGTGCTCCATTATAGAATTTTCCTATATGTGTGTGTGTGTTCGTATGTCGTGCGCACTAACGCGTGTATGTACTATTACTATATATTATAAATTTGACATGATTAGTGACGAGATTATTTTTAAATAGATATTCTTTATAAGTTTTCAAAAAAAACTATAATTAAATATTAACAAATATTATATTATAAATTGTATGATCCATGTAGTTGACTCACCTAATTTGAGAATTGAGATTAAGGGTTGAAGTTTTGTTGTAATTGATAATATATTTATATTTTTCTCTCTCAACTCTTAAGAGTTAAAGAAACAATAATACCAATAATTTACAAATTCAAAAGATGTATATATAAATATAAACTATGTATAAAACCAATACATATGGGCCAAAAAAAACACTTAGGAGGATCCTATAAAATATAGTTTTGTAGTTTTTGTCATTTGATTCTAAATTTGTAAAATATAAATATAGTTGCAAATAATTCAAAACAAAACATAAAATTAATCAAACAAGTTAAAATTATAAATCATATTAGAGTTTGTTTATCATTAGTGTTTTAGGTAAAAATGTGCGACCCGCCTTAACTAGGGTCGGATCATCAAACACAAATCGTTACTCGAAGCACGATACCTAATCCAGGCCGAAGTAACACTATGGCACGCCTATTTCAACTTTCTGCTTAATAACATACTAACCATATAGAATAATAAATGCAAAAGTGAAATCGAAACTAGGATTTCATAAACCATATAATCAATGTGATAAGTGTTCAAAAGTCTAAGTAGGTTCAATCATTCCAAAAAGCTTCCAACACTACCATAAAGCTTCCAAATAATCTAAAATAGATAAAGACCACCTAAATGGTTACAACGGAATTTATTGTTCTGAAAATCAAATAACTAGATAGTAGGTGCAATGCTGACAATGTAAGGAAAGACTTCAAGCAGGTGCCATTCCCTTGTCACGAACTAATGCGGATGTGTATGTACCTAGATAGTTAGTGGGTGAGCTAAAATGGACAACATAGCGTAATAAGAGGAAATCTGGCTCAAACATCAAATACACAAGTACTACCTAGTAATTATGCAAGATCTAACATGAAGTTGAAACCAAATCTCAAGCATTGAGTAGAAAGCATGAGAGCATTATTCAAAGGAAAATGCTAATTTCACCGCCATACACACCCGATCAACGCACCGGTGACTGGCGGTGACTTTGATGGTATGGGTCCCACCCACTAACCATTTCATTTCTTTCCCCATTTTTCGTTTTTAAAATTGTCAACCGGTCGATACTTGTTACATTTGGTATGTACTCTTCGTCTACTTGTTGCGTGCGGTCATGTATCGATGCTATTAGTAATTGTCGATAAGAAGTGTAGGCTCTTATGAGATCATTTCCATCCAAATTTTTTAGTGGTAGATTCAAGATTGTGGTGCTAAATCCAAATCGTTCTCCCAACCAAAACAACTCATTCACCTTTCCCAAACCATATTTCGTTTTGTTACTGTGTTGCATCACCTTTGACCATATTTCATCTTATTCCCTCTTCATATAGATTATCTACTACTGACAAGAGCTAGAGCATCATAGTCGAGAAGCTGGTTTGGTCGAGACTACTCTCGTATAGAATTTGGCGAAGTGAAGTATAAGGAAGAGAAGCATGACGAAGGTAGAGAACCCCACTTTTGTTCTCATTTTACGTTTAGGAATGTTAGTGATTGGCAATAAAAATAGTGCATTTAATCTTCGATTGTATGTTGCCTTCAATGTTGGATTCTATGTTGTAGTAAATGAGGTTAGAAAATGTGGGTTTTGAAGCACGTGTTTTTATGGAAATGCATTTACTCATTGCATTTACTATGTGTTAAATTTACTATGAGTTAGGTTTACATTAAATCATTTGTGGTATGTTTTGCTTGAGAAAGTTGAGTCTTGGGCTTAGTTCAACAGTGTTCTTGAGTCAGGTTTTATCATTGAAAATACCAACTTGCCATGTATTTCTTCAAAACCATAGCAATACCTACTATTGGGTTTAGTTACGCGACATGGTATATGAACCATAGCGATACCAATCGTCATGATTATACATGTTTTTGATTAGGTCGTCATGGCACAAATGGACTGTCGTGGAAAGATCTTTTGTTGAAGAAGGCGAGTGAAAATGATTTTCAAGGTGATGGTGAATAGAGGGCGATAGTGAAGAGGATGAGGAAGTTGAATTTATTAACAAACAATTGGTTTTCAGTGGGAATGATCTTTACCGGCCATAATGAGACATATTTAGCATTCAAGAGATATACGAATAGTGTGGGATTTAGAATAAAAATAAGATCCTCAGAAAGATTAGACAGCATCATTTGCTAGCGTGTATTTTCATGTTGTAAGGAATGACAAACCAAACCAAATGAGAATACACATTACGGTTTATATTCACGTTGCGAATGCAAAACAAGAATGGTTATACGGTTATTCACTGATTGAAAGTGGCATATGACACGGTGTTTCTTAGAACACAATCATGCGGTGAGCCCGAGGAAGTCTTGTTGGGTTTTTTGGGGTTCATGCTGCGCGGAAAATTTAAAATAATGTTTGAAAACCCCGACATGATCAAAAATAAGTTATATCAAACTAGATCTACAAAATTATAACATAGCTTAATCAGTGATTTCCTTCTACGATTGTTCAATCTCCAAGTCGTTCAGCGTCGATCCTCTGTCGAAAATCACGCATGAATGGTGACCACAATTTGGAATGCTAGCCCCGAGAGATAGAAAATGTTTTTCTCTCCCAAAATCCGAGAGAACTTCAAAAAATAACAAAAACGAAAAACTTATATCGTTTTAAAGTTTCAACTTCTATTTATATGTGTTGATAAGCTCTACGCGTAACCATATATCTTTGAAATCATCGGTGAAAGTAATAAAATCTTGATAACCGGTTCTAGCCATTGTGTTTATAGGACGCATACATCGGTATACTCGATAAAACACTTGCCTTTTCACTTGTGTCCAATAAAGGGGATCTTTGTCATTTTGCCTAATAAACAAGATACACATGTTTCATATGATTCAAAATCAAATGAATTTAAATGTCCATCTTTATGGAGTTTAGAAATGTGTTTCTCATTTATGTGGCTAAAACAAAATGTCAAATGTAGGTTTAACTCAAATCATTTGACTTGAATCTCTTTTTATTTACTTTAAGAATAGGAGTACAATATAAAGACCATCACACAAATCAACATTCGCGTAGAAAACGTCTTTACGAGAAATGAAGCATTTATTATTCGTAATAATGAAATTAAAACCTTCCAAATCCAAACATGAAAGCGAAATGATGTTTTTGCTCAAGCGAGAACATAATAACAATTACTTAAAACTAAAACAAGTCCACTAGCTAAAATTAACTCATAACATCTATAGACAACGCAACAACATTTGCTCAATTTAAAGCTCGTAGGATGACTTCTCCTTTCTTTAACATTCTACTTACGGTGAGACCACACTGCTTAATACAAATGTAAGATTCACATCAGATATCCAATTACCAGGAATTACTAGTAGACAAGTTAACATCAATAACGTATATACACAAAGCGTGTAATACTAGTCGCACCACTTTTTTTTAGATCTTTAAGATATAGCTTGCAATTTATAAACCAATGCCTAGGTTCATGGCAAAAATGATAATTTCCTTCTTTTTCCTTTTCCATTTGGGGTTGTGAAGTAGAAACAACCTTAGGCTAGACTTGTTCCATAAGCTTTGTGACGATCAGCTTGTGACCTTGGAAATTTTAGCCTTGCCATGCCAGTGCTTCCTTCTTTATAGTCTTTCCTTTACGAACCATCGACATATTAGCAATGGGTTTCTTGACATTCTGTTGAGTGGTTTAAGCATCAAATGCAACTCACAAGATAGACTTCTCCATATTATTCATGTTATATTTCATCACAAATTGTGAATAACTATCAAAGCAATGAATTTAGGATCAAATCAGGATGATCGACTCTTGAGCATGGGAAATCTAAGTCTTTAAGATGGTCGATATAGCCGCTTCATTTTTAGAACATGGGGACTAGCCAGCGCACCTCGGCCATTTTGCAAGAATGAGAGTTCTTAATTATCTTGAACCTTTCTTATCTAGCTTATTGTTGGAACATTTCCTTGACATCGTAGTCATGTCGTAAGATTCCATGTGTTTCATGTCCTTACGAGAGTTTGAGAGCCATGGTTGCCAACATAATGCATGCAACATTAGTTGATTCATTGACATGCTTAGTATGTGCATCCTTTTCTGACACTTAAAGCATTAGGCTGGTGGTTCCTCATGAATAAGATCATCCGGGACATACAACTTGCGTTCAAAGCTTAAGAACAATTCTCAAGTTTCTAGACGATCAAAGTTTGTCTGGACAACTTATCATTCTCGAGGATGGATCAAGTGACAAGGGATTAGTGTGATTTGAATAGGCCATAGATCTACAACAAAGATTATGCAAAACTTCATTTTAGTGTAAAGGAAATAGACTCCCACTAAATTAACAACCCTCTACAAAAATGTTATGTTAATTTAAGGGACTAAAACCATGTTTCACCTAATTTAAAGCGGTAAGGCATGACACTTTGAATTAGGTTATTTAGAATAGGTACTAATTACCAATTACATCATACGTAACTTTAGTTATTTTTATGAGATTATGACATCTAATGTCTTGGCATGTTTTATCTTATCTAGTGTTTTAGGCCCAAAATCGTTTTGGTAGCTTTATCAAGTCTAACTATTTGAAACAATAGAGTAAATGTTACTCAAACTTCCTTCACCGAAGATAACCACAATACACTCTATGGAGGCTGAGACCTATATTGATGTGATCGAAGCCTTTGATAAGTGTTTGAGAGCGGATAGCACTTGGCTTAAAATTTGGAAGAGGAATTTTTGTTTGTTTTGGTGATCATAATTTAAACAAGATAAATATCATATATTACAATGCATAAACAATCATTAAACAAGTTAGGAAATTATACCAATTAGAAAATTGAAAATCGCCTAAAATTTCTCATTATTTTAGTCAATCTAATTGACCAAAAGCGCCACTTTATTTTAATTCCAAGAAATATTAATTAAAATGTTTTAATTAACTTTCGAGACCACTTTAACTTAATATCTTATTTAATCCAATTATAATTTAAGATACTTTGAATCATTATCTAATTAGAATTAGTTATATACCTCACCTATCTTATAGGATTTGTAATTCTTATCCAGATTACAAGTTTATATCCTTTCTAGGAATTTACTAACGAGATAACCATAATGAGATATATAATCAAAATCAATTTTGATTCTTATTCATCTGAAACAAGCAATTTAATCAAGAAACAAAATATTAATCATGCATTCAACACCAAAATCATATTAATCTAATCATGATTTCTTTCATAGAGACATACATAATAATTGAACAAAGCGAACTATGTATCGACACTGATAATCACATTAACCTAAACATGACTTCTCTGATATGAACATACAAAATCCACATCGTTTAATATTTAAACATATGTTAATCTAAATATTTTAAACATAAATTCTATCATTGAATCAAATCATGCGTATGTATAAAATACATGAATTAACAACATGCTTTAAAACTAATTCTTGGTAACAATTATCTGGAACCTATATGCACATCATATATACATTAATCGAGATCAAATTTTTCACACATATATTATATATACATATGAGAAAACATGCAAACATTTAATAGAGCGAGTATAAGGCTCTAATACCATTATTGGGTTTTTTTTGGGTTTATACTGCGGTGAAAAATTCAAAACAATTTTTGAAAACTGACGAGGATCGAAAATAAGTTTCATTAAACTATATCTCAAAAAGTAAACTATACCTTAATCCATGATTTTCTTATCTAGTTTTTCGGTCTCCAAAGGCGTTCAAGTGTCAGTCCTCTATTTAAAATCCACATATAAATGGTAACCACAATTTGGAGTGCTAGCCCCAGAGAGATATAAAACGTTTTTCTTTCTACTCCCGAAATCGAGAGAACTTCGAAAATAGCAAAAATTAAAATCTTTTATCGTTTTAGGGTTTCAACTTCTATTTATATGTGTAAATAAGTTCTTACTTAAAATCATATTCGTAATACAACTATTGTATTTAGGTAGTTTAAGCAAATTACATATACACCTCTATTAATAAATTATCATATAACAAATTGTAAAGGTTTTATGTCATGATTACTCTGGACCAATTGAAATTGTGACGGTCATTCTTCGTGTGCGACCCGATTAGTTCATGCTTTGACGTTGGTAGTGAACCAAAACCATTTTGGTACACAAGTCATAAAGCGGTCTCTAGTAAGGCATGGAAAGTACCCGAATAACATGAATATCAAAATCGATACAACCTAATGAATAACATATATTATCCATTTGTCGTGCGATATCCTTTAATTAAATAAAAGGCATGGAAAGTCTCCACTTAATGTTCAATCGTACTAGTCTCAATCTTTAGGTAAAGTGAAAACATCAAGTGACATTAATCATATCAATTCACATGGATTTGGCCATTATCGATCTATCATGTCGAGGGATCTCGATATCTCTCATATGAGAAGGACAAATTTTATCTTGATTACACACATTCACATATTATTCACATGGTAACCAATCACAATCTTTATAATCGTCGGTTAAAGACAATATTTGATTGTGTCAAATTACCATGCTCACTAATATTGAAGTCTATGGTAATCTCAAGTCTAAGGACTAAATGATATACTTATTATCGGTAACACTTATGACCTAATCCGTGTGGTGTTTTCATTGCGAATGGTCGGTCGGTACCTTGTTCACTAACAAGTACTCGTGATCTCGATTTATATCCACTATACGCATGATCATTACATGACCATCGATCAAGATTCACAATAGTCTTAATTCATTATAGTTCCCACTATAATGACCAGATTATGGACATTTAGGATATTTCAACAAATACTCATGGATCCCTACTTATAAGGTAAACACAAAATCACTTATAATAAAATAGCAAATGAAAACCTCAATTTCATTAACTAAAATTATAAGATAAACAATGTTTGTAGATTGACTAGGTCATATGCCCCAACAAGTCTAAATTACACTTACCCGGTGCAACAAAGTTATTAGCGAGACAACAAAGAAGTGGTTGCATCTTAATGATAGTGCGAGGAATTTACGAGTGCTATCGATGGTAAGCGCGCTAAAGGAATTATGAAGAGGCGCTCTTGTTCTTGACGAAGAAACAGTTAGCAACCCGAGAACAATTAGCGTGTTGATTGTTCAGTAGCGCCTATATCACATGCTTTCTGTGACAGAATCCTCAAGTCGAAATTTTGTCATAACCTCTCAATTAGCTACCTTATTGGTTCTAACATGTTTCCCATATATAATTAACTTCAATCGACCTTTAAAACACCACACAGAACCTCGATGAAACCCGAGTTCCTCAAAATTCATGCATTCATGTCAACTCTCCAATTTCATTAAAACCATCAAATTTAGCTAAATAAGTAATCGATTATATATATATATATATATATATATATATGTTCTAACAACATGTAATTCATCAATTTTTCCCTACAAATCATAGACCTAATCACCAAAACTCGAATTTCATCAAACATGTCAAAAACTAGGTACATTGGAAAGTGGAGAAGATGAAGTAGGTGATTACACTAGGTTTAGATCTCTTGAATTGGTCTTCAAAGGTGTTGAATCTCATCACGGAAATTCTTTCTTCTTCTCCAGTTATCATGATTTGCATGAATTTCATGTAGTTTTGATCAAACACTCGACTATCTCCTATATATGTTTGGTCTTGTCGAGTGTGTGTCGTATCTAGGATTATCTTGTGGTTCACAAACATCTTTGTCTACACCACACCTCTTGATGACTCGATAGCACTGGCTCCGCTTCACAGAGTAACTCGAAAGTGATGATATAAATATCCATCTCGAGGTCCACTTTTTATTCCATGCAACTATAGGCTTATTTATTCCATTAATGTCACATTAACTTAAGCACTTTTTAAAACCATATGGTTAGTATTGTATTTATCAAATTTAACCAACTCATGGTTCCACTAACCTTTAGCTACCGATACCGGTGCCCGCGTCATGCCGACACGCATTTTGAGGCACGCCATTACCTATTGTTCAAATTTAATTTAATTAGCCTATGATTACATTACCCATTTCAATTTGATTTCATAATCAAAATTCATGAATTTGTCGAGTTTCTCTAGTGTACTCATACTTAGCCTCTCGATACTCGTGTTGACACGCACTTGAGGCAACTACTCGTCATACAACCTCGCACGATATCGTTATTCAACATACAGCATGCGATGTATTTAACAAATAATTTAATAAATTGCATCGCAAATAAGCAATCCGACACACAATCAACTAATGTACCTAGTGACTTGTGTCCTAGTCTACTCGCGACGTCCGCGTGGATCTGGTGGCGTTCATATGCTGCGATTACGATATAAATATCGGCGTTAATAAAATAGGATTACGGTTCTTCGACTAAATAAAATTTTGTCCCAATTTAACTATTTATAAACGTCGTGCAAGAAATAGGCGAGGGTATCGCTATCTCATCGTGGACTCGAGCTCCCAGTGAGTCCTGCTGTCTATGATACTTGCTGACAAGCTAAGACCTCGAGAGAGCTCCATGTTCTTGAGAATCGAACTCTGCGGTCGACGATCTCTATCGGCCTTTCCTCGTAAGTCGCGTCAGTGCAGACCTCGATACGCTTTGACTCAATAGTTGGTCTCGGCCCACTGACCACAGCTAGTCTCGACATCGAAATGTGGAATGTCGGATTAACCACTGGCTAACTCTGCGGGTAACTCTAGGTGATATGCAACAGCTTGCCAGCTCGTTGTGCAATCATAAATGGCACATTGAATCTCGGCGCTAGTTTCCCCCACTTAATACCATGTCGCCTCCTCATAGCTCGGTCCCTCGTGATATCGATCTGCGTATTTCTTACTGTCTATCATGTGCGGCTCGTAACCTACGGCGAATACATGTTATCTTCTTTGTGTGATCAACAACTATCTCGAGGCCCCATTTGTCGGCACTATATCTTGAGGCTCAGCCCGAACACTCGGGTAATCTCTGAAGGCCTCTATCTGGTGCCTCAAACGGTGGCATGCCCGATGCTCGCTGATAGTTGTTATTGTATGCAAACTACGCCTGAAAAGGCGGATAATCCTCCCACTGAACCCCAAGCATTTGCAATATGCGAAGCTTTGAGCATATCTCCAGATTTGTATCAAAGCTTTTTGTCCGTCGATCGAGGATGGTAAGTTGTACTAAAGCGCAACTTGGTGCCAAACTACTCATGCATAGCCTCGTAGTCTCGAAGTCAATGCAGGATCTCAATGTACAACACAATGAAAATCGGCACCCCATGTAGTCTAATAACCTCATTTCAGGCAATGAGCTACGAGTCCATGTCTTGCAATTACGATATAAATAATGGTGTTAATAAAGCGAATTAGATTACATGCTTAGTCACCAAATATACATGTTTATATGTATGAGGGGTTCCTTGTAGGTAGTCAGACTCTTTTTTTTACTTATTGAGTTATTTAATTTGATAAATTGCTTGTGCTAAATCTTTAAATCTTGCAAAACATTTAACTCGACTTAAAATTACGAATAAAATTATAATGATGGATTGGATGGCTGATTAAGCTTGCGTTGACCTCGTGAAGTGACTCGAGGGGGTCCACGTAAGGCAGCAGGTAGGGTGGGACTTGATCTGTGGGAAGCTGGTGGCGTCATAGTTGCACACCACTCCAGTCGAAATTTTAAAAGATTGAACCATGTGTAAGGGAATGATTTTAGGCCATCTTTGCATTAAATAAATAGCTTCATAGCCCACATATCATCTAAATAACACTAGTTAGTCATGTTTGAGCCTATTTCACCATGTTTCTATAGTGTACCTATTAAGAAACTTCGATAAAATCACATAGCATTCATTATCTTGTGCCACTTTATTTTGAAAGCCTAGTTTAATACCAAAAGTTGTTGTGAAAGAGCTTATATGGTTTAAAATGTAAGAAAAGCCCAAGTTTGGGGGTTTATTGTTGTTTATATGTTTGTAAGTATCCACCGAGCTCGAAAAAGTTTTGAAAAAAATAAAATGCTAAAGAAAAGCACTTGAAAATAAAAGAGTTGGTGAAGAAAAAAATATTGTGAATTGTACATGAAAGTTCAAAGTTTTGTTGATGTTCACTTTATTTTGGCTCTATGTTGTATATTGTATAGTCTATACTAGTGTTTTCCAATATTTTTGAATCCATTTATATATCCTACCATTGTAAGCCTAAGCAAGCCCCTTTACAATCTAAGTAAAAGTTCATTTTGACTCTTGCATATGTTAAGTCTTTATTAGTGGCAAGTGTGTGTAATCTCGGCTATGATATTCCCTTGCATTTTTAATACCCGATAAAGATATAAGTAAACTTGAACTTAAGTGTATTATTTGAGAAAACTCATAATTAGTTGTTAGCCTTAGCTTTTAATAGAGGTTTATGTTTTGAAAAGTGTGGTATTTGATAAGGTCGAGGCCTAAGTTCTTGACAACTTCGTCCAAGTCTCTTGAGTTTTGCGTCGATTTGGCATCTAGTTAAACTAAAAGATTTAAAGCTTTTCTAAAATTTGGGCTTAGGATCATTTAGTAGTACTAAGTTGTGCCTTGATAAAGAATTTGTGTTTATGATTGTATTTTAGTCCAAGTAAGTTTGTATAATTAGGAGTCTAGTTTAGTTTGCATTAGTTGTTTAGTGTCTAGTTGAATAATCTTTGCTCGAGACAAGCAAAATAATAAGTTTAGGGGTATTTTTGAGTTCATTATATGCCTATTCTTTGTGTTAAAATATTGTATTTTGATGCACCAAAGTCTCCAAAATTGGTTTTTAATTGTTTATTTTGTTGATTGTTTTAGGCTATAGTTGATCAAAAAGAATAAGTACGGGGTTTTAAGGTTTTGATTTTTCATCTCAAAAAAGCGTTTAAAAGCATGCATCTCGAGACAGCCAGCGTGCGATCCACATCAAGCTAGGATGGTGGTTAGTTAATGTGCCAAGTGATTTGAAGTCTCAAATTTGAAGAAAATACAATAAATTGGATAAGGTATGGAGTTAACAATCAGGTGGTTCCAACAGCTTTCAGATCTGCCTCGAGACTCGCGTTTTTATCATATCAAAGAGATGGAGCAGCTGAATGACATTACAAGTGATACAAAAACACAACTTGGCGATGCAGGAAACGTCCAGATACACCTCGAGATTTACGCCTAAAAGCTACGATCGGATTAAAATAAAATTAAGTGGTCTGGGCCACATGGTTTCTCCCTACTTGACGCCAACTTGTTCATGCGTTCATCCCTCCACGTGAGCGACTCCTGCCGAGCTCCCTTCATATCTTCTTTGATCGACGCGTTAGCCTCCTCTCTAGCAACCACAACCACCAGATACTCCTTGGTGCACACACGCCTCATCTGGACCAACAAATGAGGGGCAAAGACAGGATCTTAGTGGGTTTTGGGATTTTCTCAACCTCCTAACACACAGACACGCGGTTCCACCACATCTTCTCTCATCAACGAAATCAATTTATCTCCAACACTTGGCCCTCGACCTTAGAGGATTGATGTAACGATTTCTCTCTCTCATCTAGAATCGAAAACCAAGGCCCATATTTGGTTTTTTGTTGTCTTAAAAGCTCTTTCTCTCGCCAAGAACCCTAATTTTTACTATTAATTAGTCACCTTTTCTCTCTACCTCTCCATTAAAACTCTAATTCTCTCAATTTTACTTTCTCTTTCATTTTGTAAATTTTATTTTTGTGGATTTTAGGGCAATGAGGCACTAAGCCTCATGGCCTAAGATTGAAATTTTCAGGAAAACTTCCAACATCAGCGATGGGATTTGTGAGGTTACTATCTATTTTAATGTTCAAACTTGGGTTATGTATTGGTATCATTCTTGTTATTATTACGATTTCATGACTTAGATTGTAGTTTGTGTAGTTGCAAATACATTTTTCTTCAATTTAGGTTTATTCTAGTTTAATTGTTTTGCATACTGTAATTATGTAGAGTGTTGAACACCAAGTATGCAAGCGGATATGCCACTTGATTGGTACGCTCTCTTTAGTCTGATATCTGAGTATAACAAGAAAGTCTAGGCTAAATCGAGCACACTTACGTTACTTTGTTATTTGGGATAGTGGTTTCACGAATCTTAATGCAAAGAATGTCTTAAATCTAATGGTTGCTCTACTTATGGTTGTACATTTGTTACAAATTGTCTTTTACCAAAAATAGGAAATCGAGGAGTGTTAAATGCTCTCTGAAGCTATATAGCTAAGCTATCGGATGTAAATAAAGGCACCCCACCATTTAATGAAGGCACCCGATTAATGTGGGCACAAAGCCGATTTACACAGGGCACCCAAAAATTAGACCAGAAATACCTAAACTACCCCTCGTGGAAATCCATCTGCACCCCCACCACCCCCGGCACCATCTTCTCGCACTTTGGACTCAAGAACCGTTTTGTGTGAGCAGGCCGGTGAGAGGAATCTCGAAATCGTGTCTCCGTGTCTCGCCTTGTGTTTCTCCTTCGGTTTACGGATTTTTTGCGGTTCGTAGGGTCGTGGTGTGGCCGATTTCGTCTCCAAGTTAGGGTTCGGTTGAACATCGTCGAACACGCAGATTTTGTGAAATCGATCGTTTGAAGTTACGTTTATAGTATAATTAAGTTACATTTGGTAGAGTAGTTGTAATGTGTGTGTGGCGGTTTGTAGAATGGTAAAAAAATTGGGAAATCGCGGTTCTCGGCCACGCGGGGGCGAGAGGCGTGTTGCTTGTCTCGACGAAGCATGGCGAGACGAGGAAGCTAAATTTTGGGAACTCGCGAGTCTCGGCCACGAAGGCGGAAGAGTTCACGGTGTCTCGGATTACGCATGGCGAGAATACTTGATTATCTCGGCGAGACATGACGAGAGCTACAATTAGTGATAGGTAATGTGGCGTCGGTGGTGTACAATAGAGAATTTTCTCCTACTCTCGGTTGTACTTTGTGGCGAGAGGGTTAGAGTAGGCTCGGTCCTCTATGGCCAGAGACATTTCAATATATCTCGGTCTGCGAGGCGAAACAATCGCGCACATCGACGAAACTTCGGATAACCTCATAAAAAACACAATAAATTCGCAAAATTACCTCAAGTTCAACCTCCTCTTTTAGTAGCGTACAATCCTCCATTATATAGTGGAAACAAGTTCGGATTTGAGGAAATTACCAAACCTACGTTGACAAACAAATCATCATTTTCACGGTTTTGACTAAACGGTTCTAAGAAACCATCATATGGTTGTCAAACATTGTTACATCATTTGTCGGATGATGTCAATCGCAAGAATCGATAAACGCTCGCCAAACGCAATGTGGCTTTGTGGTTCAAGCTTGGTGGTGGGGTGCCACTTTTTCTTTGTCAAAATGATTTGTGGGGTTTGAATCAATATATATCTGAGGGCAAAATGGTCTTTTCCACTTTTCTTTGAAATTTTACAAAAACTTTGGGTGCCTTCATTAAATGGTGGGGTGCCTTAGCGGTTATTATACAATATAATACAAGCCATATAACCGACCACTAGACAAAATAGCATGATATATACCAAATACTCTCGATTTTAGGACTAATAATTACTAGATTTAGATTTTGGAGACGTTACATGTAATCCCAAGAAAAGGCACGCATAAACGACACACACCTATGTAACGACCTTTAGTTTTCAACGTGCACACATTGAGGCACATCAAATGGACGCAGACAAGTGCATGTCATTTCTCAGTGGCATGGTCCCAAGAAATTGCTATTACGACTAATAGATGGTTGTTTATTGCATTGCTTAGAAGTAGACCATGGAGTTAGTGTAAGCATAATTTAACATAAAAAATAGATCAGTTAGAAAATTACTGCGGAAGCCTTTAATGTCTATAATAACCAAAACCTTATCGTGCATGTATGAGCCTCAGCGAATTTGACACATTGTTCGATGGTACAAGTGCACTTTTATAGGCTTGAGGGGAGAACCTTTAAGCTTCTCACATTAATACTAATTTCCATCAAATTAGTAAATTAAAAGGAAGCTCACGAGACTTTAGGTAATTCATAGGTAATATAAATTAAAAGTAAGTTTATAAGACACATAATGATTTTACATTCTCCTGACTTGTTTCATACTTCATATTAATATGTGGATCACATATAGCTTAATGGTTCTCCCCACTTGATCCACATAATCAAACATCACATAACTTTTATATTAGCACGCATATATATGTTTGGTATCTTAAAATCATTATAAAATAAAATAGCAATGTAGAGTCATATAACGGTTATATATCAAAATATGACATATTCATTTCCATGTATCACGAGTATTATTAATTCATTTTAAATGATTCATAAATTATAATGCCCCTAAATACTTTGGATCAGTCTTGGGTGTAGGCATTTCAATTCAAGGGAAATATATAAGCCCTTATTCTTCAGATATTGTGTGAATAGAGAGCACGATTATTAGGCAATGGCAACTAGTAAAACACTAGATTTTTTTCCTTTTTTGAAGCCTACGGATTATGAATTGGAATGAATATACATGTCCAATAATTGAAGGTTGCATTATACAGACCAAACAATTCTACTCAACTTGAGCCACCCATTTAAATCGTTTTATAGATCTTAAAATTGATAAAAAGTTTAAAAAAACATCGTGGAAAACTCTCTTAGTCTACACAGTGGCTGCGTGCAGCATCTAAACATTCTTTTAACATAAAATAAATTAGTTAGAGAAATACATGTGGAAAGCCTTTAATTCCTAAAATCACCAAAACCTTATCGATCTCATGAGCCTCAACGCATTAAACACGTTGTTTGTTTGATGGTACATGTGCCCTTTCGTAGACTTGAGAGAAAACTTTTAAACTTTCCACATTAATGCGATTTCCATCAAATTAATCACAAAAGGAAGCTCGAGAGACTTTAATTAATTCATAAATTACGTTAATTAAAAGTAAGTTTTTGAGACAAATAATGGTTTTACGAGTCAACAAGTTCCATTTTTTTGTGCTTATTGCTACATAAGCTTCACATTGTTCCCATACAATTATGTAAACAAATCTAGCTCAGTATCAAATATTGATCTATATAAGTCTACATTAACAGTGGAGGCGCTTCAACAAAATGGAACTAAATTATTCTATTATTTTCTTTTAACCATCACGATGCATTAGATCATTTTTTTCTTATATTCGTAGACAGGAATCAAAATAGATCATTAAAATTAAAATTTAAAATACACTCTACCTTTTATCAAATCATGGCCTATTGGCTTCAAAAAAAAAAAAAAAAAAAAAAAAAAAAAAAAAAAAAAAAAAAAAAATCCATAGTCTATCCGGTATCCACTCAGGTAGGCAGCGCATCTTACACCGCCAATACAGTGAGCCACTGGCCTTACCCACTTCACAAATCCGATCATCCAAACCGCGCCACCTGGCATCATCACGTCCATCAAAAACTCCAATTTATTAACTCCGAAAAGTGGATGGATCACTAAAAAAACTCGAATAGAATCTCCAATTTCTAATATCCACATGTTACACACCGATAAGGATAATACAAATCGCGAAGCTTATCGCACAACTCCAAAGACTTTAGTGTTCCATGTCGAGTGTCTCAATAATAATACTAATGTCACCGTTTTTTATTTTTCTCTCGATTTTATTGTTTTTCTTGAAAAGTATTAAAGAGGCGATCGAAGATTGGTAAGGGTTTTCCTCATCGGCTACACCACCTCCGCTCAATCACGGTCTCTCCGTGGGTTACGAAGGCGACGACGAGAAACGAAATTAGGGTTAGGGTTTGTGGATCGATCCATCGATCAATCGATCTATCTATCTATTATTTCATAGATTTGCTTCGTGTTCGTTCTGGTTAATACGATTGAATCGAAGAAGAAGATGAGTGTGGATCAGATGTCTTCGAACTCTCACGGGAATCTCGATGAGCAGATTTCTCAGCTTATACGAGGTGCAAGCCCTTGTCCGAGCAAGAGGTCGGTGTTCTGTCTTTCTTCTGCGATTCGGTGTTTTCGCATCTCGTTTTGTTCAGAAATGTTGATTTTTTCGGTTCTTGAGCGGTTCGGTTGGGTTGTGGTGACAGATCAATGTTGATTTGTGTTCTCTGTTGTTGTTTTCGGGTTCTTTTTTGAGTGATCTGGGATTTTGAGGTGATTTGTTGGTGCATCTTCTGAGATCGACTGTTTTGCTCGGGATTTGTCGGAGATTTTGCTGGATCTGTCGTTAGATGGTGGTGATGGTGTATGGAGGTTGATTGGTGAAGAGATTGGTGCCTTGATTTGTGTTTTTCTTGCTCATTTAATTGGGAGGATACTGGAGGTCTTGGATTTTTGCAAAATGTCTATTTTTCGTTTCAAGTATGCAAGAAAAGGAATTTCTTTTTTGTTTTTCGATGTAATTCTTACTCTTCACTCGTTTCAAAACAGAGACAATTCTTTTTGAATTAGATTTTTTTCTCCTCGCGGCTTCATCAATTGTCAAATGTTTTGCTTGTTCGGAAGTGAAGGTCAGTGGAACCACTGACGAGAAGATGAAAGGGATTGATGGAACTTGACCTAAATAAAAATCACTTCCCTGTGACAACGGTAAAAATTATTGTAATCTTGCTAGAGTAATGCGAGAAAGTAACTCTGAAACTTTTTTGCCATTTGGCTCTATAATATAAGTGCTTTGAAAATTAACTTTTTGTTTTCTTTGGCTTCTTATTCTCTCTACATTATGAATCTTGACTGCATTGAATCTTTAATTAATATTTCTGTAGTGATCTATATTTCCAAATGCTATTGTTAGTGAAATCTCAAGACCTGCAGAAGTTTTGAGCTATATCTTCTAATTATTCTTATTGCCAGATTTCTACTGGTGGCTATAGTTGTATAGAACTTTATCAATTCTCAATTGAACTGAATGACTCCATGTTTGAAATGGACTTAAAATGAGATTTGCTTTTCTAAGTTCAGGTTAGGGGCTTGTGTGAAAAAGGCTAAGGAGATATTAATGGAAGAGAGCAATGTCCAGGTGTGTTCCTTGTCTAATTTTTCCATTCTTACCTTACGTATATTTGTGATTTCTATGATTCTCTAGAAGCATTGGTTATGATGGCATACAAAAAAGTCATTTAATGTTAGATTGTTACTTCTCAACTAATGCGACAAAATGTTGTGAGATTGCTGCACTGTTCTCTACTATTTTCAATTGAATGGTTAAAATTCCGTGGATTAATTGCTAGAGGCGCATGGCGAGGCACACACCTGAGCAAAGCCAAACATATGCTGTGTGTGACATATTAGGTGTAAATTATATGTAATAATGTTGCATTTAAAAAATTTGTTTCTTCATTCTATTCTTCCTTTCCTTGTTCACCTAAAGAAGTTCCTTAGATTATAAGAAAGCACAAAAATGTTTGTTTTTAGAAAAATAAGTTTTACCACATTGATTTGTGATGGCAAATGTGAAACACGAGAAAAAGAAGACAACAACAACAACAACAACAACAACAACAACAAGAGCAATAGAACATAAACTTAGAGAAAAAAAGAAATAAAGAAGAAAGATAGAAGAATGGAGAAAAAGAACTAGGAAGGAAGAAAAGAGGCAAATAGAGCTGAAGAGGCAAAGTGAAGAATGAAAGAATACAAATTCTGAAAGGAAGAAGAAGATAGTTAGGAATAGGAACTTCTTCTTCATTATATTCTTTCAACTTCACTTCAAATTTTCTAAAATTTGTAATTCAGATTTGTTCCAAATTCTTATCTTTTTTTACTTTTCACTCATTTTCTTGTCATTGTAACAATACAACTAACTATGCAATGTTATGTGGTGTTGTTAAAATCGAGACGATTCACGATTTGAATGTTTTGATTAGAAATCGTTTTGGGAGGTTACCAATTCCATTCCCTTAAAAAAATCAGATTTTCAAAAAATTACCACAATTCATTAGTTTAATCACTTGAGATTCGTTATTAAATAACACAATTCAATTTGAATCGTGCAATTTAGGTATAACGGTTTTGTAAACATGGGAAGAAAAATTGTGCGTGATCTTGCTTTCTATGAGATGAAGATCCTAATAAGATCTTGTTGAGAGAGAGGCGGAGATGAAGAGATCAAAGAATAAGATCGGATCCATGAGTCCCTTCATCTTTCATTCTCTACCACCATCTTCTCCTCTCTCGCTTAGCGTGGCTCACTCTCTTTTTATAAACCCCCTCTTCTCTACATTCAATAAATACACACTATCTACAATGCATACTTGTACACATAATAGGAAGTGTTTGGCATATTAGTAAAATACTAACTTTCTTACCCAATTAAAAAAAATTCTTATTTAAGCTTTTCTATTAAAATTGTTACATATATAATTTAAAATCAGAAAGAAAATAAATGAAGCCACTAAATTAAAATTATTTAAGAAGCATTTTAAAATAATTGGAAAAAATCTTACTATTTATGATTTGGAATTTAGCAACCAACCATACCCATTTTTTATTATTTCGATTCCCACGATTTAGACAACTTTGATCATTACTATGAGTGTATCTATAATTAAAATAATAGCCAGGAGATAGAAAGGATTACTCTTAGAATAGAAACTCGAATGGATAAAGAAACTCTACTTTTTCTTTTCCAAGTTTTGTTGTACCTTTTCCAATTGTATGTTTTCCATTTTAGATTTATAACACCAACAATACAGTTTTCCTATATTGTCTTCATTTACTATTTTTAGGTATGGGACGTCAAATTGAGACCCCAATTTTTTACCTTTAAGGACCCCATTTTTGTATTTTTGTACTTAAGTGATAATTTTTGATTTTTCACAAAATTCCATTTAAAATACTCTTGCTCACCCTACACCCCTCACCCTCATGACACCTCTGTCAATACTCTCCATTTTCCTCGGTTTTAGTCATTATTAGTCTTTGTAAGAGCATTTGTAATGAAGGTCACCAAGTGTCATATGAGTGCGTGTTTTTTTTTTTGTTGAACAAGGTCGGATAGAAGTGGCGACGATGTCCTAGAGCGCTGAAGAAGTGTATCGTCGCATGGGTTCAGGGCAGACATGGCGATTGGCACCTACAAGAAAGGTATCGGACAGACTTTAAGCGAGAGACCTCTGAAGAGGTAACGACCAGACTAAATCAGCGACGAAGATAATTAGGTCTTAAGTGGTGTGACGGGGGATCGATTGAGATCTCTTTAGAGGTGTATATGTGTTTGTGTCATACTGAGACCTCACTTTAAAGTCTAATCGGCTTTGTGTGTCTGGAAACACCTTTGAAGATGTGGTAATCTACGTAATAAACTACTGTGTGTTCGAAGCACCCAGCAGACAACAAGAATGAACAAAAAAAATTTATAAACTCCCAAAAAATACATGAAAATGACAAAAAATAGTGGGTTTTGCTCGGAATCGCTTGCTACTATTTTGATTCCATAGAAACTTTACCCAAAATGCTGAGATTCAAGTCCCAGAAATTGAAGCTCTAAATCCCAACAATAAAACCACGAACAATCTTGATTCACAAAGTAAAAAGAACCACAAAATCATCGAAATGTGACACTAAAAGAAGACCCGAAGGAATGCACCCACGGCGTCAAATCGATGTTGGTTTTTGCTCGGACCACAGTCGGATTTGGATTGGTGATTGATGGAATGCGATTTGCAGGAGGGTTGAGCCAGGGGTACATGTGGCGAGGTGAGTGGGGTATTGTAATTTAGGGTAAAACCCCTTTTATATGGAGGGGTAGTTAAGTCATTTCACTAAGGGTGGAGGTCCTCCTAAGCAAAAATTAGGGTTTGTTTAGTCGCTCCCTTTAGGTTAGGTACGAGTTTTAACTATATCGTTTCTTGCAAAAAATTTGATTGGATTAAAAAAGACAACTAAAAACAATTATTTTCTTTATTCGGTTCAAAAAGATACAATCTCAAAAAATGCGCTTTTAACCAAGGCGCACGCTTTGAAATTGCATCAAGTTTGCACTAAGGTATGTGCCTCATTGAGCCGTCTATTTAACGCTTAGGTGACATTGAGGCGTAGAGGTACGCCTTACATACAAGCAATTCCAATTGTTCGTGCTTTTGATAAATTGGTTCCTATTTTCTTGACCATTACTTTTCCTTGTGTTTCATCTCTACGTTGCAACAACTATATTGTAAGGTTTATGTATTTTAATTTGGCTCACTCGTTTTTGTGCTTATGACACAGCGAAGAGTCCGGTGACAATATGTGGTGATATTCATGGGCAGGTTTCATTGACCTAGAGAGCTATTTCGGAATGGAGGGAAGGTATGTACTTTCTCTGAGTACACCTTTTTCTATTTTGTTTGTCCAGTGGCACGGTGATTGAGTTACGTGAGGGGCTTAGTCATTTGTGAGGTCTAGATAAAAACATTAAACTCTGGGACTTTCATTTTTTAGCTACGATTGTCTCAATTTGACAAATCCATGGATTTTTTTTAAATGATGAATTTCCATGGATTTCATAGAATTTGATGGATTTGGAAGGACTTTATCCAAATCCATCCCAAATCTCATGGCATTAGGGATGGGATTTGATCATGTGTATTTTTGAATAGTGTATTTTTTGAATAGAAATCCATCAAAATCCATTAAAATCCACCAAAATCCTAATGTAGTTTAAAAAATTGAATACACCTAGACTTTTTAGAAATCCATTAATATCCATCGAAATTTTAATTGAATACCCCTTGACTTTTCAAAAGTCCATTAAAATCTTTTGAAATCCTAATTAAATACAACTCGATTTCAAAATCCTTCAAACTCTTTTAAAATCCTTTCAAACCATCCAATTGAATACACCGTCGTGCGAAAAGAATTCTGCATTAGATTTTTCACATTTCATTTCATTTTCATTCTTATTATTTAATTGTTTGATCATTGTTCCACTAATGCTTTCTTTAAGTCCCCAAGAGTGCTTTCGAGTATGAGCCATTTTGTTTTTTCACTATCTAAATTAAGAAAGAAAATGTTTCATGAATTATTATTTATTTTATTTTATGTTTTTATATTTAGATTAAAAAGAATTAACATCTTATCTTCCCTCCTTTGGGACTCAGAAACTCCCACCTTCTTACAACGCGTTACCATATACCGAACCATTGGGCCACCAGCAGTTGTGTTGCATGAATAATTTATATTTCCTTAATGTAGAATCCTTAAAATACTCGAATAATCTATGTACCGTTATTGCCATTGAATTATTCAGAAAAATGTTAAAAGTGGAAGGCGGGAGTTTGGCAATACAAAAAGTTTGGAAAAAAGACCTAGCCTATTTACTTATTTGGGGATTATTATGAAATGTAATGTAGCATGAGAAGGTAGGAAACATTCTAGTGCAAGAAAAATTTTAGCTGGCCATAAAACCTTGTTTTACGTTAATTAGTGTTGTTCTATTTCCACTGTTATTAAGTGAAGGTTATGAGGCTAGAAGTCTTTACAAATGCATTTTGGTTGTACTTTTGGTGGAAGGAATTGTCGAGTCATTTAGGTGTAGGAGTTAGAGAATAAGTGGATGCTACGTAATTAGAGGTCCTTGTCATTTTTACATGGGAGGCGTTGTGGAAAGTTGTATAGCTATCTTGTAAGATTTTAATGATAATTTTGATAGTTAGAGCGGGTGTTTGTCTTTTACGCTATCTTAAGTTTGTCTCTTTTACAATTAAAATAAGACATATAATGAGTTTATTAGGAGAGACTTCAGAGTATAAAATAAGCTTCATAGCGTATTTCAAATTATAATCCAAAATCACTATTTAGTTTATTTTACATATTTAATCACCTGGCACTGAGTTCAAAACAAGCACGAAAACAAAAACAAAATCATAGATACGGATACTAGATCTTTTAGACAAAATAGAAATAGAAAAGGAAAACAAATACAAAGGGGAGAAAAAATTCGTTTAGGAACATGAAACATATAGTTACTTACGGAGGAAGTCAATAGAACTAGTAGATACCATGATTAGAAGGAGAGTCAATATTGCTTGCCTCAAGGAGACAAAATGGGTAGGAGAAAAGTAGTAGAAATAGGAAGCACGGGGTTTAAATTGTGGTACACCGGTATGTAGATAGAGAAAATGCAATGGAGTAGGGTGTGGTGGATAATGATTATAAAGGATAAGGTCGTAGAGGAGTTAAAAGAATGGGGGATAGATTGATTCTAGTTAAATTAATTATTAGGAGACGAAAAAATTAACATACTTAACTTTATGCACCACAAGTAGGATTAAGCGAGAGCATGACGCGGGGAAAGGCTTTGGGATGATATGGATGGATTTATGCAAAGTATACCATTAGATGAAAAAGTTATTGGAGGAGATTTAAATGGGCATGTCAGGCTGATGTAACGATGGGTTTGAGAGAGGTTAAATGGAGGTTTTTTGGTTTACGGTAATAGGAAATGAAGAAGGTGAATCAATCTTAGAATTTGCTTGACATACGATCTTGTCTTAGCAAATACTAGTTTTAGGAAGAGGGAGTAGCATATAATTACTTTTAGTAGTGGTTATAATAAAAAATTAAATAGATTTTCTCTTAATAAGAAAAATAGATAGAAAAATATGTAGAGGAGGCGCATAGTAATACACAATGAAGCACTTACTATCCAACATAAGTTCAATGGTACTTGATATTAAGCTATGCACGACGACATAATATGAATAAAAGAGCTAGCGACCCTAGGAATGAAATGGTGGAACCTAAAACATAGTAAGCAAAGTAGAGTTTAGAGAAAAACTACCGAAGGAAAATCTTTGGAATCTTGACTTGAATGCTAATACAATACTGCATGTGGCTAGAAATGAGTGGTTGCATAAGGAGAGTGAGATCAAAAGCGTATTAAGTATATCTGAGAAAGGCTTGGGACCCTTAAAGAAGGAAACATGGTGGTGGAGCGAGGATGTCCAACGAGCAATTGAGACTAAAGAGAGAGATGTATAGGAAAATACCTAAGTGTCAAGATGAAGATGTGTATAATCAATATAGAGAAGCCAGGAAACAAAGCTAAAGAAGTAGTTAGTCAAGCTAAAACAAATTTCATGGAAGATCTATATACAAGGTTATGTAATAGAGATGGCGAAAAATATATATATATAGGCTAGCCAAATTAAGAGATAAAAAGAAATAAGACCTAAGTCTGCATGTAAGATGTGTGTCAGGACGAAAATCAAAATGTTTTAACGTGCGAGGATGATATTAAGGAGAGATGGAGGAATTCTTACTTCGATGGTTAAAATTAATGATGGCCAAGTTGATACTATAATAGATGAAAACCCACACCAAGAAAGAAATGTAAACTATACACGCAATATTACAATTGTAGAAGTTAAAGAGAACGTGAAAAAAAAGAATGAAAATAAGGAAAACATGTTGCCTTGAGATGGAAATACCCATAGAGGTTTGGAAGTAATGCTTAGGAGAAATTGGATTTGACTTGTTTAACAAAATTTTTCAATAATATTTTAAAATCCAAAGCGGATATAATGGATTGGAGAAGAAGCACGCTTGTGTGAGAAATCTTCAAAAACAAAGGAGACATTCAAAGTTGCTCAAACTACCGAAGAGAATTAAACTTATGAGTCACTAGCTATGAAACTTTGGGGTAGATAAATTAGGCAATAGGCTAGGGAGAGGGGGGGAGAAACAACAATATCGAAGGAATGAACCTGGTTTCATGCAGGAGAGTCGACTATGGAGGCGATTTTCCTTGTAAGACGGTTATTTATAAAAAATATATGAAGAAAATAAAAAAGATCTTCATATAGTATTTCGTAGATTTAGAAAAAGCATATGATAGATTCCCTAGAGATGTTCTTTGAGTGGGTTCTAGAAAGAAGAAGAAAAAGAGTGCATGCTAGATACATAGACACTTTGTTAAGGATATATGATGGAGTAGTAGCGAGTATGAAGACATTTGGGGAAGCTTTGAAAAGAATTTAAATTCTGATAGGACTACATCGAGGATCGAAAGCATAAAAGCCCATATCTATTTACTTTAGTTATGGATGAAGCCCAACTAGACATGTTATTCAAGAGGATATACCATGGTGTATGCTATTTGCGAGATGATATTGTGTCTTAGTGGATGAAACAAAAGATGGAGTGAATAGGAAGAAATTAGAACTACTGAAGAATATTGTTAGAATCTAAAGGCTTTTAAGTTGAGTGGGACGGCAGAATACATCTGCTTTGTGAGTTTAGAAACACTTTAGACTATCGAGATAGCGTAGTGGTAAAATTAGGGGAAGTAGAAGTTCCTAAGGTAAACCAGCTTTAGATACTTAGGATCAAATCATACAAAATGATGGTAACATTGAAAATGATGTGTCCCATAGAATTCAAGCTGTGGATGGAAGAAATGGCGGAGTGCAACATGGGTGATTTGTGATGCAAATGTTCCTACTAAGTTAAAAGGAAAATTTTATAGGACTGCAATTAAGCCATTTATGCTCGATGGAAGTGAATGTTGGGCGTATGGCAAACAACAATTACATAAAAAATGAACGTACGCGAGAAATGAGGATGCTTAGGTGGATTTGTGGTAAAACTCGTAAAGATAGAATAAAGAATATATAAATTAAATGACAAGTAGGAGCGCGCCAAATTGATGAAGGATTCGGGGAAGAGCGGTTGCGGTGGTTTGGTCACTGCAGAGACGGCCTACAAATGCCACAATTAGAAAACTTAGACTCAACTAGGAAAGCTGTAGAAATTCAGCGAGGGGTAGGGGTAGATCAAAGTTAACATGGGAATGTATTAATTAGGAGGAGGGGATTTGAATGGTTTGAAAAAGCTCACCATCAATTGCACTTAATCGAGCACAATGTGAGAAAAAAAGTTTGATCCATGTAGCCAGTCCGGATTAATTTGGGGCGAGGCTATGTTGTTGTTGTGCATGGCACCTAAGTAATATTGATTTCTCGAAGTCACCATTGGCCAAAGTTGTTGCCTCGATGTGAAAGCGACAAAGCAATGCATTAAAAGGTCGTGCCGTCATTGGAGCCTTTTCTTTGGCATAAATTATTGTACGAAATGTTGTTAAATGATAGAAACAAATTATGGTGTTAGGCTTTGACAACCATAACATCTTACATTTTTTTATTTTTATTTTTATGTTTTGGTGGAAACAATAACATTCATGTAAGCAATTGAACTGTACGAAAGACAGCTAAAGTTTGTCTGCCGAAGCAAATGCCTTGTTCTCGACCATTGGTAAACCAACTAAAATAGTAGGGGATATGTTCTGATTTTGTCACTGTTATAAATTCTTGAGTAACATAAAACTTAAGTGGAGGAACTGCAAATTGAAATGTCTGAAGTTGTTGCTCTCCAGAAACATTATACTGATAGAATTCAACCTTTTCTTTTTCAGTTTTTCAGAAAAAAGAGATTTGTCTTGGATGTTAGTCTACATCACCCAGCATGTTTGTTGATGCTAGAAAAGTGTAGATGTTCTGAAATTAAGAGAAATAAGAGGCTATATTTTTCTTTGTATTACTTTCTCCTTTTATACACGAGGGGTGAATATAAGTATTGAAGGTAAGTGTGGCAGTCTGTAAAGAAAAGTTTCATTATTGTATTTATTTCAGATTCTATCAAAGTTAAGGATTCTATGGTTATATTGATTTCTTCACATTGGGTTTCCGCAAGGTTTTAAGTCTTCGGTAGATTTCGATCCTGGTAAATGAAAAATGAAGTATGTTTACTGCCTATTATCCAATCAAATACTTGAGAACTAGCTTACTTCTGAGTTACTATACCCCTTTGTTTGATCCTAAAGTGTGACGGACTCTTGATACATGTCAGACAGTTTGAAAAATAATAGGATACTCTATTATGGACATTGAGAAAGGCAAAGAGTACTGATGTCCAATTAAGAAATATGGGTTCCTGAAATAATAAAAACTGGAAGTAAGGAGAAGACAGCAGGAAAAAAAGAATGAACTAGAAGAAGAAGGGAAGATAAAAGGAAAGTAAGCTCATGGGCCAATACATTGTTATTAGCAGACGCGTGTCGTGTTTAGATTTCCGGATACTTTTAGCAGTCCTCGAAATCAAAGAATTGGTAGGTCTGAGTAGAAGGAAGGGCAAAGGCAAAGAGTACTGACGTCCAATAAGAAATATCGTTCCTCAAATAATAAAAACTGGAAGTATGGAGAAGACAACAGGAAAAAAAGAATGAACTAAAAGAAGCGAAGATAAAAGGAAAGTAAGCTCATAGGCCAATACATTGTTATTAGCAAACATGTGTCCTGTTTAGATTTCTGGATACTTTTAGCAGTATTCAAAATTAAAGAACTGGTAGGTCTGAGTGTTAGACATATTTTTCTCTATTTTCTCAATAGTATTCTCTACATTTAGCAATTGGAAATTTTCTTATTCTTCCTACGGTGCATCCTTAGCTCACCAATGCATTACCTTTTTATAATCTGGAACTCATAAGGTCCACCTTATATACTGCTTTAAGACGTGCTTGATTTCTCGACTTTAAACCTTAGCGTGTATAGCATTCCTTTCTCAGGTTGATTTTTGCTGTGCCTTGAAGGCTTGAAGCGAAATTTTGTTAAGGTTTTTGCGTTCTTAAAACTTCTTTTGCTCTTCTTAGTTTGCTCTTATGCTAAAAGATTTGTGCCTGCTTGGTAACTGTGTTTATAGACTCTTTTGTTTTGTTTAGTTGCTAGTAGGGTAATAATGAAATACAATGTAATGCATTTGATTCTTGGTTTGCTGCTAATTTATCTATATGCTCTTGTTAGCTAGTATGTTTGCTTGAATTTCAATTCTAAATTTTGTATTACTTTCTTTTGTTGTTGATAGTGTCCAGACACTAATTACTTGTTTATGGGAGATTATGTGGACCGTGGATACTATTCTGTGGAAACTGTGACGGTATGATTGATGATATTTTTCCTCCTACTCAGTACTGATTATAATTCTCTTCTTTTCATCAAATCTTTATAACACTAGTTTGGTTGAACTCTGAGGAAAAAACATTTCTAACAAGATTATATATTTTATGGGTCATTCCGGTATTTTCCTAATGAAATTTTACTTTTTTGCTTATTAATAAGCAATTCCAAAAGTACATATTTGGTCAAGTTGCTGGTAATTGGTGTTGAGAAGTTCCTTCTTTGAAGTTTATATATATGTGCTTTAAGAATATCAAGGAAATGTTTAATCCTTTTCTTTCTGGCGTTTCTCCTTTTTCCTCCTGTTGCTGACATTTCCATGACTTCTTCTTCAGCTTCTTGTGGCCCTGAAAGTGCGTTATCCTCAACGCATTACCATTCTTAGAGGAAATCATGAGAGTCGTCAGGTACATGCTATACTGAAGTCTCTTTTATATTGCTCTTTTGGGTGTTCATAGTTGATTTATATGGCAGAGAATTCCTATCATTTAGCTAGTAACTTGCATTTATGAAGTGAAGAAATGCTCAGGTGGGGTTCCCTAGATTGTTATCAGCATGTATCTTTTGAGTTACGTATTTATAGGACTACAGTTCTGGTGGTTTTGTAGTCTGAAATGGTGGTTGCATTGATAAGTGGTTCTTTTCACATTGCAGATTACACAAGTTTATGGATTCTATGACGAATGCCTACGAAAGTGAGTTTTTGATACACTTCAGTGGTCTTTAGAAGGTTTAAGTATGAATTAGTATTTGCCGTGTTTCATTGCCCTTTAGATTTTATTTGATATGCTTCATCTCTCTAAAATTTAAATGTGGAATTGAATTAAGTACTTGCTCTTTCTCTTCCTGACGCCCTACAATTTTGAATGCCATCACAGCATAATATTGAGCAAAAGTTTGTTGTGAAGGAAAGGGAAAAACTGTGTATATTGTGACTCTTTCCTCTATTTTTATTGTTTTAGTATTATGATTATTATTCTTCTAATCGTTATTGGAGTATTGCTGCTTTGTCAATTCTGTCCCTTTCTATTGTTAGTTCTGTGGGATTCTATTATATGATTTTCATTATCATGATGCGAAAGTGATCAATCATAAATCCATGTTTTGTGGGGGCGGTGTTACTTTTGTGTATAATTAATGTGATTTTGTGACAGAGAAGAAGCTTGGTTGACAAAAACTAGTGCTACTTAGGAGATTTTAATTAAAATGCATAATTCTTCCTTTTTCCTCCTGAATACTCAATCTTTAAGAGAAAATAATTTACGTTGTTCAAGGACATTTACTTTCCCATGGGGCAAACTGTCCCTTCCTCAATGTGACGTAATCTGTTTTGAGTTCAGCAAATGTTTGCTGTTGGAATTGTTATCGGAAGGCACACAAGGTGAATGCCTACTCCATCTTTTGTAATGAACTTGAACTGATACTTAAAGAAATATAGCTTTATTTCTTATTAGATTGTTTGGCTGGCTTTTGCATGATTAAAAATTTGCATGCCTTAGTAACTTAGTTGGAGTTCAACTCCTCTTTTGGTGTAAGGTGCATTTGTAGCTTCCAGATTCGTTTGCCGAAGGTTTGTCACGATGAAAAACATTTTCACTAGTTAACACATGAAGTGTGGAAAGTAATGTGTCAGATATAAAATATGGTATACCAGCATCTCAACAGATATGGTATACCAGCATCTCAACAGAACTCATGGCCCAAGATGGCAGAAAATGTTTCATCTTGGATTAGCATGTTGAAGATTACTAACATTTAGTGGTGGACAATGATTGCCAATATTAGGTTAGGTCTGAGTTGCATAATTTCTGCTTAGAGCTCATTGCAATTTTTAAAGTAACTAAATATATGTATCTCTTATACTTGGTTACTTTTACATTTTTGTGACAGTGAATGTGCATTTATAAAGTGACATTGTGCATGTTAACATGTCTGGACGTGTTGTGATATTCGCATGACACTGGCAGTAGAGTACTTTTTCTGGATCTCAAGCTGTGAATAGTATACTCACCAGACTATCAAAATTCTTTGAATTGACTTTTGCATATGAAACACAATTTTAAATCATACGCCATTCAATTGCTGACTCAGTCTGCATTGAGCCAATAAGTCCCTTGTTCTTCTTTTGACGAGGCTTTTGGACAAATATTGGAATATCCTTTGAATAGGATCTAATAAAGTTTTATTTCATGTGACAGGTATGGGAATGCTACTGTATGGAAAATCTTCACTGACTTGTTTGATTATTTTCCACTGACTGCCTTGGTGAGTAGGTTTTTTCCCCCTACTCGTTTCTTTAGATGGTCTTTGCTATAACTAGATTTTTTATTTGAACCCATGTTCATGTTTCAAAATGAACTTTATAGTGTTTTTTGGCTTTGAAAGACCTTTTCGTTTGGGATTGAGGCTATGTTTTTGTTTTTGTTGTAGTGACAATTTTGAGCAAAGTATTTAAGTTTATGATCAAGGTACAATTTGATGAAATCATGACATGAAAGTAACAGGAAATATTGCTTTTGATGAGAAAAAATGGAGTTCTTAAGATTAAAGTAATTAAAACAGGCACTAGATTACTCTTGTTCAAAGTGAAGTAAAAAATGAATAATGTAAGGAAGTAGACTTTTGAGTGCACGCAAGAACTTGATTGTTAGAATAACATTTAATTTCATAAATTATTTAGCAATAGAGCCGACATAACAACCTAATTCCAAATTGTTGGGAGAAATTGGCTTGCAAACTTACATGTTGTAATGGAGATCAACATAGATTAAAAAAAGAAATGAAATGGAGATCAACATAGATCATGAAGGAGATCTTTGATATACTCGATAACAAAATACTGGAAATTTTAACTGATTTGAAAAGCTTGTTTGTTATCCGTCACCTATGATGCATGCACTCCTCACTTTGGGGTCAAGTACCTATGTCGATTCACCATGACACGACATGGACACCAATACTTGATATTTGTCGAACTCTTTAAAACTCCTTTGGACACTTTCATTATTTTTTCAAGAGAAATTAATGTAAGAAGTTGGAACTTAGAATTGTAAATATTGGGCCTTATTCGGTATCACTCACATTGTTAAAAAAGCTTATTAGTTATACTTAATTTTCTTTCATTAATAAACATTCGATGCATTTTGATCCTATTATAGAATTTCATGACGAGTCGAAGATGTTGGTTTTTGTGTAATTGCATGTATTTCATCTTATGCCTTTTTCTCTTTATTTCGAGTTGTGCATTTAGAGTAGATTTTTAGGTTTATATTTGTACATGTATCACAATTTTATATATGTATGCCATGTCAAAGTACCCGTGTCTGAATTTTCCGACTCTTTTAGCCACGACCATGAGTCTTTGAGATTAGAAAATATCCAAGTGTGACCTCTAGACACATACTCGTGCCCGACACCCGCACAAAAGTCACGGTAGCATAGTCTATCACGCACTTTGTGCAGGCGCAGCAGTTCTAATTTACCCATTGTTTAAGTTTTTCATGTCCACTGAATGTTGGTGTAGTTGGGGGCTGTGGTTGAAAACAACCGGCTAAAGGGAAATGATTTACCACTCTTTGATCAGGATAATTTCTTTTGATTGCTAATCTAAGAGTTACCTTTCTTGAGTCATTATGGTGGGATCACAATCCTTTTTCACTTCTCTTTTGGATTGTGCTGATTGGAGACTTGTGGTATTTTCACGATCCTTTGTTGAGTCGAGATAATTTCTGTTGCCTGTTATGCATAAGTAAGACATCTCATAATCTTGGTCTGATGGTTTTCGAAGGTTGAATCCGAAATATTTTGCCTACATGGTGGCTTATCTCCATCTATTGAGACTCTTGACAACATTCGAAATTTTGACCGTGTTCAAGAGGTACCTCATGAAGGACCAATGTGTGATCTCCTCTGGTCAGACCCGGATGATAGGTGTGGCTGGGGTATTTCTCCACGTGGAGCCGGTTATACGTTTGGCCAGGTAATGTCTACTACTTCATGAGACCCTTTTGTCACAGTTGCATAATTTTGATAAGGACACACTTATCTTTTCTTTCTATTACAAGTAGTACATTTACTTTCTTGGTTTGCAAACAGGACATATCTGAGCAGTTCAACCATACCAACAACTTGAAGTTGATTGCTAGAGCCCATCAACTTGTTATGGAAGGATTCAACTGGGGACATGTAAGTGAATATTGTTTTATTAGTACAAGGTAACTCTACCTTTCAATTTAGTTTATGATCATCTGTTGATGAAACATGTGCCTGCAACAGGAACAAAAGGTGGTGACAATATTTAGTGCTCCAAATTATTGCTACCGTTGCGGTAATATGGCATCTATCCTAGAAGTTGACGACTGCCAAGGACATACATTCATCCAGGTTCCTCTCTCTCTCACACGCCATTATTTTTAACAAATGGGACGATACTATAAAGGTTGAGTTAATGCTGTTTAATGTTACAGTTTGAGCCGGCCCCAAGGAGAGGAGAGCCAGATGTCACCCGAAGAACACCTGATTATTTCCTATAATTGATCACTCCGCCTTCAAATTATGATTGGTGATTATGCAGCGGCATTTCTTCTTGCTGGGTAGCTAGTGGACGATTCCAGAGCTTGTTCACCGCTGTTTATCAGAATTTAAGATTTTGTAGTTTCAACCTGCCATGCTTTCTTCTTGATGGTGATTGGGTTCCAAAGGCATGTAAAATGGGCAGGTACAGGCTTCGTTAACTCGGTGGCGCTAACTACGCTGC